>CM053622.1:260981739-261019569 GCA_028646595.1 Phalanger gymnotis | reverse complement strand
TCTTTGTGACCATTTTAGGTCACGTGGATGAGTCGCATGTGTGACTCAACCCTGATGCTGACAAAGATATAAAAGCCAGGGGTTGGCCTCTTCTTCCTTGGAGCTCTTTCTCACAGCAATGGTGGCACATGACTCTGGGCCAGCCCTTGTTCTGAGCTCCCTGGCTGAACCTAGAGGTTGGTAACTATGAATCTGTATTGGGTCTGTCTGTTGATGTTTGTAATTTGTTTGTAATTTGCTCTGAAGTTCAGGGTGCTGGCTTTTTCCCCTGGACTAAGTGAATGATATTTGTGTGCTGAATTAAAGTAAGCTTGCCAACCCCTTAACCTTGCTTTCCTTATTAAGGCAGATCAAAAGAACTTGTGTTTTTGCTGCGTGCTGGCAGCTTTCTGGGTTCTGGCTGTGTGTGGATCTTACATCCCCACAGAAGCTGCTAGCCAGATTGTGGAAACAGCAAGTTATTTATATTCTCCATGCCTCAGTTTCCTCACTTATAAATTGGATGTAGTCATATTTATGCCACTTACCTCATAAGATATTGGGCATCTGGGTGGCACAGTGAATAGACAGTCACCCTTGGAGTCAGAAAGACCTGAATTCAAAACTGAACCTGAGACACTTGCCAGCTATATATGAGGTGAGTCATTTAACCTTTGTTTGCTTCAATCTTCTCCTCTATAAAATGGAAATAATAATAGCATCTACCTGCCAGGATTGTTGTGAGAATAAAATAAGATAATATTTGTAAAGCAATCAGCATAGTGCCTGGCACATAGTAAGTGTAATATAAATGTTAGCTATTATTAGGAAAGAGCATTGAGAAACTTAAAGCATCATATTAATATGAATTACTATTATTATTATTATTATTATATCATCATCATCATCATTAAATGTGTACTATGAACAAATACCATCTAATACAGGACTAGATTCTGGAAAGACAAAGAGTAAAAAAATGACATTTTCCCTGCCTTCAAGGAGTTTGCATTCCACAAGAATGGATATGACATATACATACATAAATGAAATACAAGGCCAAGTATGATAGGGGTAAAGGAGAATCCATACAACACTCTACAAAAATTTTAGGACAGACATCTTTCAGGTGGAGGAGTCAGGGAAGCCTTCATAGAGGTGGAATCTGACCTGAATTGTGAAGGAAGAGAAAGATATTAAAAGGCAGATGAATGGAGGTAATGAATTCTAGGTGATGTGCAGGGGATGAACTGAGCAAATAGACAGAGGTGGGAAAAGATGTTGAATTTTTGCAACAGATTTTTCCAAAGGGCTATAAAACTTTGCATATCCTTTGACCCAACAATGGCACTAGTAGGTCTGTATCCCAAAGAGATAGTATCCTTAGGATCTTAGGATCATAGATTTAGAGCTGGACTAGACCTTACAGTTCATAGATTTGAGAACCTTTATTTTACAGATGAAGAAACTGAGCCCTACAGGATTTAAATGACTTGCCTAGAGTCATACAGCTAATAAATGTCTGGGGTGGAGTTCTCTGGTCAGATCAAATCTGAAATGTTGTTTATAGTTCTGGGAGGCTACATTTTAGATAGGCCATTGACAAACCGGAACAAATCTAAAAGTGATCAGGATGGCAAACAGGCTAAAAACCTTGCTTTACCAGGATTAGTGGAAGAAATTGCAGATGTTTGGTTGGTTGGTTTGCTGTCGTCTTTTGTTCTCAAAGAGGACCAAAATGACATCACTATGTTGGAGTCGAGGTACGGTGTGTTTGACTGTGGTTAGTCAAGCTACCACAGGTTGGTCACAAATAGTCCATGTGAACATTCGGAGCAGAGATATCTCCAAATTTGTGCATCTCACATTTCTTCTGAGCTATTGCAATTCTGCTTTGCTCATAGGGAGCAACACCTTCTTTGATGTGGGTACACCATACTAAACGGTCCTTTGCCAGTATCTCCCATGTCACACAATCATTTCCAAAGTTCTTCTGAGAGACCTTGACAGTATATTTATGTCTGACTTGTGTGAGCATTTGTGTTGTGTGAGTTCTCTGTAATAGTCTTTTAGGCAAATGTATATTTGTCATTCAAACAGTACAGCCAACCCATTGGAGTTGCACTCTCTGCAGTAGAGTTTGAATGATTAGCAGTCTAGCTCAAGAAAGAAGCTCTGTGTCCAGACCTTATCTGGTCAGGTGATCTTCAGAATCTGCCTAGGATAATCCAAATGGAAGCAATTCAGTCATCAGGTAAGGTGCCAGGTAAGATTGGCCACGTTTCATAGACATACAACAATGAGGTCAGCACAATGGCTCTGTAGACCCTCAGTTTGGTAGTCAGTCTGATACCTCTTCTCTCCCATACTTTACTTTGGAGCCTCTCAAACACTGAGCTAGCTCTGGCAATCAACCTCATCATTGAGCTGTACATTCCTGGGAAATTTACTGCCATGGTAAGTGAACTTATTCAGAACATTCAAAAAATCTTCAGTTGGAAGTTTGGTTAGAGAGGGATTAACTTCAACCTGAGTAAACAGTCAGTGGCCTCAGCACTGATTGATGATGGTCTATTGAGAACACTATGGAAGTGTTCAGCCCATCTTTTCAGGATCATGTCCTTATCACTAATCAATGTGGCTCCATCAGCACTGAGTAGTTGAGATGCATCACAGCTCTTTGGCCCACAAATAGCCTTCTAACTGAATCAAGAATTCTGCATCTCACAATTATGTTCATATAGACCCTGGGTTTGTCTTGGCAGATAGACTCCTAAATATTTTATAGTGTCTACACTGACTTTGAATGGAATTTCTCTTTCTATCTCTTGCTGTTGGGCTTTGTTAGTAATGTATAGGAATGACGAGGATTTATGTGGGTTTATTTTATATCCTGCAAATTTGCTAAAGTTGTTTATTATTTCAAGTAGCTTTTTACTCGATTCTCTAGGATTCTCTAAATAAATCATCATATCATCTGCAAAAAATGATAATTTAATTTCTTCTTTGCTTGTTCTAATTCTTTCAATTTCTTTTTCTTCTCTTATTGCTACAGCTAACATTTCTAGTACCAAATTGAATCGTAGGGGTGATAATGGACATCCTTGTTTCACCCCTGATCTTATTGGGAATAGATCTAGCTTATTACAAATAATGCTTATTGCTGGTTTTAGGTAGATTTATAATCTTGAGGAAGGCTCCATTTACTCCTATGCTTTCTAGTGTTTTTAATAGGAGTGGGTGCTGTATTTTGTCAAAGGCTTTTTCTGCATCTATTGAGATGATCATATGGTTTCTGCTAGTTTTGTTGTTGATATGATCAATTATGCTGATAGTTTTCCTAATATTTAACCAGGCTTGCATTCCTGGAATAAATCCTACTTGGTCATAGTGTATTATTCTCATGATAAGTTGCTGCAATCTTTTTGCTAATATTTTATTTAAAATTTTTGCATCAATATTCATTAGGGAAATTGGTCTATAATTTTCTTTCTCTGTTTTGACTCTTCCTGGTTTGGGTATTAGTACCAGAAACACTTTTCACGCAAATAAAGTCAGATCTAAATAAATGGAAAAATATCGGTTGCTCATGGTTAGGCCTAGCTAATATAATTAAAATGACAATTTTACCTAAATTAATGTATCTATTCAGTGCCATACAAATCGAACTACCAAAAAGTTATTTTACGGAGCTGGATAAAATAATAACAAAATTCATCTGGAAGAACAAGAGGTCTAGAATATCTAGGAAATCAATGAAAAAAATGCTAGGGAAGGTGGCCTAGCCATACCAGATATTAAACTGTACTATAAAGCAGCAGTCATCAAAACTACCTGGTACTGGCTAAAAAACAGAGTCGTGGATCAGTGGAATAGGATAGGTACACAAGAAGCAGTACTCAATGACTATAGCAATCTACTCTTTGATAAACCCAAAGAATCCAGCTTCTGGACTAAGAATTCACTATTTCACAAAAACTGCTGGAAAAATTGGAAAATGGTAGGGCAGAAATTGAGCATAGACCAATATTTTATACCATATACCAAAATAAAGTCAAAGTGGGTTCATGATTTAGGAATAAAGGCTAATACCATAAGCAATTTGGGAGAGCAAGGAATAGTTTACCTATCAGATTTATGGAAAAGAATTCATGACACAACAAGAGATAGAGAGCATTACAAAATGCAAAACAGATAATTTTGATTATGTTAAATTGAAATGTTTTTGTATATAAAAAAGCCAATGCAACAAAGATTAGGAGGGAAGCAGAAAATTGGGAGAAAATCTTTACAACTAGTGTCTCTGATAAAGGCCTCATCTCTAAAATATACAGGGAACTGAGCCAAATCTATGGGAATACAAGTCATTCTCCAATTGAGAAATGGTCAAAGAATATGAACAGGCAGTTTTTAGAGGAAGGAATTAAAGATATCTATATGCATATGAAAAAATGCTCGAAATCACTACTGATTAGAGAAATGAAATCAAAACAACTCTTAGGTACCACATCTCTCCTGTCAAAGTGGCTAAAATGACAAAACAGGAAAATGATAAATGCTGGAGAGGATGTGGGAAAATTGGAACATTGTTACATTGCTGGTGGAGTTGTGAACTGATCCAGCCATTCTGGAGAGCAATTTGGAACTATGCCCAATGGGCTATAAAAATGTTCATACACTTTGACCCAGCAATACCACTTCTAGGGTTGTATCCCAAAGAGATCACACAAATGGGAAAAGGACCCATATGTACAAAAATATTTATAGCGGCTCTTTTTGTAGTAGCAAAGAGCTGGAAATCAAGGGGATTCCCCTCAACTGAGGAATGGCTGAACAAGTTGTGGTATATGAAGGTAATGGAATGCTATTGTGCTATAAAAAATGGGGAAGATACAGACTTCATAATAACCTTGAAAAACCTACACGATATAATGCTGAGTGAGTGCAGCAGAATCAGGAGAACATTATACACAACCACAGATGCACGGATTCTGTGATGACTAACCCTGATAGACTTCGCTCTTCTCAGCAATATAAGGTGCAAAGATGACTCCAAAGGACTCACGATGGAGAGTGCTGTCTACATCCAGAGAAAGAACTATGGAGGTTGAATGCAGATTGAAGCACACTTTATGCTCGCCTTTTTTCCCCCTTTGTTTTTTTTTTTTTTTGGTTCTGTTTCTTCTTTCTCATGATTCATTCCATTGTTCATAATTCTTCTTTACAACTTAACTGTTGTGTAAATAAGTTCAATGCAAAGTTATATGTAGAAGATATATCAAATTCCATGCCATCTTGGAGAGGGAGGACGGGAGGGAGGGGAAGAAAATCTAGAACTCAAAATTATGTACAACAGAATGTTGTAAACTAAAAATAAAAAATCTCAGAAATGATAAAAAATAAAGAATTCTGTATCTCTCTAAGCTTTGCTTGTACTTTACTTTTGATGGAATTAAATGCTGCCTCCTTAAGAGAAGGATGAACTATCTGGCAGATAAATCCTGTTCCTACTGGGAGAAGCATTCCAATCCTATGACATTAAGTCTTCTGATAGCCATCTTACCTTGGGCCTGCAGCTTTTGTTGAATGCAAATATTTAACTTGGAGAGGATAAGTATATGAATAATCCAGCACTCTGAGCCACACTCGCCTTCACCACTCTCACATCCTTTTTGTCTCTTCTCCTTGCAATGACATAGTCTATTAGATGCCACTATGTGTTTCAAGGATGCATCCATGAAGTCTTATTGCTTTCAGGTAAACAGAAGACAGTGTTGTTGATGAAGTGATGAGACAAATCTTCAGTAGTAACTGACCTTTGCTGTTGCTGTTTCCAACTCCATTCCTCATGTCTGGTAGTCTGTGCCTACTTTTGCATTAAAGTCACCTAGAACTATGTGCTTATCTTCTTTTGGCACATTGATGATGAGGGTCTCCAAGTCTTCATGAAATTTTCTTTGACCTTATCCAGAGTTTGCCATAGTGGGACTGATAGTGGTGGTGTGGCACTTTACTGCAAGTAGCAATCACATTGTCACAAGCCTATTGTTCACTCTTTTTGGTAGGCATACAAGCCTGTTGACTAGATTAGTTTTGATTGCAAAACTTACACAGCTTCCCTTCACTTCAGCCATTCCAGAAAAACGTGTATCCAGCTCTGATTTTGGTAAGCTGGCCTTCATTTGCCAGCCTTGTTTCACTCCGGGCTACTATTTGGATGTGATACCTGCTGAGTTCTCTTTGGACAAGAGCTGTTTGTCTTTCAGGTCTACCGGATTTTGTGCTGTCCATAAATGTGTGTACATCCCATGTACCAATGGTAAGAGAAATCCCTACCTATCACAGTTAGCAGGCCAGGGTCGAGAGAAGCAGACAATTTTTAGGGCACCTTTTCTGGCCCCTTCCTCATGCCTGGAGGTGAGCACTGCAGTCCTTAAAAAATGTCTACTCAGCCCTGCTCAGAAACTAGGAAGCTGCAGATTCCCACTGCTCCTTTAGTCCAACGAGAAGACGACCCTATGGTCTGGGCTGCCTGTGTGCAGAGTTGTGACTACAGCTCCCAAGGTATCCACACCTGCTGCTTCATTAATTGCCTATTGCCACAGAACTTTGAGGCAGGTAAAAACAGTAAATGATATGGGTGATGTCTTTTGATTCCCACATAAATTGGATCTAAGTGAGGCAGTGTTGCACAAAGTCAACAGCCTTACTCTTTCTTCCAGAGTCACTGGAATCCAGTGACAAGACAAAGTCAAGATGACTGGTGATATTCTGGATACAGTAGATGACTTTGGCATTTTCTATGAATAACCAAGCTCTAAGTGCTAGACAGGGCCTTTATGACTGTTAAAATAAATTGTTCTTCTCTACCCATTTCGTCAGGGAAAGTCTTCACACGCTTGAGGTAGATCACTCTCCCCACCAAACTTACTGAAGGGTTTGTGACCCCTCAAGCTCTTTAAGTTTAAGTTACCCTTAATCTGGTTAAGCCCTTCTGTTTACATGGTTTACTACAGGGTGGCCACTGTGCATGCTACATCTTCTTGGAGCCACAGGTAAGAGTTGGGTGAATCAGGTGGACACCAAAGATGGAAGACATCCCTGAAAAGGGCTCAACAGCCTTCACACCAGAGGTACTAGTCTTCCCTGAACATACCCTACATCCCTATGGATATTTGTTAGCCTTAAAAAGATAAGATTCAAGCAGGAAGGCCGTGATCACTGTCGCAACCATATGAAAAGCATCCGTGTAAAAGAGGAGTCATACTTGTTCTGCTTGGTCTTAGAGGTCAGAAGTAGTAAATGGGTATTAACTGTAGACAGGCACTTCCACTATCCAAAAGTAAAATAGGCTATGTCAGGAGGCAATATTTCCCTCCTTCTTAGAATAGGGGTGGGATTAGGGTAGTGGCACCTTCAGTAGAAATGAAGAAATTGAAATGTAGATCACATTTAGAGAAGAAGGTGATGAGTTCACTTTTTGGCATAAAGAATCTGAGAAGTAGATAGGACGACAAGATGAAAATTTCAGCAGGCAGTTGGAGATATGGGACCCACTCTCTGTCTTGGGCCTTCTTTCCTTTTTTCTCTACAGTGTGTCTCTTGATGGTCACAGTAGCTCCCATGGGTTCAAAAATCTATACATCAATCCATCATTTCTCTCCTGAAGTCCAGTTCCACATACACTCTGCATATTCTTCCTCTTCGCACTCTCCATTAGACCAAACTCACTTGCTAACTAGTCTCCACTCATGACATTCCATCTCATGCTTTGCATAAGCTGTCTCTCTTATTTGGAATGTTATTCTTCCTTACCAATGATTCTTGGAATTCCTTACTGACTTCAAGGCTCAGCTCAAGGGCTACTTCCTTCAACAGTTTTTCTTAATCCCCTACTCTTGAAATTACTTTATGTACAATATTAATATATATATACATATATGCCTGAATATTGCATATATTTTATATTTAATCAGCTGTGTATATGTTTCCTCCAGTAGACTATAAGTTCCTTGAGGACAGGTACTGGTTGTTTTTTCCCTTTGTATCCTCATCACTTAGCAGAAGGCCCTGAACATGGTAAATGCTTAAAAAAATTTTTTGAAATGAATAAAAGCTCCGGGGAGAAATTAGAGCTTAATATACAAATATGAGAATCATCTATAAAGAGGTTATAATTGAAACCAAAGAAAACAGATAAGAAAACCAAAAGAGATGGTATAAAAGCCAAATACAGAAGATGAATGAGGACTTAGAGATATTTTGAGCTGAAGGTGGGGGGGGGGGGTGAAGAACTAGAGGGGGTTCACAATAAATGACCTCAATCTTTTCCATAAAATAGGAGACAGATTTATCTGCTAATAGAAAGGATATTTCAGTTGATGTTGTGGACTTGAAAAAAGCTTTGGACAGCTGTCATATGGTGCCTGACTTCCTTTCCACATACTAAAACATCTCTAGTTCCTTAAACCTAACCTCATATGGAATGGACTCTAAGACCTTTACCACGCTACTTGCCCTTTTCTGGATATGTTCTAGCTTATTATGGTCCTTCCTAAACTGAACTAAATACAATATTCCAGATATTGTCTGAAAGAGGGCAGAGTACAATGGGGATATTATCTTCTTATTCCTAGAATCTCAACCTCGAACACTTAGTACTTATGTAACCCTGGGCAAATCACTCAACCCTGTTTGCCTCAGTTTCCTGATCTTCAAAATGAGCTGGAGAAGGAAATGGCAAATCATTTTGGTATTTTTTGTCAAGAAAACCTCAAAAGGGCTCATAAAGGGTCAGACATAACTAAATTAATAAAGCAGCAACAAAAATGCGGCCCAAGATCATGAATTTTTTTGTCTGTTTGTTTTTGGTTTTGAAGGCAGCATGATATTAAGTCCAGTCCTCAGAGTTTCATGACTTTCTTAGAAATGCTCAGCATTTCAGTAGTAAGAATAGGAAAGGTGAACAGAAGGGGTAACCGAAGGTTGAGAATTAGCAGGATGTGAACAGAGAACAAGGGCAGCTAGGTGGCTCAGTAGATAGTGTACTGGACCTGGTGTCAGGAAGACTCCTCTTCCTGAGTTCAGATCTATCCTCAGACACTTATTAGCTGTGTGACCCTGGGCAAGTCACTTAACCCTATTTGCCTCAGTTTCCTCATCTGTAAAATGAGCTGAAGAAGGAAATGGCAAACCACTCTAATATCTTTGCCAAGAAAACCCCAAAGGGGGTCATGAAGAGCTGGACACCACTGAAAAACGACTGAATGACAACTAAAGAACAAAGAATAGACAAGGCAGTTAATTGTATTTCTTATCTTTCGTGATTTGTGTATAGCATCTTAGTTCCCAATAACAAAATGCTTAATCCATTTCTGTGGGAATGTATCTTCATTCTAATGATGGAGAAAATGAGGCTGTTATTGTTTAGTTGTTTTCAGTCATGTCTGACTCCGTGACCCCATTTGGGGTTTTTTTGGCAAAGATACTGGAGTGGTTTGCCACTTTTCTCTCCAGCTCATTTTACAGATGAGAAAACTGAGGCAAACATGGTTAAGTGACTTGCCCAGGGTCACAGAGCTAGTAAATATCTGAGGCCAGATTTGAACTTGGGAAGATGAATCTTCCTGACTCCAACTCTGGCACTCTATTCACTGCATCAGCTAAGGTTAGAGTTGTTTATGGTGACATGGTCACTGGCGGACGGAACAAAGGGCAGAAATGAGTTTGAACGACTTTAAAATTTGGCCTCTTTCCACTAGAACATTGAATTGTAGGAAATTAGGGCTTATTTTACAACCAACTGCTTTCTAAATAAGCAGAGTTGAGGTCGGAAAGAATAAAATAACACTGATTAAAACAGTACTGCTGAGAGGCCTCAAGGGTCTGATTTCACATTTCCTTTGGCCTTCTTTCTCTCCAGGCATTTGAGCATTCACATGTAAATCCCTTTTCTCTATTTACGTTGCCTCTTCAGCCTCATCATTCTTGAAACAATTTTTGATAATATAAACACAAAAAACCTACAGAAGTCTTTTTTTTCCCTTATCTAGGATGCCTCTTGAAATTTCAAACTAATCTTTAATATGCCTAATTTTCCCCCTTCCTCCAAACCCCACCCATTAAGAATGGCTTGATCGTTGTGAAAAAAAAAAGACGTCCCCTGTGTTACTCTGAAAGAGTGTGTGATTTATAAGTTTTAAAAATCCTCCCAGCTCTGCTTATTTTGACAAAACTACTTAACACTCCAAGCAATGAACTACAAGGCATAAAAGTATAATCTGCAGAGAAAACCTTAATCCTCTACAGCAACCTATTTGAATCTCCTTAAACACATTTCTATGTGTAGGCCTGGAGAATTAAGTCAATTGTTTGATCTGAGAAGAAAGGCAATTAGGACTCTCTCTTGATCTTTCTGGATGAATTCTAGTCAGGGGTTGCTAGTATTCTCAGCAGCTACATCGGAGACCCCTATTATTATAATAATAGAAATATGCAGCAGAATCACTAGTTAAGGGCCTCTCAGCATTTCCATTATAAGTTGTTTTTCAGGGGGTCTCAAATCACGATGGGCCAATACTGAGAATACAAATTATTAACGTACTTTCTTTTGAAACTCCATAAAAATTTCTTCCTCAAAGTGAACAATTTTAAAGCAGTAGAGCTAAAGAAATTGCAGAAAACGGTGTATTGGTAGATAGTAGCAGTTTTGGGGGATTCAAAGTACAACTGAGGTCACTTTAGATGCCTTTGAGAACCCATGGCTATACTAATGCCATCATGAATTAAATATTTAGACAGCAGGGCCTATCAAAGAAATCTGAAGATCTGATTCTTTGATCAACTATAGCCCAGGATTGTTTCACTTCACAACGTTGCTTTTCACTTCTACCATCATACTCAGAGACCTTGATGACACCTCTAATATAGCTCCTTGACCTTTCAACCCAATGGTCAGCTTTTTCAATAATGCTCCCAGTCCAGCCTTGAATCCTTCATCCCCAATTATAATCCCTGGCCTCAGATATACCTCCTCAAGCCTCCCATAGCTTCCCTAGGACCTAATTAAAGCCATTCACCATGAACTCCTTCTTCTCCCCTCTTTCTCATCTCCTGTGATGTCTATTCCTTCTGTCACTTTCTCCTCCTTCACTCCTGTATCACATGATGAAATGGCCTTACTCCTTACCAAGGTTAACCCCTCTACTTGTTCAAGTGATCCCATTCCATCCCATCTCCTCCAACAGATTGGCTCCCTTTGTCATACCTAATCTCGCTTATTTTCAATCTCTCCCTCTCTGGTGGCTCATTTCCTACTACCTACAAATATGTCCATGTCTTCTCTCTCCTGAAAAAAAACCTTCACTTGATCCTTCCATCATCCTCTGTCACTTCTGCATTGAATGGGCTTTACCTCAGCCAAACTGGGACCAGGGAAAGACCTTAGCTTAAAAAGGCCAAGATCTCTCATTGCATCTGGGGCCATCCAGTCATTGCATCCAGTCATCCTGATTTATATCTTGCCACTAAACCCAGATGACTCCTGAGGAGAAAGTGAGGCTGATGACTTTGCACAGCCCTCCCTCACTTAAAACCAATTCACTTGCAAGTCATGTCATCACCTTCCTGTTGCTGTGATCCTCTTCTAGAAGAAAGGACAAACAACAACAATCTCTTCTGCCCTTTGTAGATAAGTTCCTTGAAAAGGCTGTCTATAATATGCACATCCACTTTCTCTTCTGTTACTCTCTCCTTAACTCTTCACAATCTGGCTTCTGACCTTATCATTCCAACAAAACTGTCCTTTCCAAAGTTATTAATGATCTCTTAGTTGTCAAATATAATGACCTTCTCAAATCTTATTCTCCTTGACTTCTCTGAAGCTTTTGAAGCTGCTGATCATTCTTTACTCTTTGATACTCTCTTCTCTCTAGGTTTTCAGCATACCACTCTCTCTTGGTTTTCTACCTGACTATCTGATCACTCCTCTGTCTTCTTTGCCAGATCCTTCTCCAGATCACACCTTCTAATCATAGGTATCCCTCAGTTCAGTCTGGAACCTTCTTCTCTTCTCCCTCTATACCACTTTGGTAGGAGCTTGCCTCAGACAAACTGAGATGTGGGAAAGATGTTAGCTTAAAAAGGTCAAGGTTTCCCATTGCCTCAGGGGCCACCTCCAGTCACTCTGAGTCACTGGACTCAGAAGGCTCTGGAGGAGAGACTGAGGCTGGTGACTTTGCACAGGCCTGCCTCACTTAAATCCAGTTCACTTGCAAGTCATGACATCACCTTCCCAATGTCATTATCCTCTTCAAGAATGAAGGACAAAAGGATGACTTCACTTGGTGATCTCATCAGCTCCCATGGATTTAATTACCATCTCTTATGCTAATGATTCTCACATCTCCCTATCCTGCCCAATGTCTATGCTGACCTTCAATCTCACATCTCCAACTCCTTTTCAGACATTTTGAACTAGATGTCTAGTATACATCTGAAACCCGGTATGTCCAAAACAGAACTCATTATCTTTCCCTCAAACCTTTCCTCCTGTCTTTCTCCCTTCCCTATTACTGTAGAGGACAACACCATCCTCCCAGTCCCTCAGACTAACATCCTAAGAGTCATCCTGGATTCCTCACGATCTCACCCTATCCCTCATATCCAAGCTCTTGCTAAGGCCTATCAATTTCACCTTTGCAACATCTCTTGAATATGCCCCTTTCTCTCCTCATATACACCACCACTCTAGTGCAGGTCCTCATGCCTGGATTATTGAAATAGCTGCTGGTGGGTCTGCTTGCCCCAAGACTCTTCCCCACTCCAATTCATGCTCCATTCAGCCACTAAAGTGATTTGCCTAAAGGGTAGGTCTAATTATGTCACCACTCCCCTCCCTGTGCCCAATAAACTCCTGTAGTAGCTTCCTATTGTGTCCAGGAATGAATACAAAATGCCCTGTTTGGCTTTCATGAATTAGCCTCTTCCTATCTTTCCAGTCTTCTCACACCTTACTCTTCCACATATCCTCTATGATACAGTGACACTGGCCTCCTGACTATTTAATGAACAAAAATTTCATCTCTTGGCTCAGGGCACTTTTTCTGGCTATTCCCAAAGCCTGGAACACTTTCTCTTCTCAACTCCTACTATTGAACTCTCTGACTTCCTTTGAGTCCCGACTAAAATTTCATCTTCAACAGGAAGCCTTCCCTAACACTTCCTCAATCCACTTAATTCCTGTGCCTTCCCATTTACCCTGCATAGAGTTGGTTTTGTATATATTTGTTTGCATGTAAGACTTTAGACTGTAAGTTCCTTGAGGACAGAGAACGTCTTTTGCCTCTTTTTGTATCCCTAGAAGGCACAAGTGCCTGACACATAGCAATTACTTAATAAATGTTTATTGATTGATTGATTATACAGAAATGCACAAGCTACGAAAAACGAAATGAAAAACAAAAAGCTCTTAACAAAAGGAGACAAAATGCCATCATCTGCAAGGAGGGATCAACAATTATTCCACCTTGTCAGTGGAGAAGGGCTCTGCGCTGGCCTAGAGGTTTGAATCTGGACACCAAAACTGTGTTTTTGGGGTTTTTTTTAAAATACTTCTAGCAGACTATCTTGCCTGTAGACAAAGGTTTGATTCTTACCTGAAAGGCTATGTTTCTTTGAACTCCTTGTTTTTTGGCTTGCTGTAATGCATGAAGCATGTATAAAACCAATTTACCTTTATACATGCTTGTTAGGGTGGATGGTCAATAGTAAGACCCATCCATGCATGCTACCAAACATTATTGACTATTCAATAATAAAAGCATCACAATTTCTAAGAACAAATGACTAACTTGATCCTAAAGGTCTCAGTAAACATGTCTCCTACTGGTGACCATGATGAGGTTCTCTCTCTGCCTAGCAGGAGGGCATGTGTCTCCATCAGAAGAGCATCCTGACAAGTATCTGTCAATCAACACTGCTCTTGGGCGAATACAGAATGCTCACATTTCCAAGTGCAGGTGACATAGAAGTCTGTCCTATTATTAATAAAGGGTAGACTGATGGCTGAGACCAGGTAAGTTTATATAATTCTAGCTAAAGCTGTTTACAAGTTACATTTAAGTTCTGATTGGTGATTGATTACTTAACCTTATGACCAGAAGAAACAATCAAAGCTTTAGCTTCCTGTCATTAGCAAGTGTTTATCAGTTACTTACCAGATTTGGGACACACATTAGTAGTAGTCACTAGTAGGTGTTTACCAGATCTGGGGGGACATGCTTCTCAATAGCTGCTTACAAGAATCAGGGGAAACACACAATTGACAAACTACATCACTCTAGTCTTTAACTTATTACAGAATTTAAGGGAACTGCAGTTTCTTGGTGTGCATTTGCTATTCTCCCTTGACTCAGAGCAATCAGGTTATAGCCCCCCAGCCCTGCATTCCACCAGTAACAAATTCTTTTTTGTTTTAAACCTATTTCTCTCATAATCCATTTTATTACATTCATGGAAACAAGCTTACCCTGTCTCAACTGCTCCCCCTCCCCACCAGAGAACATTGCATCCCTGATATCTCTCCAGTAATAGATGACCCTTCTCTCGTGTTCCTCCAGTACATTGGGCCAGAAGGAGGAGGCATATGCTCTGCTCTTTATTGTCATTTCTGAACACTCCTGCTGTCATCACTAAACAAACTCTCTTTTTAGGCTTATTCCTTACATATACATTACCTTATCCAGACTACTGTTATCTATCAGGTTATTCTTTCTTCTTTCCTGAGCTCAGCATCTGGCTAATGGTTGCCCCCAACCCCTCCCTCTAATGCTTGTTGATATCTCCTTAAACATCCTGTGCTCCTAGCTGATCAATCTCAACTCCTATGATTTGTAACTTCACTTTATCTCACCCACACAAAGGAATGGTCATAACCTTTAATTTTATTATCACTGGAAAGTGCTCTGCCTCCAAGAACAAGGACTTTGAAATTCCTTTATCTGACCACAGCCTTCTTTCCTTCCATCTTTCTCCATGTCTTTAAAATTTCTTCTGTGTCCTCACTTCAACTTCCATTAATTCTGCCTCACCTTTCTTTCCCACTCCAATGTTGTTGTTAATCAGTTGTTTCAGTCATATCTGACTCTTTATGACCCCATTTGGAGTTTTCTTGGCAAAGATGCTGCAGTGGTTTGCCATTTCCTTCTCCAGCTCATTTTACAGATGAGAAAACTGAGGCAGAGTTAAATGACTTGCCCAGGGTCACATAGCTAGTAAGTGTCTGAGGCAAGATTTGAGGACATGAAGATGAGTCTGCCTGACCTCAGACTTGGCACTCTATCTACTGCATCACCTAGCTCCCCCTCTCAGTCCAATATACCTACTCTGATCTCATTTTTCTCCTTTCAAAATTTTGACCTTATAGTTAACCAATTCAATGATATACTGTCCTCTAATCTCAAATCTCTTACCTCCTTGTCGTATCAAACCTTGCCGAACTCCACTACCATCTGCCTCCTCCATTCAGATGAACACCCCATGGAAGAAATAACATAACTATCCTGCACTCTCTTAACTTGGCCTTCACTGCTGCAGTGCAATCATTTTATTTTTCCCTGACTCTACTTCCCCAATAGCTATTCCAAACCTTCTCTAATTTACTCAATTTTCATACAGAGAACTTTGATTCATGCTCCTATGGGCCCAATTATCTCTATGGAGATGACTCTCAAATCTAGATATCCAGCCTCAATGTATTTTAGTGCTGAATTTTAGTCCAACATAAACTACCTATTAAGTAGCTGCAACTGGATATCTTGTTTTCATCTAGAATTCAGAAGATCACAAACAAAACTAATTATCTCTCCCTCACTAAACTCATTCGTCTCCCTAACTTCCCTTCCGTAAAGAATACTATCATTTTCCAGTGACTGGTTTGAAAGCTCAGTCATCCTTAATTCTTCACTTCCAATGTCTAATCAGTCTTGTCGTCTTGTCAGTTCTCCCTCCACAATACATCTCATGATCATTCCCTTCCATCTGGTCATCACCACATCCCTAGCTATAGACACTTTATATACTTATTTCTCATTACACTGCTTCCTGAACTAAATCTCCCATCTCCCAATCTTGCCTTTGGCTTTAGGCTTTGTCCAATGCTCAGTTCATATGCCACCTCTTAAGGGAAGTCTTTTCTGCTCATTGTTAATACTTTCTTCACCCTCCAAATGATCAAGTTATACACTCTTCTACTTCTATTATAACCCCACCTCTACTAGCAGAAGGTAAACTCCTCGAAGGCAAGAAGTTTTTTGTTGTCTTGCACACAGTAGGTACTTCATAAATGCTTATTGGATTAGATTCATTTTCATAGCCTAAACTATCATGGCAATAACCTCCAAACCTCTAAACACATAACATATGTATTACAATGAACCGTATTAGTATCATCTTCTTAGTAAACTATTAATAAACTCCTTGAGGTCAATGAGCCATAAGTTTTTCCTACTTCCAATATTTGCAAATATTCTCCCCAGCTTTTAGCGTAGTATTTTGCACAAAGAAGTCAATTAATGTGTTCTATTATACCCGAATTTGGAGTCAGAGGACCTAAGTTAAAATCTAAATTCCATTACCTGGTACCTGTGACTTTGGGCAATGCATAATCTCCTTGGACCTTAGTTTCTTCATCTGCAAAATGAGGGCAGTAGACTAAATGACATTAAAGATCCCTTCTAGCCCTGAAGTAATGATTCCAGCATTGCTCAGGGAGGAGATTCCTTTCTTTCCTGTTCTCTTACTTAGATGCTTTTATATAGCACTTGCCTAGACCTCTTCTTTGCTTTTATCCATTCTTCTGGGCATCATGCTTACTGGTGTTTAACTACAAAGTGTCACTGATAGGTACTTTGCTGATCCAATTCAACAAGAAAAATTAGGCACTTGTAATGTTAATGGAGCATGAAGATCTTCCTTGCCCATTAATATGCCTCAGTAGAGGCTATTAAAGGAAGCTTGCTTGTAGGAAGGCTTCTACACCTTTTGGTACTAAGCTAATTAGGCACTGAGTCACAAGAGTTGCAATGCCTTCTGGCTCTGAGCCTATTAGCCAAAAGTGCACATATATTCTGAAGTTGGCATTTTACTTTGGGGGTTCGCTTATGAAAAGGATCTTTTGATTTCCTGGTCGAGATTCTTGAGTAGCCGTATGTTCAGAGCTCCCCGACCTACCGCTCAGATGTAAAGGCTCTCTCCATCCAGTGATGTATGTAAAGTGTATAGCAATATTGCTTTGATCAGGCAGTTAGAGCCCTGTCTGTTGGTCTTTCGGCTAATTTTTCTGCTTGTATTTTCTGTTTGTATTTTCTCTGACCTTCAGGGTGCTGACCTTTTCCCTGAACTAGTGTATATAATTAAAAGTAGGATTGTTGACCCCTTTAAAGTTGCTTTCCTTTAAAAGCAGATCTAAGAACCTGTGCTAGCAGGCCATTCTGGGTGTGCCACAGTGCTTGCTGCTACAGCACTTTGGTACCCAGGGTGCTATACTACAATGGACAAAAATATTAAGGAAGTTCTAGGCTATCTGTGATCTTCAGAGCCAAAGCTGATCTATTCCCTAGCTCTCTTTCCTTAAGTAGTCACACTGACTTGCTATCTAAGGAGTGTGGTTATCACATGTCTCTCCAATCAGAATCAATTCCCAGGTCATTATCCTACTGGTAAAACTATCTTAAGTTCCCTGAGCTTATGATATTTCACTGTGTCCTAGTCATGTGACCGTGGTATAATAGAGTTGCTCCAGATGGAAACAGAGAGAACATATTGAGTAGATGTTAAATTAGCTACATTAAAAAACAAAATCTGTCATGTAGCTGTGCCTCTAACAACTCCCAGGCTTAAGCAATTCCCAAATAGTTCAAAGACAGCTTCAAACTCAAGAGTTCTTTGAAATGCATAGGTCAGTTTATTTAGCAGTCCCAGCTGCTCTTACCAGTGGGCAAAACAGCTCATAACTGATGTTAAGACTCTTGACTCAGGACCTCATTCCTCTAGCCAGTTCTCTTCATGACCTACAATGTCCTTTGGAGACCTCCAACTCTTTATTGCCATAGGCAGCTTATCTTCATGGGAAGAGGCATATATGCAAGGGCAGGATAGGTACAGTGGTTCTATCTGCCATCTTGCATCCTCTGTCCCTAACGTCTATTAGCTTATCCAGCCCACCTCTTGCTTCCCAACTGTAATGGTAATTAGGACAGGATTTTTTGCTGTTCTATTAAGTGCCTTTAATGAATCTGGCCTTTGTTTGAATGGAGCAGGTAAAATGGGATCTTTTGTCTTGGAATGCTTCTCAGCTCTGGGGCTGTGGAGAGTCATTGATTTGTATACAACATGGTACTAGTGATTAACTAACTTTCCCACACCTTGGTAATAGTAATTTCCTACACCTTAAATGGTGAGCCTCGAGCCCTCAGGATCCTGAACAGGGTATATATGTTGGAAAGTTAATGTTTCACTTTTGGGGGTACACTCATTGAAAGAGTGAGAAGATTCTGGGGCAAGCTGTTGAAAAAGCCTCCTCCCCTCCCCCACTTTGATAACCCAGACAGATGTTGGTGCTTCTCTGGTAACTATGTACCGCTATGGATAGACTGGTTTGTGTTATTTGATCTGTTCATAATGTATACTTGTAATTTCTGTTTGTATTTGCCCTGAAGTTCATGGGGCTGATCTTTTCCCCCTGAACGAAGTGAATGATATGTGTATACTTAATTAAACTGAGATTGTTAACCTCTTAAAGCTGCTTTCCTTAGAAAAGCAGATCAAAGAACCTTTGTTAGCAGCCCTTCTTCGTGCTGGTCTTACTGGTCTTACACAGCCACAGTAGCTGCTAGCAAGACTGTTGTTACACCATTACTGCCCTATCCACCTTGAATCATTCTCTTACTGCTGGAATCCATGTAATCAACCATAATCCTTTCCTTCATCCCTCATCTAAGAAGGGTTATGCCTTTGTATAAAGGCAATAAGAGGGAGAATAGTCTAGGTAGACCCTTTAGAAAACAGCCTGGAAATTTTACGACAAACCTTAAAACCATCACATACTACTGGTTATTTTAGGAGGAAGAGGAAGAGGAAGAGGGGGAGGGGGAGCAGCAGCAGCAAGATAAAGACTCCAATGATCACTTCAAAAATATGCTAGCCAAATACACTACCCCTTGAAGCATGAGGAGGCAGAAAATGATACCACATGCAGGGATAAGAGAAAAAAGAGACAAAAACTGCACTCACCCTAAAATTGCCAGGGTGAATTTGATAGCTTGCTTATTTTTTACCCAAAGGCCCTTTTCCAACCAAACAAAAAACTAAATGCTACTACTTTAAGCTAGTTTAATTCAGGTGTGTGGGAGAAAAAGGGAGGCAAGCCTATTTTCTCTCCACACACAAGAGGGTTTTATGGTGTTACTGATAACGATATCTACCACAGGACTTAGATGATCCGCCACATATACTGGCTGAATGACTGATTTAATGTTTTAATATGCTGCTTCAAGGCAAAGCTACTCCAGTGAGGGTATGGTCAGTACTGTTTAGTAATAATGCAGTTTTTGCATCGGAGGGCCCTCTTAAAGAAACTACTACAGTCTATCTCCCCCAAGTCTTCACTAAGTCTTTATGCCAAGCCACTAAGAAATTTATACTGTACACACACCTTTGTATTTAATTTTTAAATTTGTCAGGCTATCCCTGGGTTGTAGACAGGTTTATTGGCTACAAGATCTCTCTTCTATGTGTAATGTGCTCTCTAGAACACACTGTGAAACATATGTGCTACTTTGTGGAATTGTAAAGGAAAATGACCAGTTGTGAGTTATAAAACACATAAAGCAGTCCAGTTAGACTCTTTAGAAAACAGCCTGGAGCTTTAAGACAAACCTTAAAACCTTTACTGACTACTAGTTGTTTTAGGAGGAAGAGGAAGAGGAGGAGGGGGAGGAGGAGAGGGGAGAGAAGAGAAAGAGGAGGGAGGAGGAGGAGGAGCAGCAAGACAAAGACTCCAATGGTCACTTCAAAAATACACTAGCCAATCAGTGTTTTCAAAT
The DNA here is from genome assembly GCA_028646595.1 of Phalanger gymnotis. Lineage (NCBI taxonomy): Eukaryota > Metazoa > Chordata > Mammalia > Diprotodontia > Phalangeridae > Phalanger > Phalanger gymnotis. The sequence goes on along the minus strand of CM053622.1, from coordinate 260,999,488 downwards.
TTTACGCTAGAATTGACATATTAGAAATGTTCATTGTTCTGAGAGTAACAAAGCCTGCCTTACTTTGAATGGTTATTAAGCATGTGGACTAAAGGACTAGATCCAGTGGTAAATCTTGTTTTAAAAGGACAGATAAACACAGATCACTTCCCTAAAAGATCTATTTTGTTTTTAGTCACATGTTCGATTCAGATACACATATATATATTTTCAGTTTTCTTTGTTACAATTAGAAATGTTCCAAAAAAGCAAGGCCATTTCTGATCAGCAAGTTAACCAGTGACTTTGCTCTAGTTCAATCCTGTAAATAGTACAGTATCCACTTCTGTTCTCTAACAGGATGCTGTCAAACTCAAATAGAAATGGATCACTACTGGCTTCATGTTGACATAGAAAACCACCAATGTACATTACCTATGGTGCATTTTAAAATTTATTTTGTTAAACATTTCCCACATTTTAATCTGGTTTTGGCCCACACACTCAGGAGTTTTGCAGGCCCTAAGTTTGACAACTCCAAAGCACATTGTATTCATGAGTTGCTCTATTTAGGTTGTTGAAAGATGGAAGAATTTTATTTTTTTCTAATGGAAAAGCACACTGGGCTTGGTGATCTGGATTTCATTTTCAGCTCGTACTAAGTGTGTGACCTTAGACCAGTCTTTCTTGTTTCCTCTGTGAAATGGAGTTGCTAAAGAATATGAAGTGTTCTGTAACAGGTAAAACTTTCTATAAAGGTAAACAATTGTTGTGAAAATTGTAGGAATCTTCATTAGGTTATATAAGGAATATATACATATCTGAAGATTTTCTGAAAAAAAGGATGGAAAGATCCACTAAAAACAAAGTATTGGATCACTTCAAAACAATGACTTAAAAAAGCAGTAATACTCAGAAGGGTCTTAACTCTGAAGGTGAGAGCATTGAGAATATTAAAAGAATGCATTTTGGTTTTTTACACTATGATCCTCTACAATAATGTCTCTCTTCATAATTGCTTGTATTAAGACAACAAAAACAAAATAGTTAAGTCAAAAACTACTTTATATATCAACCATGACTAAGAGAAGACTTAACATTCTGTTCCCATGGCCTAAGAGGAAGGAAACCCATATTGATGCATAATAGAAATGTCAAGTAAACTGTGTGCTATGGGAAATAATTCCTAAAAAGTCAATTGATTTATACAAACTGTATCTGTAGTCACAACTAGTTAATCCAGACCAAAGTTATTCAGTGGTTTCAGCTCTAGTCTAACTTGTTTCAATTTACTGAGCTCATAAACCTGTTGAGAAATCAAAGTTCTTTTATAGGTAAAGATGATGCCAATGAAACTTTGCAATCACTTTCTTGTAGTCATGGTGAACTGAACCAAGTCATTCATACCCACTCTTGGCTTGGTTCTCCTTTAAGCAATGAGACTCCAATGTAGGGCAACCAGGGTAAAAGCTCCGCACTGGTTTTTTTTCTATTTTGAAAAAAGCGGTGACATTCAAATAGCTTTCCCAATTGGCCTAAATAATAGCCATGGCAGCCAAAAAAAACTAATGTGATTTTAGGTTGCATTAAAAGAGGAAAAATGTTCAGAATGAAGTCATAGTTACTGTCACTCTGCCATAGTTGGACAACATGTAGAATATAATGTTTAGCCCTGACCTCCCTAGTTGGTAATGATCTTATTTAAATAACACTGAGTTTGGGCCTTTCCTCACATAAAGGACCTGGGGATGTTTAGGCTGGAGAAGACTTAGGTCAGGATGTGAGGCATGTCCATCTGCTTCAATGCTGCCCTTTGGGGTATATGAGATTTTCCCATCTCACATGCAGTTGAAATCTTTTATATGAGATGTCTCTCTCATAAAAATGTCAACTCTTTGAGAGCGGAGACTATCTTTGTTTCCAGTAACCCCAGCTCTTTACACATAATAAACTTTTAATAAATAGTCATTTATTCATTAATTCATTTGATTTGCAGGTATTTCATAGTGCAGGAGATGGTGTGAAATCAGGAAGACTTAAGAGTTCAAATTCTGTCTCAGATACTTATAAGCAGTGAGATCCTGGGCAAGTCACAACCTCTCAGTCTCATTTTCCTCATGAAAAATGGTGATGATAATAGCGCCTACCTCACAGGACTGTTGCAAAGATCAAATGAAGTTCTATATTAAAGCATCATATAGATGCTAGTTACTATTATTAGAAAGAAACTTTAGACTCGTTCTAAGGCAGAACTAGGAACAATCAAAAGAAGCTACTAAGAGCCAAATTTAGGCTTGATGTAAGGGAAAACTTCCTAACAATCAGTGCTATTGAAATGGGCTACCTTGAAAGGGAGTGAGACCTTACTAGGTCTCTCAAGTATAGGCTGGATAACCACTTGTCAGAGATGTTGTAGAGAAGATTTTAAATCAGGTGGACAGAGAAGACCTCTGATGTCATTTCCAATTTCAGCTGGCTATATAATGTAAGAATTCCATTGGCGTGGCTTTGCTTTGAAATAGATGCTTTATTGATTTTTTTACATTGCTGTCGCTTCTCAATAATTCTTTCCTCCATCTCAATTTTCCCCTCCATTGTAAACAAATAAGCATAGTTAAGCAAAACAAAATGACACATCAGTCATATCTAACAATACAAGTCACATTTTATACATAGGGTGTATAACATCCCTGGAGGGAGGTGTGTTTCACAGGCAGTAGTACTCTGCATTGCACTCATGAGACTTCCAGTGTCTGCTGGGGTCATTTTCCTTTATATTACTACACTCATTAAGCATTAAACCTTCTTTTCCTTCTGCTAACTTCATTCGGTATCAATTCGACAAAGTCACTCCAAGTTTGCCTGAATTTTTCATACTTGCAATTTCGTATGGCACTCTAGTATTTCATTACATTAATAACAAAATTTGTTCAGCCATTCCCCAATTTGTGGGCACCTAGATTTATTTGAATATTTTTGCTACCACAAAAATTGCAGCTATACTATTATTTGTGCATCTGGGATCATTCCTTTTTGTCTTTGACGACCTTGGGCTATGTGCAAAGTAGTTATATTGGGTCAAAAATTATGCAGAGTATAGTGACTCTTCTATCACAGTTCCGAATTGTTTTCCAGAATGGTTGGTTGTACCAATTCACAGCTACACTACCACTACTTTAGGGTGCTTTTTCCCCGACAAAATTCTTTTAGTATTACTATTTTCATTTGTCAAGCAGTGAGGTATGAAGTTTCAGAAATATTTTAATCTATATTCCTTCACTGTACGTAACTTGAAGCATTCTTTCAAATGGTTACTGGTAGCTGATATTTATTCTTTTGGAAAATATTCACATCTTTTGAGCACACAGTTATTGGGGAATGGCTTTCAGAAATGCTTTGCATATGTGCACCAATTCCTTTTATTTCTCATATATCTGACATTTATCAGAAACATCTCATGTTAAATTTTTTTTGACATTAAGATTCTGATATGTAACTATTATACTTCTTCACATTTCAGCAGCATATAATATAGAGACAGAAGCTGAAAAAGGTCACAAATAGTACAAGGAAAAAAACTGACAATGACTAGAGAAAACATGGTTCTATATGGAAATAAGAATTATTCCCTGACACATAGAAGGTTGGTTTTATTTTCAAGACACAATGATACATAGGGACTCAGTGAAAGCCTCTCCAGCCCCACATATACTCTGTTCCCTAGGTGTTTGGCAAGATATTCCTGACATTCACCGCAGCCCTTACAAATACTTGCTCATATAATACAGAATTTGAGGGGTTTTATCAGTGTGAGTGCTCACTGCACTGACAAATTTCAAAACCCTCCCATAATATAATGGATGGTCCCATAAGTTGCTACAAGGCAATAAAGAAATATTCATTACCTGGTGGTCAACCTTCTGGTGATGAGCCTCCTTGAACATGACTAAGCTGGTTCTCAGCACCAGATTAGGAGTCTGCTGTCAGGCTCATACTTGAAGCCTTTACAACTTAGTAGAACCTGCCAGATGCTGTGCTCTGATGGCACAACCATTAAAAACTCAGAACTACCTCCAGTCAATGAGGAGGCATTACATTAGAATTTAAATAGATGATAATCCAGGAATATACATAATTTGTTAAGGTGGAAAGAAGCATACTTCAAGAGTCTGGTAGTATTAGATAAACTTATGATTCTCTGATACTCTAACATCATAAAGGTTAGGGATAGGATAATTCCAATTTCTGTACTTGTATTCAATTTTTGGTGTGATACAAACAATTGAATACAGATCAGTTGTCTCATCTTGGTCTTGAAGGGTCATCACACACCACTCACTTCTCTGAGTCTGTTTCATCATCTGTATAGTAAGGAGATTGGACTATATGATCTCTAAGGTCCTTTCTAGCTCAAACATTCTATAGTGAACTCTATTCAATACTGTTATTAAAAAAATAAATCACTTCCACCCCCTCCCACAATATAGAAGGCACTTTGCTGTGTATTTTCTCCAAAGATTTTGTAATATGAAAAGTATAAAGACAAATCTGCAGAATTAAGGGCCAAGTTCTAAAAATAAGTTTGTTGTGTTTTCTAAAGGGTTATAATTTTGCACTTTTGAAAGTGACAAATCATGAAAAACGGGGATTTTTACTTGGGAAACAGGAACCAGGAATAGTATCTTTTTTTTAGGGGAGTCTTAAAATATTTTTCCCTTTATTAGATACCAATAAAGTTAACTTTAAAGCATTATTTTCAAAATCACTTTTAAACTATTAACTTAGTTCTTACTACCTTTTTTTCCTGCCAAACTTTCAAATAATGTATGGTCTGTGATTCAAATGTCCATTCCAATGACACTAAAATATACATTTTTTTCCCCTCCCCTTTAAGCCACTGCTTAGAGAGAATTGGCTTCCATGTCCATCGGATGTTTTCAAAAGTATAGCTGTCTGGCATACTGTAGATCAAATATTTGGTTCACGGACTTAATTCTTCACGTTTCACTTGTATGTATGGTGTCCCTGCCTAAGACAGAGAGATAGGGTTATATTCCTATATATATAAAAGAACAAACAAGTGAGAACATTGTGTATGCAAATTCATAAAAGTATTCTTCAAAATGAAAAGAAATAAAATATTTCCTAGTTAAAAGACAACAAAAACAGATGAAAAGGCCCTTACGACAACAACTTGACTTTGTATTTTATTTCAATGGGTACACTTCATTCGTTGTCTGCATGAAACTAGGTTATGTCTCCATGGGCCACAGTCAGAGTTATTAAGCAACTAAATATGCCACTGCTTCCATGCCCTCCTTTATTTCCTTACTTCGTCAGTCTCATCTGGCTCTTTCTCCTGATGCTCTCTTTCCCACCTCATTTCTTTCAACTCTTGTCTGTATTTCCGTTCAATGAACCGCTTCTGATGGGCCATCTGGGGAAAGTTATCTGACACAAGGAGAAATATTTTACATTTAATAAAGAGCAGCCACTAGTGCAGAGAATACCTCAAATTACTTTTTTCCCCCTTCTTTTTTGTAAGGAAAGGGGGAAAAAGCTAGTTTTTTTATTTTCTCTCATTCATTCAGCACTCAAACAAATTGAGAAGTCCTGGATCATCCGACCACGATTTCAAGATGATTTTAACATCTGCTACCAACTTTGAGTATGAGAATCATCAAAGCAAAAAGAAATGTTAAAATGCGCAGGCACAATTTGGGAATTTTCCCTCTCACATGCTTTAAAATCACTCTTGCAGCAACAAGTACTTTACAGGGAAAATTACAGGGCACATTGAAGTGGGGCTGTACACAGGGTATTGTGAGAGACAGTCTACACTAAAATACAGATCAGTTGTCTTATCTTGGTCTTGAAGGGTGATCACACACCAATAATAATAAATAAAATGGCTCACACTATCATGCTGTTATTTGTGGAGAATTAAAGAGTTTTTGAAAAGAAAACAGCAGAAAAGCTATTTGACTAGGTAGTCTGACCACAAAAACTCACACTAACTAGCCAAATAACAAGGAAATGAAAGAATATATCGAGATGGAAGTAAAAAAAAAACATCTTTTACTTTTGGAAAAAAAGAAATAGGAATAGAGTGCATTTCCCTGAATACTACAGTACAGCTCCATTTAAGTGGCTGTCCAGCCTCTGCCTGAATACCTTTAAGAAGGGGAAATCAACCACATCCCGTACCACCTTGGGACAGTTTTAACTGTTAGGAAGTTTTCCTGGACATTAATGCTAAAGGAATCTTACTGCAACTTCCACCGACTGTTCCAGGTTCTGCTTCTGGGGCCAAATACAAAAAATTTAATCCTTACTCTAAATGATAACCTTTTAAATATTTGAAGACAGCTATCTCCTTTAGGGATAGCTGTCCTCCTGAGTCTTCTCTTTTCCAGGCTAAACTTTCTTAGTTCTTCAATTGACCCTTCATATGATACAGACTCAAGGCCATTCATCATCCTGGGTACCCTCCTCCAGACACTCTCCAGCTTATCCAGCTTCTTAAACTCTGATGCCAATAATTGAAAACAATATTTCATATGAAATTTGAGAATACAGTACAGTGGAACGTTTGCTAACCTGTTCCTGAAAGCTATGCCTCCTTCATGTACGCCAAGTATCCATTACTGTTTTTGGTTGTCCTGTCATATTGCTGAAACATACTGAGTTTATGATCTACTAAAACTCCTAGATCTATTCCACACAAAAGGCCTCCCTGACCTTAGAGTTGTGAGGCTGATTTTTTTGTGTCCAAATATAAAATTTACATTTATCCCTAGCCTGTTAAGATATTTTTGGATCCTGACTGTTATCCAGTGTATTGCATATTCCCTACAGCTTTGTGTTGCCTGAACATGACACTCTTACATTCTATGTCTTTATCCAAGTCATTGATTAAAAATATGAAACAGTAAAGGACCAAGCATAGACCCCTGTGGTAAATGCTCCACTGGTGATCACCCGGAACACCGACACTGAACCATTAACAACTCCTTTGTGAATCTGCTTCTTCAACTTGTTCTGAATCCATCTAAACTGTCTAGTTCATTATCTTTCCATCTTCTCCCCATGAACTATAAGGGATGTTCTATTAAAAGGATCCAATTGTCTATATACCATGTTCGTCTTTCTTACATCACAGGAAATATTCCCATGCTTGAGGATTCTATGGTTGGGCACTTAGTTTCTAAAACTTTACTTTCTGCTTCATTTAGTCTGAGTATTTACAACTAATGAATCTGGGTTGCAATTTCATACTCTGGAAGCAGATTTAATACATGAGATACTTTATTTAGGCTGAACTATTTGAAACTTAATTAAATGGGCCTGTAATTTATCAATTCAATTTCAAAATCTGAAATTTATATATTTAATTAGAGGAAGGTAGGTGGATAGAGTATTAGTTCTGGAGTCAGGAAGACCTGAGTTCAAATCAGAACTCAGACATTTTTTAGCTGTGTGACTCTGGGCAAGTCACTTAACCTGCTTGCCTTAATCCAGTGGAGAAGGAAATGGCAAACCATTACATTACCTTTGCCAAAAAAACCCCCCATGGACAGCACTGTTGTGTTATGGTCCACAAGGTCATGAAGAGTCAAACATGCCTGAACAACAACAAATATTTAGAGTAGGAGATACTTACATACCAATGGATCAACTCTTACGTTTACTGTGGTACAGGGAAAAATATACCATTTTGTAGTCTCAGATACCCTTTTCGGAAGAGTAAAAATCAATTTCATCTTCCTTTCATCCTATCTCGGGGCAGCTAATGGCTATTCTTTATCAGGATTCTTAAGGCATATAAGTAAGAATCAGAGAATATATACCAGAGATGGTTCATTATCATGCTATGTAGGACAAAACAAATTTTTACAAGATCATGTTAAGAAAAAAATCCAGAATATACTTTAAAAAAACTATGTTAGTATTTGTGCCGATTACTTTAAGCCCATATTTATGCTACATATTTCAATCTAAACAGTTATGAAAAAAAGACAATACAATAATATTACTGTATTGTTCTGTTGTCTGCTTTTCTTTCTATAAAACATTAAGTTTATTGTGAACTTATAACACCACAAATATGGGGATCATCTTACATTTTTCAAGGGCATCCATTGCAGCTCCCATTTCTGCTTGCTGAATACTATTAAAAAAGAAAGAAAAATTGAAGTGCTATCTAAAAATTAACCAATATTTTCCAGAAACATATGTGTACCTATAAAATAACAATAATGCCTTTCATATGTAGCTTTTGGAATTAGTTACATAGGATATATGTACATATACATATATATATACATATATATGTATACATATGTGTGTGTGTGTGTGTGTGTGTAATCTATAGATATATAGGATCAAAGAGCTAGAGGTGGAAGGGACGACCTTAGAGGTCCTCAAGTCCTTAACCTCAGATATCTGCAGGTATAATATTTTCTAAAATGATTTGCATGTTGCCATTCTGACTTAACTTCTCCACTGATTTAATGAACTACTGTAGAGGAGTGAGATTATGTCTGGTCCGACCCTTACCCCCAACTCTTACTGCCAAGTATACATTTTCATTCTCAAGACTGTCTTTTCTAGTTCAGAGTTGAGGCTCATTAGTCTAGCATTAAGCAAGAAAGTTCACTCTGCCATCACCCATGCCAAATCTATTTAGTAGCTGAAAACATTAAAATTGGGTCTCTTGAAGATGCAAAGGAGATTAGAGGTCATCTACATTTATCTAATCCCCACGTTTTATAACTGAGACAACTGAGACCCAAAAAAGTGAAGTGCTATTTGCCTGGGGTCAAAAACCAGTTAGTCAGAAAACTGAAGCTAGAACTCAGGTTACCTGAGCTCCAGCCTAGTGGTCCTGGACCACACTATGTAACCCCTAGAATTGTTAACTTGGGGCTTCTTAAATAAAAGGAAAGTCTTCTAAATCTAAGTCGATACAAAAAAAAAAAATATTTTTTCCCTACCTTGGGCCTTTTCCACAGCCTATTCTTTCCCCTTTGAAATAAACAGCCACAGTATAAGTTCTTGCATGAGATGGCCCCACTGTCTGAAGAGTCCTGAGAAAGAGAGATACGTTATTTTTAGTAGTCTCCTCCCAATTGGGAATTACATAGTACTCCAAGAGCAAACAACTACTCAGCACCTGAGTGGGGTAGACAGCAATAAGAGTGCTGGTGAGTAACGGTTAAAAGTAGGCATTTGTGGGGCAATAAATTAACAAAGACTCAGAGTTTTTAATACGAAGAAAGAAAAATTCTATATTTGGAATGTTTTTCTCTAAAACCAAATCGTAGGAAATATCTCTCTTAACCATCTAAAATCCAAGATATATAGGAAATAGCATAAATATATAAAACCAAAAGCCTACCTCCAAATTCTAAGTGGTCAAAGGATATGAATAGTACTCAAAAGAAGTTATAAACTATTAAGAATCATAAGAAAGATTATTCCAAATCATTAATATAAAAGACAATTATTAGTTTTTACCTAACACCCAGAACTGCAGTAAAGATAAGAAGGGTCAATGCTGGAAGGATGAGAGAGAAAAAAGACACTTTGTTGGTGGTATTGTGAATTGTTCCAACCTTCCTGGAAAGCAAACTGGAATTATGCTAAGAGAATAATGAAATGGCCATACCTTTTGACCCAGAGATCCCACTGCTAGGCATATGCCACAAGAAGGTCAAAGATAGAAAGAAAATTCACATATATATCACATATTCATTCACAGTAACACTTTTTGTGGTAGCAAAGAACTGGAAACAAAGTAAATGGCCATCTACTGAGGGAATGGATGAATAAATTATGGTACATGAATGTAATGAAATATTATCACACAATGAATATGACAAACATATATAAAATAATGCCAGATGAACTAATCAGAACCAAGAAAAGAATATGCACAATGACTACAAAAATGAAAATAAAAATAACAAAATGAAACTAAATGGAGTGTAATTATAATAGCCAAGGCTGGCCATGACAAACAGATGAGAGGGCTAATGCTAAGGAAGACTGCAAACTTTCACAGACCTGGTTGCTTTACTGGTTAGTTTTATTGAATGTCCTTTTCCCTCAACCCTGGTTTTGTTTTTGTTTTCACTTTAATTTGCAAAGCTTTATTTATTTATTTGTTTGTTTTTTAAAAGAGATGGCTCATTGGGTACAAGAAAGGGGAGAGATACATTCAGAAATAAAGTTATTATAAAAACAAAAAATATCAATAAAAATTAGCAAAACCAAAATATATTAAAAATAAAGTTGAAGCAAATAAGCAGACATATAAAAAAGTGAAATGAAGTTGGATGAAAAATAGAAAAAAATTCTAAATCACAGAATCACAGATGTAGAGCTGGAAGATAGGCCATTATAGATCAACTTGTTCATTACATATGAGGAAAATGAAACCTAGAAAATTTAAATGATTTAACAAGATTGCCCAAGTACTAAGCAACATAGGCAGGATCTAGTTGCTATTTTTGAGCTTTGCCTATTAGGTATTATATTTTCAGCAAAAATTACACTTTTCAGTCTATTTATTTGTAAAATGTTAAATATAGACCATAATTTTAGCAGAAGAGAATTCACTATTAATACACTTTAAACCTCTCCCGTATGATTTCACTTCCTTCTCAGGTTCTTTGGACTATCTGGATATGTTATCAGAAAGGTCAAAAAAATTTAATTTCTGAACCATCTGATTAACTTTTTAAAGAAAAAATATTATGGCAATCCAACACATAAAATAAAACTACTATATGTTTCAAAGACATAGTGTACATTCCAAATGCAATAGAAAATATAAACTGAAAGAGGAAATTAAAAGTAGTCAAAGTACAAAATGATCCTTAAACTCTATACATCAATTCAATATTGAAAAACCAAATCATATCTTTTATTTTCAACGGGGGCGGGGGAGATGTGAGTAGGGATAGTAATTTTCTTTGTGTTTATTCATGCTGGAGAATGAAAATAGCAAACTTTCCCTGGAAACAAAGAAAGAATGGATAAGGTCTTTAAGGTGTATATTATCACAACATGTTTCCATTAAATAGATCATTATCCAACTCTATTTTTAAAGATGAGGAAACTGAGGTCCAAGGCTATGCTGACAACAGTCACAGTTCAGGCATATTAACCCAGATCCCCACACTCCAAATGCAGCTTTACCAGCTTGCTTTTATGGAATCATAATCATCTCTTAAATAAAAAAAAACATTCTAAACTTCCTATGTCATACTTTGTACTATTCATTACATTCATTAGGCACAGCTTAGTTTCTTTCCTTTATCCTCGGAATAAATCAAACACTCTTTCATAGGGACAACTTTCTGATATCGATACTCAGTTTTCATTTATAGTGTCTTTGGTACATAATTTTGCTGTTCTATCTCTGTACTTCAGTTTTTTTTCTTTATGGAATTAGCCAGTTAGTATAGTCTTTTGTGATAACCAAATGAAAGGATATCCTATAAGTATCTGGAGAGCAATTTAAAACACACAGATGAAATTCTGAAAAGTTTCTTTAAGTCACTTATAGGTCTTGTGGCATTAAAAATTAATGGAGTATTCTCTATACAAATACATTTTGTTTAAGTATACAAATTGGAGTAAAATAATAAAAATGCTTTAAATAAGTGGACACACTTTAAAGTGCTTCTGTCTTTGCTCAAAATTTTTCTTGGCACTTCTCTGGATTTTCCTTTAGAGCCTACATATGAGCCATAAAAACAAACCAGTCATTACTTTATAATCATAGCTTTTTTCTTTTAAACCAAAAGTAGCACTGTGCAGTTTGAACAATGACCCATTCAAAAGCCCTGGCTTTTTTCTCTTTTCAGAAAGAAAATTCACCCCAAAGGAACAAAGACTTGCCATCACTGAGGTCAATAGTTGAAGAAAAAGGAACAAATCACATTTAGCATACTGTTGGTCTCAACGGCAACTGAAGAGCTACTTTAGAGTAGAAGATGAATACTATTTGGGGATAAGACGAAGGTTAAGTAACAGATCCACAAACCTATAAATATCTTAACAGCCAAAAGAATGTGCCACAAGCCCTGAAGGTAATTCCAAAAGAAGGGTTCTAAGTCTGCTCTCTAAGCAATGGTACGATCACTGAGTCAGTACATGGATTTCAGATGGGCTGAAGAGAACAGTTATTATCTGGATGTATAAATTCAGTTCTGCACATTAGACCTGTTAACTCATTTTACAGTTGTTATCTACAATACACACAGAAGGCAAGTGTCTTATATATACAAAATAGAAATTATTTTAGTTTATAGCTTAGCAACAACTAAGATTATCCAAAGATTAACTGGAAAAAAATACATGTAAGATTTTCTTATCTCTGAGAAAATTAGTTTACTGCTTCAATTATTAATATATAAGAATAATAAAATTTTATAACACAAAGAGAACTTTAAAATTATCTAGTTCACGCTCTCATTTTACACTTAAGACAGTGTAGGTCAGAAATGTTAAGTGAGTTGACAACCACAGCAGGCTGGGCTGTAGTCAGAACCCAGGTCTCCAGACAGACACATTTATTGCCCTTTCCACTGAAAAGTGATGTATAATTTTACCTTGGTCACATGAACTACTTTCTAAACCAGGATAATCGAGTCTGAGTATGCCATGTACAAAGACCGTGGTCTATAGGTGATAGCTTACTTACTTATAGAGAGGAATGTCGGGCTCTTTTCCCTCTGTTCTAAGGGTCAGGCAGCACTGCTGAAGTTGAGATTTAGGATCATTCCAATCCTGATTCAAAATGAACTCCTGCAGTAAGTCCCCAAAAGACTATTCAATAACGGTTTTGGCATCACTGACTATTAAAATCACAAACTAAAAGAATATCGGTAGTTAAAAGTTTTTAAAGAACTAACCTTTAGCCTTGGAAAGAAGCACACATTCATGAAAGTGTGAACGTATTCCAAATCCTTATCAATGTATAGTGCCGCAATAAATGCTGAAAAAGAGAATATTTAAAAGGGTCTTTTAAGTGAAATTGTTACCATCATTTACCAGTAAGTCTAGATCATTAAAAATTCCTGGCTTTTTTTTCCCACAGATGCCACTTCCTTTCTCTTTCATTCTAACTACAAGGAACAGTAGCATAGTTGAGGAGCGTGAAGAGTGGTTTAATACTCCTGTAAATATCACTCTAGTGTAAACTAGCGAAGAAAAAGGAACAAGTTATACTTGACACACTGTGAGTCTCACAGCAACTAAAGAATTACTCTAGAGTAGAAGATGAATGCTATTTGGGGATAAGACTAGGTTAAGTAACAGATCTGAAGACCCACAAATATATTAACAAACACCTTAAAGTTGTCCTTCAAACCCACATTACCTCCTAAAATAGTAATGGGAATTTATGACACTAAATATTTTGAGGATCCAAGTAGTGATATTAAAGTCATTTGCTTGCTCCAGGCTCTAAGTTCTCTATCTATATGTTTAAGGACCATACGTAGAAATGGGCAATCAATAAATTAAATGCAAACAAAAGCTTGACTCACTGATTAAAGTAAAATAAAACTAATTTTTAAAGTCCAGCAATTTTACTGGTTTAAAAAATGACTTTAAAAATATTAGTTTTAAAATCTTACCTTTACAGAATAAATATTTTATTTGTGAAAAGTAATTTTAAAAACATCTTTCACTGAGCTAAGAAAAACTGACAATGATTTTTAACTTTTCCAAATCGGTAAAATTTTAATTTTAAAATTTCTTATTTGGCCGCTTGTTTTTTGTTTTTACTTTGCAAATAGATCCATTTCTTTTTCTGGTCCATGGACATATTGTTAGTTTCAACTGTTACTACATCAGACATCACAAAGATATAGATATGCTGCAAATGAAGATCTCCTTAGTTCAAGTGATACTTCAAAAAACATGGAAATTCAGCATAAAGAATTTAAGTGGCATTGTCACTTGAAAATATAACACCATATAAATAGTATCTTTCTTTTTGCTCACTGGATACAAATTACTATAAAAGTTCACTGTGAGATTTTCTACCAAAATAACAATTTATTTGTTCACAATGTTATCAAGAGGCTTTAGAATTTAGTAAATAAATAAATACTCTATGGCACCCTTTAATGAGAAGACAACTAATGATCCTTAAGTACAAAAGGATTACACTTTAGAATGCTAAATCTCTATAGTTTCATACCCAACTTTATAAAAAAGTGAACAGACCTAAAAAGAAAACCAAACTGAAATTATAACATGCATGATTAGCAATCTTATAATTCCAAATTATTTTCTTTCTAACAAACACTAGGGAAAAAGCATGATAAAAAGTACAAGAGCATGAAAGATTATTTTAGCCGTATCAGCCTAAAAATGGATTACAGCTTTCATCTGGTTTAACCTTTTGAATCTGAAAAATAAAGATTAGGTAAAGGTTTCATTCTGAGGGGACTCACATTCCAAAAGATCGGCCAAGGTCTTAGTACGCAGAGCGACAGGTCTCTTGGTCTTGTCATTGGTGATGGCATATTCCTGCATGCCCAACTCTTCTGCTACTTTTGCTTGTGTTCTGTTATTCACCAAAGAGCTGCGTAACAGCTGGCCCAAAAGACAGAAACAACTTTAATGGACAGAATTATTTCTTCTTTTTCCCTTTAAGTCAGTCCCCTTATTGTCATCTTGGTCCCATTGAGCACAGTGGCACTAAAGTGCTTTTATGGTTGTTTTATACCACAATCCGGTCTTCAGATGTATCCTGAACACTGCACCCCTCTCCCCCAACTTCCTTCTAATTATTAAGCTAGAATTCCCAAACCCATCTTAACTTCTTAAAATTTTCAGTTTATTACATTTTTAACAAGTCTTTTTGTCATCACTGAGTAAAATGGAATGATCTGTTTATTTTTAGTAAAAATAACCCTAAAAACCTCACATTTAAATACTTTAAGGTTTTTTTAAGGCATTGAAGATTTGAATTTAACTGTCTTTTGTTCTTGATATGATATGAACTCAGTTAAACCATTGTGGGAAGATATTCAGTGGAGAAGACATTCTTAGGAGAATTCTTAAGGGGAGGTACTTGAAGTAGGAACAATTACAATATTCTATATTAGAGGTAATGGGGACTTGGCCTGCTAAGGTGGTCTGCTTTGTGAGTAGTGAGAAATGATAAGATGTGAGAGCTGTTGTGGAGACAAATATGGAAAGATTTGGAAACTGAGCATAGAAGATAATGTGGGCATCATGAACATGGGAAACTAAAAGAATGTTAGTACCGTCAACAGAAATAGGGAAATGCAGTAGAGGTGTCAAGGAAAAGGTGATGAATTCTATTTTGTACATGCTGAGTCTGAGAGGTCTTCAGGACAGCCAGTTTGAAACATCTAATAGGTAGGCAATGATTCAGGTCTAGAGTTCAGGAGAGACTCAGGACAGATATGGGAGTCAGGTAGATGAAATAATTAAACATATGAGAGCTAATGAGGTAAAGAAAAGAGTAGAGAGGGAAGAGGGCCCAGGACAGTACTTGGGTACTTCCGCAGGGAGTGAGCAGGATGTGAAATGACTGTCCAGCAAAGGAGTTTGAAGACTGTTCTGACAGGCAGAAGGATCAGTAAAGAGTAGTGTTATAGCAACTCAGAAAAGATGGGCAACAGTGTTAAATGAAGAGAAGTCAGGAAGTATAAGGACTGAAAACTGACCATCAAATTTGGAGGCAGCAAAGGAGAGGGAAAGGGGAGAGAAAAAGGAAGAAGACTCACACGGTGTGTATGTGGGGGAAAAGGGGAGCAACAGGGTTGGGGGTTAGTTGCTAAAGCAACAATTGTAAAAAGCTTTTTCTAGGAGATCGGCTGAGAAAGTGGGGGAGATATTGGGTGATAACTAGAAGAGATGGCAAATATTACTAAAAGATAACAGAGACTTGGACATGTTTGCAGACAGTAGGGAAGGAACCAGTACAAAAGAAGAGAGTTAAGGCAGAAGGGGGACTATAAAAAGGGTAATCTGCTAGAGAAAATAGGAAGGGATGGAATCAAAGCCACATGCAAAAGGGCTGCCCTTAGTAAAGAGAAGGGCCACCTCATTTTAGAGACTATAGAAAAGGAAGATAGTAGAGAATGATGTCAAAGGGTTTTAAGAAGAGAAGGGGAGAAGGAGTTCACAGTAAATGGTTTCAATCTTTTTTTTTTTTCAGTAAAGTTAAGAGGAAATGTTCTCATCTGAGGGTGAAAGGCAAGGTATAGACTTGAGTAATGATAAGAATAACTAATATTTATACAGAGCTTACTATGTACTAGGCACTGTGCTAAGCATTTTATAAATATTATCTTATTTGATCCTTGCAACAATCCTAGGATGTAGGTGCTATTATTATTATCTCAATTTTACAGATGAGGAAATGGAGGCAAGAGTGATTTGCTCAGGGTCACACAGCTACAAAGTATTTATGACTGGGAAACTTGAGTTTTCCAGACTCCAGGAAACTGGATCCTCTATTCACTGTACCGCCTAATTGCCCTAGAGGTAGAAAGTTGGGGAAGGGAATCAATTAGGAAAGAGTAAAAGGAATGCTCTGCTGCAGTGAGGGCCAGCTTGAGGTTAAATAATATAAATTCTGGTTTGATACCCTGGTCAACTCAGTTATATGATTTCTACCAGTTCCATTTAGCAACATATACTGTTAAATTGGGGGTTTCTTTCTGTTGACATCCCATGGCATCTATTTCAAATAGACTTGTTTTTTGTTTCAAATATGTATTGGTATTTTTTTTGTATTCTTTCCAGAAGTATCATTTCAGACTTTTATTTCATGATGGTTTAAAGAAAGATTCATGATCCTCAGATTATGTCTGTGAATTCTATCTCCAAAGTCAGTCTGGATTGTACAGAACTCATGTCCTTCAAATATCTTCTGATTTTGCCCCATCGTTTTATTTTTGAGTTTTAAGTCTCCCACTCTTTTTTAGAGTAGCTACTGTTCACTGAGATTAGCTTGTATATGCTCATTTAAAAAAGATTTCAGAGCTTTAATTTCCATACTAACTCCATTCTTTAATTCTTTTGTTTCTCCAATAGACCTTTTTGGAGTTTCTTGTTTTTCCACTATTATTTCTGGCATCTCATATTTATTTCCTTGCTTTTTCTTTACTCTGTATAGTCATCATAGTGTGTCCTTTCTAGAGAGGTCATTTTTCCTTATCAGTTGCAAAGTTAGTTTGCCCATGATGCCCTTTTTGTGATTTCTTTCTCCTTCTACCCATCCCTTTTTAGCTTCTCTGATACCTTTTCAGTAATATGAGTTTATGCCAAATTTCCCTTTTAGCCTCCTTGTTCAGGGCCCCTTTTCATTATATTGTAGACAAAACAGCTATATTAAATATTCTGCTGGGCCCCTTCCCATCTACATTTAATTGAAAACTTTCTTCCATACAGACTATAAAATTAACTGTTAAAATATAAGGTGTGAAAGAGCCCTGGTTAACTGGTAAAGTATCATGGAGAGTAAAGGTATATTCTGAAAAACGGAAATATTTAATTTATTTAGTTTTCAGCATTGATTTTCACAATAGTTTGAATTACAACTTTTCTCCCCATTTCTACCCTCCCGCCCACTCCAAGATGGTGTATATTCTGGTTGCCCCATTCCCCAGTCAGCCCTCCCTTCTGTCACCCCACTTCCCCTCCCATCCCCCTTTCCCTTCTTTTCTTGTAGGGCAAGATAAATTTCTTCACTCCAATTGTCTGTGTA
>CM053622.1:260940227-260981239 GCA_028646595.1 Phalanger gymnotis | reverse complement strand
TTTATGCAACTAGAAAATAAGATGCACAGGCAATGGGGCATAGAGATTTACCTTGCCCTCCAAGAAAGGAAGGGAAAGGGGGATGGGAGGGGAGTGGGGTGACGGAGGGGAGGGCAGACTGGGGAACAGGGCAACCAGAGTGTACGCCATCTTCGAGTGTGGGGGGGAGGAAATGGGGAGAAAATCTGTAATTCAAATGCTTGTGAAAATCAATGCTGAAAACCAAACATGTTAAAAATAAATTAAAATTTAAAAAAAACAAACAAAAAGAAAACAAAAACAACCACAAAAAGAGATAACATATGTGTATTAATAAACAGACTTGCCAGATTAAAAAAAAAGGCAAAAAAAAATATAAAATATAGTGTAATGACTGATGTTAATAAAATTTCAAGATTGAATAAAGTCATAAAAGTTTCTTTATGCACATGATTTAAAATGCCTATGTCATAAAATGTTTATACATGTAAGAGGATGTGTGTTGCCTTCAGAACATTTCCTAAAGGATGAAATGTATGAACTACTATATAGATCCTGGAAAAAAGATCTATGCCTAAAAAGTGCACACTCCTTTTTTATCCTAACTCTTATTTTTTTTTGAAGCCTCACATATAACAGTAATGAAAAACACCATTAAATATAAAGGGATCATAAGGGTTGAGAATACAGGCCTACTACCCATTTTCTTATTGTACTATGAAGACTATTACAATAAATTATGATAACTTATTTCAATGTGAAGTATGGCCTTAACTCTATAAGTGTCACACTAATTCTTTAGTTTGATTATAGAAGAAATACATCTCTCAAGGATCTCTCTAGCAATACGAAACTTCCAAATATAACATTTTGCTAACAACAACTACTTTAGAATCTAGTAAATATCTCAAAACTAAAATTTCTTAAAAAAGTTCTTTATTCTCTCAGTCTTGTCATGCAAAGCAATGAAATTACTACCTTTAATACAGGGTATCCCAAAAGACTTAATGCTTAAAATTTAAAAGATTTATAAGAAAATCAGAATGATCTGATTCCTTTAATTCTATATTAAATATATATTAAAACAAATATATTTTATTTAGTTGATCCCATTACTCACTAAAATATAAAAAGTTTTACTGAAATTAAAATCTTATGAAAAGAGACAATTAGGAAGAAAGAAGAAAGCCAAATAATTCAAGTTAAAATACCTTGTCATTAAAGAGCAAACGCCCAAATAACTGTTTAGCTTCTTCAAGGCTTCCCTCTAAGTAAACAGCTCCTACATGACGGGAACAATACGTGGAAAAGAAATGTTTTATTAATTCGGAGAAAATTACAAATCCCTGTAAGCTCTAACCCACTGCCAAAAGGAAAACGCCACACACACAGATACACAGACAAGTCATTTCCACAGTAACTTGACAGAAGTGATTATTTAAAAAAATGAAGTTTTCCCTCTAATTTAGTATTATTTTATACTACAAAAGTGACTGAAATGCAAAGTAAAATTTTCTTTTAAAAAGCATTAAAATTGTGTAAAACAAGAAGATGGAAGCACAAAATTTCATGAAGCGATGATGTATCTGAATCTTGTAAAAGGAACTGTAAGAGCAATTGATTTAAAAATATAACCTTTTGCTTCTCATTTTAATGCATACTTCAGAGAAAAGGTGTGCATCTAAGATGAATCAAATCAACGATTAAATTAAAAAAAAAGGCTATAGCAAATAAATTAGGAATCATGAAGTTATGGTTAACTTTTCTTTAATGATAGCTAATTTACACATCACTTTAATATCTGCAAAACACCTTACATGTACCTGATTTGAATCCTCACAACAACCCTGTGAGATGATATTATTTCCATTTTGCAGACCAGGAAACTTAGGTTGGTAGAGGGTAAAATGACATTCCTAGTAGGTATCTGAGGCAAAGCGTCAAGTTTTTTTTAAAAAATACATAGCTTGAAGTCTATTCAGATGAAGAGTCAGAGGTTGATGAACATGAGCCTGGGCTCAGGGGCACAAACTGGACAATAAGAGTCTCAAATAAGTGTAGGCATTCATATCTATACAGTAACTATTAAGCAAAGTGTGTACATTAAATATTAAATAAAATTAAGGTGATTACTACTCTAGAAGACTTACATTTTATTTCAAGGATCTGTGATTTAATCAGCGTGAGTGCTCCCTCTACTGACAAGGATCAAAAAATCTTTGTGGTTTAAAATGCTTTGGAGAACAATCTTTTATGAGTTGTTAAGGCTGGAAAAAAAAATTGATTGGCCACCCTTCTGGTGATGAGTTTTTTTTCTAATTTATCCAGGCTGGACCTCAGAAAGAGTTTGTTGTCAGGTTAATTTTACCTTAAGTTTTTCTACCTCTGTAGTAAAAGCCAGAATTGGCAGTCCTGTTCAAGCTGGCAATGCCTGCTAGAAGATACAGTTCCTGGCATGCTACAATGGAGTGTCTGAGAAGCACTGTGGTGGAAAACATAGTCTGTCAAACGTTAATCTGTTTTCCAAGAAAGTAAGTAATAATGAGAACATAAAGGCCAGAATCTTTGAAATGTGGTCATATACACTTAATATCTACCTTATAATTTTCCAGTTTTTCACTGAATGAATTCTACAAAAGATAAACTGATTTTTAAATATTTCAAAGTTTTCCTCATCTATCTTAACATTAGTAATTTGAAGACATTAGATACCTGCTAATTAATTAGTATTCATGTTTTCCTGTAACTGAGGCCAATTTTATTTTGCTTATGGAACAGTGGCTTCTTTATTGAATATCTACAGATTTTCAGACTGAAAGCTTTTAAAGCCCTTCACAGCTTTTCCATTCTTATTTCATATTATTCCCTTCTACACACTTTCTGTTCAGGTTGAACTGGCCTGCTAGCTATTTCCTGTAAACTGCTACCAACTGTTACACCTGTCCCTTTGCACAACTTGTCTTGCATGTCTAAAATTCACTCTTTCTTCACCTCTACCTCCTACCTAAGGATTCTTAAGATCTCTCCCAAACTCCTATTGTTGATGAAATCCCCAGATTTTTTTTTTATTTGGGTGATATGTATTCACACATCTCTTACATTTTTCCTCCCAGTCCCACCCCATTCAAAGAGAGCAAAAGCTCCCTGAAAACAAGACTAATTCATTATCTTTGTATTCTCAGAGCCAAAGAGTTCCTTGCTAATAGTATACATTTAATAGATGTTCGAATGGAATTACATTCAATTCAATTAAGCATTTTATATCTGAAAATGTATTCATATGCCAAAACTTTGCAACAAAGAGCCTGACTTGTAATAAGAGATATTACCTATTAAAGCCTCAAAACAATTTGCCATAGCATGGCGAAGGTCTGATTCTCTACAGAGGTCAGGTCCATGAGCATAAAGCATGAATCGGTCCAGTTCAAGTTTCTATAAACATCAAAATAACGTAAAGTAAGAACAAATACAAAAACCAAATCAATCAAAATCTATTATAACAATCTGACACTTACAAAGCATCATTACAAAGTACTATGAAATCTGTCACTTACAATGACTATAGTTAGGTCAGTGCTACTGATGTATACATGGTCTTTTTTGAATGTGAGTCACTCATGAACCTCTTTTCTCATGTAGGCTATCAAATCCAAGAGGAAGTACGGGAACCATATCTAACCAGGAACCTCAGAAAATGGAACAGAACTACTAGGAGTGAATTAAAAGTTTTCTTTTCATAACATCGGCTGTAGAATTAGGACTTTGGAGATCCTTTATTATGCAGATGAAGAAACTGTAGCCCAACAGATTAAGTAACTTGTCCAAGATCATATGGAAGACCTTGGCAAAAAACAAAACTCTCCTAGTTTTTAAATGTAAAAGCCAGAATTCAACAAACATTTATTAAGTGCTGACTTAGTACAGAGAGATATACCAGGTCCCTAGTGTTCTATGTAGGAAATACTAAGGAAATATTTGTTAAGACAGGTAATATAGCATAATAGATAGAGCTGGCCTTGGAATCAGGCAGATTTGGGCTCCAGTTCTGCTTTTGCTATATATTAACTAACTCCAGGTAAGACACTTAACCTTTCACTGCTCCCTAGAAACTATCTAAGACTAAGTTATAAAGCAGATGTCATCTGGAACTTATGCCAATGAAATCACAGGCTCCATCCAAAAGAATAAAAAATAAAAACAAAGTGGTACTGAAGATGGGGTAAGTAACTAGCCTTTGAACCATGTGCATGGAATATGACCTACTTTAGTAATCTCAGTACAAGTATACTAAATTCTCACTACCATAGGAATGATAATAAGAAACTGAAAGGAAATAGAGTTAGTGGCAATAAGAAGTGCACATTACTGTACCATTTTAACTCTTGTGATTTCTTAATATTCTAGTTCACGTTTTCATATGGAAATTGTCATCTAGAAATGAAGCCACATAAAATAAACCCCTTTTACCACTTTCAGAAAATAAAATCTATTCCTAGCATGGCATGGGTTATACTACATAATTTATCTCCACTTCATAGCTTAAATAGGGAAATCTATTTGCCACCTTCTCCTGAGTAATACTTGGGAGAAGTAGATTTACTATTATGTGAGGCTCATGAATTTCTTCACTTATGAACACATCCTTCCTTCCAATTTGATTTTCCTTCCTTTTTTTTTTTTACCCTAAGAGGAAAGATTTATGTATTATAAAATTATGTCTGGGTCAATACTGGCTTGCCCTTACCATGTACCAAAGTTTATACTGAATGACAACACCTAATAATTTTCACCTTTATCCCCCTACAATACATTTAAGAGGCAGGCATATAGAAAGAA
Organism: Phalanger gymnotis; assembly: GCA_028646595.1. NCBI lineage: Eukaryota > Metazoa > Chordata > Mammalia > Diprotodontia > Phalangeridae > Phalanger > Phalanger gymnotis. The sequence goes on along the minus strand of CM053622.1, from coordinate 260,976,424 downwards.
ACACAATTTAGAGATATAGTCTTAGAAATTAGTTTCTATTTTTGGAAAGTGCTATTTTTTACAATGTACAATTTTGTATGGATTCTCTTTAAAGGGATCATCTCTTGCTCAGCTAAACTATGGTAAACATGGAGCAGGTGGACTTCAGAGAAAATGGCAGAGTACAAAATTCTCAATGACAGAACTATTTAGTACTTGGAAAACATGAAGTCTACACCTGGAAATCAATAGAAGTGAATCAATAATGAAGATTAAAGGGATTAGTTGCTGTGATAATCTTGGCTTTAATAGCATTGGTAGACAGAGACCTATAAAAGACCCAAGTCAAACAAAATATAAGCTGTATCAACACCAAAGTCTAATGCTCTAGTGAATCAGGAAATATATGAAATGAGGTGATATTTGTAAAATACATGCTATCATACCTAATATAGGAGATGTTTACTTACTTCAAATAACACACTCCCATTTTCAAGATGTTAGATGATTATCTAATGTACTTACAACTTTAATATACCATATGTTTCACACAATCAAAAATAAAACAATTATAACCTCTAATCCGGAAAGAACAAAGTTGGCTACTTTCATTTTCAATTTCTATTTCCCAGACTGTAGCACCTATCAACAATATCAGTCAGAATGGAAACTTCATGCTTTTAGTTTTTTTGGATAACATTCATTGTACTATAGAGTAGTTTCAATTTTTATGTTAAACTAGTTTCCCATACTCTAATATTTCCTCAATATATAACTGAAGAACAGTTTTAATAGCAATCTATTGTTTTACAATGTAACCTACCAAGGGAACAATGAGGAAAATATCTCTATATTAAAACAACAACGAATATAGGAGATATATGTGAAATATCAGAAAACATTTAGACAAATCTTTCTGTTAAATATTAAACTTTTAAAGTAGAGATAATCAAAAAAGTAGAAGCGTTTGTTTTCATGTTGCTCTTTTTCTTCTCTTTTTTTTTGGCCTTAAGGCAGTTGCCCTAGTTTGCAAGTATGGAAATCTGCGGCACTAGAGATTCAGGGTTTTTTGGAAGATCAAGTAAGAAAATGTACATTAAGAAATGAGTGGAACTTTACTGTATGTGGAACTTGTTAGTCTTGCAGTTATTCCTAATAAAAATAATTTAAAAACAAGAATGAGATAAAGCACTGAGTCACTGTTCTACAATATCATGGACAGGAATAAAGAAAATTAGTGCTTTGGCTAGATCAAAATAAAAAAAATCATGGTAGCCTATTACTAAGAATTAAATATTTTGTATCAAATTTAAACCTTTTAGGAATACTGGGTTTAAAAACCCCACTAAGAAATTAACATAAAAATAAAGAAAAATGAATGGAAGTATTTATTCTTTTTCTAAAGCCATTATCCTGCTTATTAGTAAAAAGTAAATGTAATACAAACACACTAAGGTAAGCTGTATGAAATATTCAATTTCTCTTGCGTTTTTCCCAAGTTTCTATATCCCAAATGCTTAACTCTCTGACTCTGTACATATGTTCAATTATTTCTTCATCTTTTATTAAGTCAACTCGCGGTGGAATTCATTAGCTGGTAGCTGAACTCACAAAGGTGCCCAGGAGAGGACACAACCCAAATAAGAGCTGAAACTCTGTTCTGGACTATAAATTGTTCCTTCCCTCAAAGAACTTGGAAAAGGCCAAAAGAATTACTTGAGAAACTAATGACTAAGTTTCTTTTACTCAAATGCAAAACCAGCAACAGGTTAAAAAAAAAGGTATGATAGACACCACTGTAAAAGGAGCTTAACGCTTTAAATATTTTACATACCTTTGCTAACATAGCAAGATGTTGGTTCTGAACAATAGCAGTACGATAGGTTGCTAATCCTCCTTCTTCTAGGCTAGGAAATAGGTAGTACAGATGGACACTGGAAAAAAAATATGTATACATATCATATATAAAATAAATATATTTCATAAATTTCTAGTTGTTGCTTTAATTCACAAAGATCTGAACACAATATTTGGATATAACTTATAGGAGAAAAATGTTTTAGGAATGTGTCTCATTATTAAACAGCAACAATAGACTCACTGGCAAACACACAAAAGAAGGACTGTTCAAATTAAAGGCTTCTCTGGAGTTGCAAAGGCTGAAGAAAAACACAGGCCTGAAAAGTCCCAATTATCACACTTAAATTTTTAAAAATTGTTTAAAAAAATTAATTAATTTATTTTTAGTTTACAACATTCAGTTCCACAAGCTTCTGAGTTCCAAATTTTCTCCTCCCGCTCCTTCTCCCCCTCCCCAAAAAAGCATGCAATCCAATATAGGCTCTCCATATACATTTACATTAAACATATTTTCATATTAGTCATGTTGCAAAGAAAAATTATAACTAACGGAATGAACGACAAAGAAGAAACAAAACAAAAAACAGAGAGCAGTTTGCTTCAATCTGCATTCAGACTCCATAATTCTTTCTCTGGATATGGAAAGCATTTTCCATCATGAATCTTTTGGAGTTGTCTTAGAACCTTGCATTGTTGAGAAGAAACAAGTCGTATCAAAGTTAGTCATTGTACAATGTGCCTGTAACTGCAATTACCATACTTTAGACTGACAACTCCATTTGTGATAGCACCATTGACAGAGAAGCTAGTCTCATACATGGTTCCACTGTAAGCTCCACTGTGGAGCTACTCCAATGCCTTGCATGAAGACAGAAGCAGGACTAGGCTTTGGAATTGGCTAGAATAAAAAATGGAATGACAGGAGCTGGGGGGGGGGGGGGGGGGACAGGATGGGACTTTTTGTGTTTCCTAAATTTCTAAGCCATTTTTCAAGCCCTCGTTACCAGTTTGTCCACTGGGATTTGAATGAAACTTCTTCGTACCTTAAAGTGGCTGAGGCACATGTGAAGAGAGCATAGGATGGGCCAAAGAGCAGTAGGAGGTGAATCTTTAAAAGACATTATATTAAAGTTTTTCTTCTTCTTGTAATTTCAATAGTAATGTAAATGCCAGGAAGGAAACTTCTCTACCAATGCAGGCTAGCACCTATACTGTAACTTGTCTTAGAAAACTGGTTCTCAAAGAGTAGTTTCAGAACTGGGAATTCCTGAAGCTCTTTCAAGGCGTTCCACGAGGTCAAAACTATTTCCATAATAATATTAAGACATGTTAATTTTTTTTTTGGTGTTGATTTCGAACATAGTAAAATCAATGTATATAACCAACATAAACAAAAGTTGGCAGGGAGGGAGGGCAGCAATGGGAATAGGGTCCTTGATAAAATTTGAGTATAAAGGGGTCTTCAGATCAAAAAGTTTGACAACTGATGGCTTAAAAGAATTGTCTGGGGCACTGAGAGAATAAGTAACTTGTGCAGGGTCACACAGCCATTATATGCCAGAGGTAGAACTTAAATCCAGATCTTTAACTCTAAAAGCTATCTCTTTTTCATAAGGTACTTAGCATCAATGAACTTTAGAAAATGAAAAGGAAACCCTTTACTTTCCTCCCATAGAAGTTTATAAAATACTTGTAGCAATAGTTATATTTATATGTTTAAAATATGAAGACCTTTAACAGAAAAATAATTTTAAAGTGCACCATTTAAAAGAATTACTCAAAATTCTCCAACAGGAGTAAATTTTGGAAAAGTATCCCTACCATATGTAGTATAAATGCTGTATTATGTACAGTGAAATGTGTATTTGTTTTTACTTATACATTATATGAAAAATTACAATTATAAACGCAAAGGGCAGCTAAGTGGCACAGTGGATAGAGTGACAGGCCTGGAATACTCATCTTCCTGAATTCAAATCTGGCCTCAGACACTTTTTAGCGGTGTGACCATGGGCAAGTCACTCATTTAACCCTGTTTGCCTCAGTTTCCTCATCTGTAAAATGAACTGGAGAAGGAAATGGCAAACTACTTTTAATATCTTTGCCAAGAAAACCCCAAATTGGGGTCACAAAGTCAGACACAACTGAAACGAGTGAACAACAACAATTTATCATCAATACTATTTACGTGATATACCACTACAGTCTGTTAATCAGTTACATTAACTCTTCAGTTGTGGCTATTTTTTTTTCTTTGCATTTTCTTTCCTTGGTAAACATTTCGAGATTTTCAAATATTCAGAATAAGGCTTTAAAAAAAAAAGAGAGAGAGAGAAACAAACAGCACTGTGCCCTTCATTCTTAATCACTTATCCATATATCCCTTACAAGTAGAAGGGTGGGAGTTGATAATGAAGATAAATTACAGAAAAATTGCATTTAAACATATCACTTCCTCTACACATTAAATCTAAGCTTGAAGGCATCTGGTGCAAGACAAGCTGATGTCTTATAGTCATGAGGAACTTTAATGAGAATCTGGCAGGGCAGACAGAGCCTTTTATCTTGTAATTTTGATTATACTATCAGTAATAGCAAAGTTCTAAGGCAATCAGTAGGAGAGGTGCTGCTTTTTAGCTTCACTGAGGATAGAAAAGACTGAACCATCAAAACTTGCTTATTTTATTTCATTGAACTAACTGCAAAGAAGGCAATGTATGAGATGAAGTACCTGGAAATAGAACTAATAGGCAAACAACAGGAAAGGACACTCACCTAGTTAAAAATTCAACAACAGCGTCACCCAGGAATTCCAAACGTTCATTGTGGTTAATCCTGTACAGAGAGGATCATTTAAAGTAGCATGTTTGTGCATCCCTATGTATAAGAGTATGTGTATACTTAAAGAAAAGAAATGTAGGTTTAGTTCTTAGATAAGAAAATACTCCTACTTGGCTATTTCTAAAAGGCGCAATGCGATTAAACCACTATTCTCAGCACTGAGGTCTAAGACACTCTTCTTTTAGAAGGTGGCGTTGGAATACAATAACAATATCCTGGCATACTGAAGGTTTAATTTTATCTTCTTATCATCTGGATCAGTTTTCCTTACTTGTGAACATCCCTAGGAAACAGAACTTAAAGGCCTTATCAACTTAAGACAGATGGCATGGTACAGAGGAGAGAGCATTTTATCTGTAGTCCAAGGCCCTGAATTCAAATCTTTACAATCTATGAGACAGTGGACAAGTCTTTTAACCTCCCTAGGCCTTTGTAAAATGAGATGGTTGGCTTAGATGATCTGTAAGGTACTTTCCAGCTCTAAATCTAAGATTCTATGACCCAAATGAGAGCAAATCTTTCCACCTAGGTGACTAAAGGTATACTTTGATCCATTATATGTGCTAAGAATGACTATGACCACGTCCTCAGAAGGATCCTGCAGTTACCTTTCTTCTAAAATATAGCTATGTTTTATAAAAAAGTTCCTGGAAGCTTATAAAATGGACAATCTTTTCATGCTTGCGTAATGTTATAGTCATAGAATGTTTCCCTGATAAGTAGCTGACATCAAATAAAGTGTAGAAATGACCAATAATGTCCTATTAGCAAAAGGATGTTAAACTGTCTGTCATCATAATTTAAAATACTAAAATTGATTTTAAAGTTTTACCAAATGGGCACAAATAGACTGTATATATTAAACAAGAGACCCGTACAAAGCTTATTAAAAACCCTAACTACCACATCATTTATTTGAGTAAAAATAGCAATAGCTGCTAAATTTAGGCTCTCTGAGAGCAGGAACTGTTTCATGTCTACCTGTATAACACCAACACTTGGCAGAGTGTGTGACATATAGTAGGCTCCTATAATGTTTATTAATTATATATATATTATAATAATGCTTATTAATTGCTTGTATTTCAGAAATATTTTATGGCTACAAAGAACTTTCATAAGTATTTGATATCTCATTTGATGCTAACAATTACTCTACAAAGTAAAAGGAAAAGTAACAAGGCAGCTATTGTTAATTATTTTATAGGTGAAAAAACAAGATCCAAAGAGATCAAAAGGATGACTCCAAGGTCACAAAGTTAGGAAATGGTAGGACTAGAAGAAGACAAAGGACTTATCCAGTGCTCTTTTCACTTTAACAGGATAAATTTACAAGTAATATGCTATGAAATTAATTTCATTGTTAGTAATTCTGCCTTTCTACTTAGAATTTAGATGGTATGTGTGGAATGATGTAGAATATCCTATTCTTCAAAGGCAGTGTGGTGCAGTGGACAAAACTTTGGCTTTCGAGTCGAGAACAATCGTGTGACCTTCAGCAAGTTACTTAACCTGAGATTCAGCTTTTTCATCTCTAAAAGGTGGGTGCTGAACTAGATGACCATTAAAGTCCCTTCCAGGTCTAAATCTAGGATCCCATAGAATCTAAACTTCTCATCCAAGAAAATTTGAGCACCTTCTTTTCCTGTGGATCAATTTCCTTATATCAAGAGGTTGCTGCTGCTTGTTTGTCCTTCGTTCTTGAAGAAGGCCATGACATCAGGGAGGTGACGCCATGACATGCAAGTGAATTGGATTTAAGTGAAGGAGGGCTGTGCAAAGTCACCAGCCTCCCTTTCTCCTCTGGAGCTATCTGGGTACAGTGGCCAGATATGGATCAGGACAACTGGAGATGGCCCACGATTGAAAACAACTGAACAACAAATAGGTACATAGTACACAAAGAAAGGGCATCTATTGACAGAAGTGGTATTTAATGGTGATTATGATTCTATCTGGAAATTATTCCATTGATTTTGATTGTTCCATTTAGAATTAGGAGCATTCTTCTCATAAAACAAGGATTTTTTTGCTTTTTTTTTAAACATTAGTTGATAACACCAGTATTTAAGTAAATATGCTAATGATCTGAAACAGTAAAAGGTAAAAGATGAATAGATATAGTAGATTCTCTACTACAGTAGTTTCTTAGCTCTTTCTCATTCCAATTTCTCAGAACCTCTGGTCCTAGAGGATAGATTAGAACTAAAGGAAGAAAAAATCTGGAGGCTGACTGCATGTTCCGGGCATGCAAAGCAACTTTTATAGCAAAGACCCAGTAGCTGTTTCCCAAGTCTTATTAGACACCTGAAATGCAGTCGCTGCAAATTTCTTATCTGTAAGAAACCTATTGCTCCCAATTTTTTAACTTTAAGGAAAAATAATTTTAACAGGAAAAATTTGTTAAACTGGGTTCTGATGGTTTTTAACTGAGGCCTTTTTTGAACATGTTAAGTAAGTCCAAGAAAAGAAGATACTTAAAAATACCTTGAGGAAAAAGCCTGAGGACTCACAGAAATGCCTCAGAAACACATTTTATCAGAAATTCCTATAAGCTGCTTATAAGCTTTTTTGTCCTATTAAATAAAACAGAACAAACATCTAAGGTGGAATGGAAAGATTTCTGCCTTTGGAATCAGGATATCTGGGTTCAAATCCTACCTCTGACACTCTCCATGTGACTTGAAGAAGTCACAATCTTCTTCGATCTCAGTTTTCTCACCTATAAAACTGAGGAGTTTTCTGAGGCTCCATTCAGTTCTAGATTTATGGTCCTATGATTAGTCACCTGTGTTACCATAAAATATAAACCAAAAAAGGGTAATTCAAGCATTTAGAAATGCACTAAAAGAAATTGTCAGCCCATAAAACTAATTGAATGACTGCACATTAGTCTTTAGAGTGACTATTATTATAACACCAAAGATTGAAGAATAAAGAGGAATGATACAGGTTTTTTAAAAGAAAGGAAAATGCTGTTTTCATGGAATCCTAACAAAATTTTAATGGTCTAAATTGTAGGGGGAGAACAAGTTTAAAAAACAAAAAAAGTAGTACTTTTAATTAATCACTTTTAGATTATCCTGTAATTCTATTCAACAAGAAGCAATACAATCCCCTAGAGAATAAAAATGACTTTGAACAGCAAAATATTTTGAATAAAACTATATTGGCTCAATGAGATATTTATTGTGATGTTTTTTGTAAAATCTGGGAGGTGAGGTTTTAACCAGGAACTTAACTATAAATGTAGATTATCATTCAAATGATTAAAATACAGTTGGTGTTCTCAGTTGTTTTAATAAATGGGAAGACTATCAGGGATTAAGAATTTTTCCCTTTATTAGAATATATGCTCTAGCGTATCATTTACAACTGAATTTGCAAATAGATCACAGCAGTGAATGAATTATCTCAAACTTTACAATTCTGTTGAACAATTTTTAAGCTTATGTTTGGTTTTTTTAAATTAACTTTTGGGACTGTTAGTCTTTGTTAGGGAATGTGCTAATTCTTCCTCTGCTCTTCTGTCTCATGTCCACAGCTAACATACTTTTAAAAATCACTCTCTTTAGATGCCCTAATAAGTTTCTGATGACTCAGGTCCTCATGTTTCTGTGAGTAGTAAACAAACTATTACACTGTGAAAACAGGGTTAACACAGAAGTTACCAAGCCAGACAATGTCAACAGTAATATTTACGGGGCCATTGTACCATTTGCCAAAGAATGGAATTTAGCATTAAGGCTAATCTATCTTAGAATTCATTCATGGATACTTAGATACTGAAGCATACAAACCATATAATCAGAGACTCTGAGTTGTAAAGGACCTAAGAGATCATCTAGTTCAACTTTCCATGCAATGCAGGAATTCCTTCAGCACTCGTAACAAATGGGTAGAAGGGACTCTTCTCTAGAAGGTGATACAACCTCTACTTTACTCTATAATAAAGTTCTGAGCAATGAGTTCAATATTTATTTGCACAGTCACTGTCCCATGAACATAAGCAATTTAATCTGGCTGAATTTACTAAATTTTTTGTGTTTCCTTAATATGTAAAAAAAAAAAAATAGTACACATTCAATGAGCATTGGCATCATCATTCCTCTTTGACTCAGTCAACACAAAATAGGACAAATATCTGTATTACCGTCTTTTGTGCACCTCCTTTCTAAAGGTCTTACTGATACGGAGATTACTTTTGTGATTTATTTTTTAAAGCCTCAAACCTTAAGAGACTTTTTTAAAGACAAACTTCCATCTTAACTTACAAGCTAAAAATAAAAATTCAACTGAGACAGATGTGGTTAGCTTCCCTGAACAGGCTTTAAAAATTGGTGGGTAGGATCATTATTTGGCTGTTGAGATTCTAGTTGATACATTGTAGGAGAAAAGATTTATGCTATTCCAACAGGTAACTGGACTGACAGCTGTTAATCTTAAAAGTCTCCAACAACTTTCTTAACTCCTTGAGATCCTAAATGAGATGTAAAAACTAGGGCTGATATATTCAAAAGATTGGATTACTGTCATTCCTCTCACTCACCTGGTTTTTCCAATTCCTAAGCAATAATGCATTTTGAGGCATTACCATACAGTTAAATACCAGATAAAACTTTGCAAAGGGACCCCACTTGCTTTATCATTCTCAGGAAAAAAAATCACATAGATCAAGGGTGCCACTTTTCACGCTAGTGTACAACAGTAGTTGCTTTTGGCAGCAGGCATGTCTATTTATGATTTTGTAGTATTTACTTTAAGACCTTTAATACCTTCTATGCTATTTAATCCAATTTTACAATAGGAAATCCAGTAACAAAAAGGAAAGGGTAAATTATTTAAAGAGAATTCACTATTACTAAAAAATAACATAGTAGGTAACCAACCGCCTCAAGTTTCTTAACACCCATCAGACTTCCTTTGAATGAAGAATATACAGTATGGAGTGTAGTTTCAATGTGGCCTTGCTGTCGACTGCTGAGGAACAGCAGAAGACAGACCAGCCTGGTACTTAGCCATTGAACTGAAGGTCTTTCTGAGAAAAGGGCTAAATCCTGCAAATAATAGCAATGGCCACAAATCAAAGAACAGTTAGAAAATACTGCTTGTTGTCTTGGGAGGTATCACCTTTAAATGAAAAGAGATGAAAATAGCAGTAATCTTTGGAATACAGTACATGTACTGCATGCAGCTGTAATTGTTTGCTTTATAGATATGAGAAACACGAAGATCCTGAGAGTTGTGCAATGCTAGAAAAGGTATAGCTGAAATAGCAAGTTAGATTTGGGAAACATCAAAAAGCATTAACTGAGTGCCAACTGCATGCACATCACTGTAGTAACTGCTCAGCTTAACTTCCAATATCATTATATTAGTAACTAAAACACAAACTGATCACTTAGAGGTTTTCTATCATGACAAGTCTGAAGAAATCATGGCTCACAACGTCCCAGAGAGCATGAGTGAAGACTCTGTAACTAGGTAATACTTTTCTCATTTCAGAATATTCTGGTAAGTGCAGTAGGAAGCTGTTTGACCACCTTTAATCTTGAGCTTTAAAATGAGATTCTGGTTTGTTTGGTAGGGGTTGGAAGATGGGGGACCAGGACAAGCCAAGTACAGAAAGATATAACACATGAGGAAAGAGGTACAGGGGGTGGAAGGAAGAAATCATATTACCTAAAGCTGGTAAAAGAAATTATTATTGCACTTTGTCAGCTGAAGCACTTATCATGCTACCTGTGTAAATGTCACCCTTTGCCTCACCCCATCTTTCTTTTTTCCATGCAATCATTACTAGATTCCTATAAGCACTTCTCTCAAATAATCATTTTCTATAGCATTTGCTGTATACTTTTGGAAAACAAACACACACATGCACACACACACACGAGATCTCTGAGGCAATTTCCTCTCCTTTCCCTCAGAAAAATAACACATTGTCCTCCGTTTACAAATATGATACACTGTACTACTGAGCTCCTCACGGGATATCATTTTCCAGTGGTGGTGACAGATTTGCGCTGATCCATCCATACTCTCCTCACCTGATCTTCCTTGCACTCAAGGGCACACATTTGTGAGACGGCTTGCTGGAGTTCGGGTTCAGTCTGTGGCTGTGGAACAGAATGATTCTAACTGGCCCCCATAGGTATTGAACGAATGACCTTAGTTGGCCTCATTAACATGTGTTCTAACCAACTGAGCTAATCAGCCACATACCACATAACCTGAATCCATACAGTATTCCACAACATTTAGAGAAGGGGGACAGATGCTTACAAAGATAGCAGCTATTACATATGTGACTGGAGCTGAAGATCCAATGTGAAAGAAAACAATTGGGGGAGAGGGGGTACAGAGGAGGGGAATCAATTTTACATGAAAAAAAAGTTACACTAAACTAAAATGTTATTTGTTTTTTCATATTCCAAGAAAGGAAAACAATAATGAAAATATTTATAATGATAAAATACTGCTTTTTGTAGGTGTTTTAGAGTACTCTGTAAAAAACACACACTAACTTTTCAGAGTACTCTTCTATAAAGTACATTTATAAAAGCATCTTTTAAAATGATACAAGCAGGAAACCAAAATACAAGGTTTTTGTTTTGTTTTGTTTTGTTTTACCTGGAAGGAGTAGGGTCATCTTGACCAAGGCGTGACATGATATTTATTAAGGTGTTAATTCCTATTTTCAAAATAAAGAACAGAGAAAATACAAACACACATGCAAACACTGTTTGAGAAACAAACAAAAGAAATTTCCACCATCTACTTTGTGCCAACTTAATTTTATGATGCTTCATAGTTGTGGAACAACTTGGTAAGTTTCTAGAATTATAAATGAATACAACAGCTTATACTTATTTCTTTGTAAAACACAAAAAGAATCTCCCCAAAAGAAAAGAGCAATGAAATTCACTTTCAATGAGAGAAATCATTTTAAAAAAATCAAGCCTTATCATAATACTTATTTAGAAGGAATGTCATTACTTTATGAGGACCCAGAGACACTAAAAATGATATTGAAAATATTTACAAAGTAGATCATTCCAGACTGAGATAATAATCCAAGGCCTCTTCCCTTCCCAAGATCCTTGAAATAACAGTAGAGAGCAAAGGTTGAAATACTAACAGTGGAAGAAAGAACATCTTGAAAATAATCCAAGCAAACCTTTTTTCCTCATGTGCATATGATGGACTTTTCTGTCTCCATATTTGGGTTGACGTATGCCACAGTTGGATAAAGAGTTACGAGCATGATCAGGATTCATTCCAAAGTTTAGGTGATGGCTGGGATGGGTCATTGCTAGCTAAAATTTAGATTAAACAAATTCACTTTTACAGTCTCTCAACATAGGTACCATTTGTCTATCCTTCAATTCTTTCTCCTAAAGAATGAAATGGCTATTCTCTTGGGGTTTTTCCAGTCCTAGTCATGCTACAAACCCCGATGGTTCCATTCCCTTTCCCTAATCCAAATTTGCTTACTTATCAGAGCATACACAGGGCAAATATTGCATTTAAGCATAACAGTTTATCAATTTTGCATGATTTCAAGGGTAATAGGAAGTACTCCCCCTTTCAAAAAATACCTCTATCCAACTCACCTGAAATTCTAAAACTAGAGATTCATTCTTTAATGAGTCATTTATATTCATAAGGTAATTTATAAGTTTACAAAGCACTTTCCTCACAAAAACCCTGGTGAGTTAGGAATACATTATTTCCATTTTACAGATGAGGATACTAAACCTCATATATGTCAACTTAACTGGCCCACAGTCACACAGCTAGAAACTGTTCAAATCCAGACATGGGCTAAAAGCCCAGGGTTTTTTTTATTACAGCAAACTTCCTTTCAAATGCCAAATGCCTCTAAGTGATAACATTAAGACTTGCCAGTGAGTTTTATACCTTAGTTGGAATGACTTTCAGATCTTTTCAACCCATTGGGAACAAGAACACTAAATAAAAGGGATAATAAATGACAAAAAGAGTGATTGGGATCGAACGCAGAAGAACATCAATTATTTAACACTATGGCTTTGGGTGGGCTCTAGCTATGAGAGAAAGTGTTTTTAAGTGCCCCCCCCCCAAAAAAAGGGATAAAAAGTCAGACTCTAAAGAAAGGTTTATAAACCTTTTTTCTTTCATGTACTACTTTACCAGTCTGATGAAGACTAATTACTCCTCAAAATAATATTTTTAAATAACTGAAATAGTGCTAAATTTCAGTTAAGGGTTGAAATAATAAGTAGAATTGAATTCCCACTAAATTTCTTAGATCACCTGAAATCATAACCTTAGACTAAGAAAACCTTAGACTAAGAAATTCTGCTCTAAAAGTCTCTTCTACGAGAGGAGAACATATAGTAAACTGTGTTCATGGAATGAGAAACATCTTGTCTTTCAGATAAGGAAGAAAAGAAATGGTTCTTACCTGTAGCAGACAACGATCTTGGAAAGTATATCCAATCAACTTGTCAAGATGCATCAAGCATTGGTGATAACGGATATGATGGGTCAAAACAGGAAGCATCATTGCGTGCTAGGAAAAATGCATAAAACCTCTTAAAATGTGATTTACTTGGTAAAAGGAAAAATTTTCTTGCTGAGCACTCTGAATAAGAGGGTGGAAAGGGGGGAATCAATTCAAGAGAACTTATAGATTAATAGCAAGTCAAAATACATCCACATTTCTATACTCTAAATGCTTACACTTAATTTCAATGACAAAAAATTTTTCCAATTATCCAAGAGAAAGATAATTCCATTGGGGAGGAACAGACTGTAAAAGAATGGGATGAATAGTGGAGGAGGATAGAAACAAGGGGAAAAGTAGGTTGGTGGGGGGTGGTGTTTACGCTAGGAAGGGGATGCTGTTAAAAAAAAAAAAAATTTCCATGCGGAAAAATGTTTATCTGAGGGCAAAAACAGGTACTCTCTGGTAGGTTCAGGGAATGAGTATGGAGGGAGGGGAGAGGGGAGTTTACACTGAGAGGCCACTATCTTTTTGGGAGTGTTGTAACTTCATGGACAGCATGGAGTAGATGTAAATGAGTCCCTAGGAGCAGCTGGCACTGCTACTGAGAGCAAAGAATTATAGAGCCAGAAATGGAATGGCATGGCCATTGTGATAGAGGCCATAATAAGATGAGGGAAGTGGGGTAGAAATTGGCTACATGATTTGAGACACTAGGTAACGCCTAATGCTTAGCACTATCTCCACTCAACTCTGGTTCTCTCTCTCTTAATTTCTCTCATTAACTTTCAACCCCTCCCTATCTACAGGTTGCTTCTTTACTACCTTCAAACATGGCCTCACATCATAAAACAAAAAAACCTTCACTAGATCCTACCATCCCTTCAAACTACTGTCCTATATATCTTCACTTTCTCAGCTAAATGCCTAGAAAAAGCTGTCTACATTTCCTTTCCTCTCACTGCTTCCTTAAACTTTGCAAACTAACTTCCAGCTTCATAACTTAAATTAAATTACTCTCCACAAAGTTACTAATGATATGCTAAGGGCCAGAGCTCATCCTTTACCTCTCCATTGTGTCTGACTCTGTAGATCACCCCCTCTCTTACTAGATATTATCTCTCCGCTCTGGGTTTTTGGGACACTGAACATTTGGTTTAGCAAGCCTTTTCTCTTTCTTTCTTTCTCTGTGACCCTATCAGTTACCATGGGTTTAATTACTATCTATCAAGAACAATAGGTAACTTCTCAATCTGCTCCCAAACTCCTCACAGAACAAATGTTTAAACAGTGAAAAGATTTTGACTCTTAAAGATACAGCAATGGTATTTATATATGTAAGATGCTAATGGAGCCAGAGTTACACAAAGAAGTGGTCAATAACATTAAATATTAATACACCACCATAGGTACAGAAAAGGTAGCCAGGTGGCACAGGGGATAAGAGTGCAGGGCCTCAAATCAGAAAGACTCATCTTTCTGAATTCAAATCTGGCCTCAAACATTTATTAGCTATATGACCTGCGCAAGTCACTTAACCCTGTTTGCCTTAGTTTTCTACCGTGTCAAATGAGCTGAAGAAAGAAACAGCAAACCATTCCAGTATCTTTGCCAAGAAACTCCCAAAAGGGATCACAAAGAGTCAAATATGACTGAACAGAGGTTGCTGCTGTTTGTCCTTCATTCTCAAAGAGGACCATGACATCAAGGAGATGATGCTATGATATGCAAGTGAATTGGATTTAAGTGAGGGAAGGCTGTGCAAAGTCACCAGCCTCCCTTTCTCCTCGGGAGCCAAATGGGTCCAGCAGCCAGATATGAATCAGGACAACTGGAGATGGCCCATGACTGAAAACAACTGAACAACAAATAGGTACATAGTACACAGAGAAAGGGCATCTACTGATAAAAGTGCTATTTAATGGTGATTACGATCCCTCCCGGTGTGTCATAAACATCTAGAATTATTTGGTCTCTGTAAATAAGAAACCACATCACTAATATAAGGCTCTGTCTCTGAATGAATACCAACAGTTCTTTATTTCTAGAATCTATCACTTCTATGCCAATTTCAGGTGGTTGGACAGGCTTTGGGGGTGGTAGTAGAAGTGATTTGCAGGCTGTTTTTTGTTGTAGTTGTTTTCTAAACCACAAAGCAGTTACTTCTGTTTTAGAAAAAAAAAAGGAATTTATGCATGACAAATTTATATCTCCTGACTTTCATTTGTACACAAGAATTATTTCTCAACAGCATTAAAGGGCACACTTAATCTATTATTTCATTAGTATGTATCATGAGAATGAAGGAGTGAATTCTGGAACAGTGAGTTCTAGAGATGGAAGAACTGTTATTATATCATAAAATATTTACTGGATCTGCTCATCAACAATAAATACCTTTTAAAGACTTAAAATGAGGTTAGTTGTATCCCAGTCATTCAATCAATATTTACTGAGTCCCTTTTTTGTGTCAACATTGAACCAGAGAGGATTTAAAAAGACAGGCATAATCCAAGCCTTACAGAAGCTAATAATCTGTTAATTCAAGAAACTGTGGTATCTGCATGTAAATCAGAACATCTAAGGGAAATGCCTGAGCTTACTCTATTGAAAAGTATTTTTCTCTAAAATTACATTATCAAAAGCAACTTAAAATTACTAGAATGTCTCTTACTTCATAACAAGGGCTTTTCTTTGTAAAAATACCAGAACTTTTAATAATGCAATGGGAATGTAAAAAGGAAGGTTCTTTGAAAAGAATAACAAAATTGATGTCTTTAATTTAAAAAGAAAATGAAGATGAATTCATAACCAACAAAGGAAAATAAAAGCAAAACATTTAAAAGAGAACAAAACATGTAAAGAGCAATTAATACCTAAACTACTATAAAACCCATGTATTATATAAAACCTAAGTATAAAATTTAAGAAAGCACTCTAATTCCTTTTTTGGTGGGGATGGTCCTAAAATCCAAACCAAGATAAAGAACCCTAAAAAACTATCAATAATGAATGCTGGTGATAAAATTTTAAATCAGATTTTAGCACAAAAACAATAGAAATTTGAGCAATGTATCAAAAATAATGTACTATGATCAAATCAGATTTATAGCAGGGATGTAAGGATGGTTCAACTTTAGGAAAACAATTAGTTGGTATTATCAGACAGTTGAAACTATAATTATATAAACAGAATCAATAAAGTATTACAAAGAAAAAATGCTCATCTTATGCTAGAAATCTTACAAATAAGAGATAGGGACTATTTTAATACAATTATATAGATGTATGAATCCATATGTATATAGCAGTCAAATTAAGCATTTACTATATGCCAAGCAGTGTGCTTAAAAACTAAGGATAAAAAGAAAAGCAGAAACAGTACCTGTCCTCAAGGAGTGCAAACTCTAAAGGTGAGGGAGAAAAAGAAATATGGGAACAACTAGGTACCTCTGAGACACATATATGGAGCAGATACAATATAATCAGAAAGAAGAAGACATTAGCAGCTGGAAGACTAGGAAGGCCTCCCTCCTGCAAAAAGCAGCCTTTAAGATCAGTCTTGAAGGAAGATAGAACAACTAAAAGGCAATGGTGAAGGGAACAACTGCCAATGAAAAGGCCCAGAGACAGGAGATGGTATGCTGTGTTGGAGGAAGTACAGGTAGATTGGTAGAGCTGGACCGGAGTTTGTAGGGGAAATATGGTTTAAAGCTGGAATGGTAAGGAGCACCAAACTGAAGACTTTATGTTTGTTCCTAGAGGTAATGAAGAGGATTAGGTCTCACTGAGCAGGTCTGACACGGTCAGACCTTTGCTTTAGAAAAATCCCTTTGGCAGCTGAGTGAAGAATGGACTAGAATGAAGAGAGCCCAGGGAGATTAGTTAAGAAAACAAATACACTAGTCCAGGCAAGAGATGATGGAGGTTCTGACCTAGGGTTGCAGTTATGAGTCAAGAGAAAGTAATGTCTACAAGAGACTGGATATGTGTGAGTGAAAGTGAGGAACTAAGAATGTGAACTTGAGGGATCTGGAAGAGTGGTGAAGCCCTCAATGGTACTAAGCAAGTTTGGAGTAGAATAAGGTTTGGGGAAAAAGATGATGAGTTCTGCTACGGACATCGTGAGCGTGAGATGAGTACAAGGACATCCAGTTTGAGATGTCCAACAGGCAGTTAGAGATGTAGGATTTTAGCTCAGCAAAAAAACTAGGGCTAGATATATAGACTGGGAAACATCCTCATAGAGATGTTATCTGAAAACAGTTCAGCTAATGAGATCAACAAATGAGACAGTATAAAGTGAAAAGAGGAAAGCTCAGAACGGAGCTTTGGGGAATATCCACAGTTAGTGTACCTGACATGAAGCAATAGCAAAGAAAGCTAAGAAGCAGTCAGAGAAATAATCAGTCAAAAGAACCTGGAGAGACAAAAGTCACTGTGTTGGTAGAACTGGGACCTGATCAAACTATTCTGAAAAACAATTTGGAACTGTACTAAAGTGAATAAAATGTCCACAAAATCCCATTAAAAGACCCTAATGAATTAAAAGACAGAAAGGCCCAATATTCATCATAAGAGCTTTTGTGCTAGTAATGTGCAAGAAACAATGTGGGTACCCACTGACTGGGGAATGACTAAACAAACTGAAGTACAGGAATGTAATAGGATATTACTGTGCTATCAATAACAATAAATACAAGGAAATAAGAGAAGCACTGGAAGACAACCATGGAAAAGCCCCTCATTAAAAATGACAGCAAGAAAGGAACACAGTTTGTGTTTCTAAAAATCATAGAGGTTTCCAACAAAGAAGGTAATTCCAAGACAGGACATATAATGCTAAAGACCAAAGCCAGCTAACCTGAGATCTGATAAGTGTTTCGTGGTTTTTAACTCACAACAAAACCAACTACAATGCTAGTTAGATGAAACTTTTCTCTGAATAAGGTATTGGGGGATTTAAAAAAACAAACAAAAACTAAAATAATTTATTTTGGCCCAGATATTGCAATGGTTCATTAGACTTTGTATTCTGTCATCACCAATTTTCTCTACTAAGTCTTCATCTCTTTGAAGTAAAGAACAATGTTAGTCTGTAATTTTAGGTGTTTTCCATTTAATAGTCATTCAATGCAGCTGTCTTCTTGGGGTGTTTTTTCAAGTGCTTCCAAATGTATTTCCAAGTGTAGTAACGATTCAAAGTTTTTTTAAAATGCCATGAAAAGTACTTTTATTACCACTTCCATGAAGCTTTCCTGTATTCCCTCACCTAGAAGTAATTATTCCTTCCCCCCAATCTTGCATGCCTCTCTGACTCTTGAATGGACTACTCTCATTCTAATTTGTATTGCATTTATTTGTACTCTTGGCATCAACCTAAACACTGTTTGAAAGCAGGGATTGTGAAATATTACACTTTTCAATTCCCAATGCTGAGCAAAGAATCTTGCAAACAGTATGTGCTTAACAGATTTTTTACTGAATTGAACTGAAGATACTCAAAAAAATGAAAATCATGTTTGGTATAGATTTCCAGCAATCTGAAATCAACAAGTCAAAAAAAAAGACACCAGTTTTGAGTATGAGGACGTTTTAAGGACCCAGGTACCTGGTAAAATAAGAGATGTGAACCTAATTTTAATTTCAAAAGTATAATTACCTGGCAAACATCAGAACGGATGCCAGTTTTCCAGAATCCTTGGCTACTCAATTCCACTGTCACCTCTCTCCTCATTGTATTCTTCTGTCGAATTTTCTGCAGAGCTTCCTAGAAAAAAAGAGCTAATTATAAGCACAATTCAATACTTCAAAAGTACTGTTAAGCCAGATATTAGGCATTAAGAAATAAAATGGATTCATTGAAGACTGCACTTAATCCAGATACTCACCCATTTTCACATTAAAACTATATTACCTGGAGCACCTGAGAAACTAGGATCTTAAAAGCATTATATGATTAAATCATTCTTTCCCAGTAAATACAGAAGAGAAACCTAAGATAAAACTTGTTCAATCAAATATTTCCTTTTGGAGAATGAAAAATAAATAAGTGAAGTGTTATGACTTTATAACAATAAAATACTTCGTAAATATTTTCTTTAACATCATTATGAGACATGTCAAGATTTTTCTCAGAGCTAAATGTCTTATGTAAAGCAATAAGCATCCTTTTTGAATTCATGAAGCAGACAACAAAACCAGTATTCTTTGCAATATGTAGTTAGCCATGGAATAAATCTGCGGTCTCTAAAAGAAATGGCTCTACAAACCACATCTTTCTAACATTTAATGGTACCAGACTCATTCTGTGAGACAACCTGAAAACCAAATGCTTACTCCCTAACTCCCAAAAAAGTGATGAAATCTGAAGAATCTTTTTGTAAGAACATGAGATGAACATAAGCAATCTCACAAAACAATAACCTACTCATTCCATTTCACTCAAAGACATTTTTTGAGTTCTAAAAAACTATACCAAAGATAAAATCAGTTTCATTGTAGAATGTATTTGTTCTTAAAATTGAAACAGATCCAATACATCAGTACCATCTATTTACAAGTTTAAAAAAAAGTTTCACCTATTGGAGAAGACTTAATAAATAAATCTACTTTGGTAGACTGTATAAGGTATTGGAGACTGCCTCCTGCATGTAAGACAAGGAGTGAGTTGGGTAAAGCACAACATTACAGGAAACCACTTTCATGCAGAAAATCTGTTTAAGCATTCAAAATACCAAATAGGGAAAATTATTTTTTTCTTAGAAAATATATGTGTCCCTCAATAATAGTAATCACATAAATGCCTTAATAATAATTATGGGGAATAACATTCCTTCAGGAAGCAAAGTAAACTGAATGAAACACAATGGAGGATGAAATGGGATGACATTAATCATAGATGCTATTTTTTCTTTAAAAATGTTCTAATACTACAACTGACTAATTCATCATCATAAATCTTACATTCTTAACATACCTCTCTTTGTGCCAGCTTTTGCTTGTCAGCCTGTTTGACCTTGGGGCTATTTGCCAAGAGGTGGCGGAGCTTCACATAGCTTTTCCATAGCTTCTGATACCTAAAGAAAGGGGGACAGACAGACCACTTGGTCATCATGTCAGAATTTATGCACCAAATTAAGGTGTTAGAACTGGAGAGGATCAAATCCAACTCAAGACTATGAAGTGACCTGTGCAAGGTCACTAATAATTACTAGTCACTTTGGCAGGCTATACATTTATTCCAAAAAGGTAGCATTGCTCAAAACATTTTTTGGAGTTTCTCTTTTGAAATATTCGGAGCTTGAAACACATTCTTCTGAATATCCTAAATGACAGCAAACATTTATCCTTTTTTCTGTTTTCAAAAATCAGTGACCCATAAAACTGCTTAGCCTAATCTGGTTAAAAAAAAAAAAGTGATACTGATTTTGACACAAAAAAAATTTAAAAAAGAATGATTGTGTGTGTGTGTGTGTGTGTGTGTGTATGAATGAGAGTGAGAAAGAAAGTGAGAGTGAGAGTGGGGGGGGGAAGAGAGAGAGAGAGAATGAGACAGAGAGAGAGAAAGAGAGAGAGGGAGAGGGAGAGATGCTTAAACTGGCTCTGTAGGTGGTTTCGTGGAAGATTTAAAAATATTTTGAGCTATGGCAGTATTAATGGAATAAAGGTAGCCTAACAAACTGACTACTTTAAAGGGGGAAACACTCATACGAATGAATAAATTATTTTATGTTCATTACAAAGTCAATATGATTAGTTTATAATCAAAAACACTATCTACTCTAAAAGTAGGATAAGTCTCAAAGGTAGTAATGCAGACCAATTATACTTATACCCAGGTCATATGGCTAGGTCCATTTTCCAACTGAAAATGATGCATAAAAATCTATGATTTTCATCACAAAAGTAGATTCATGAATAGGCCATTATGGAGTGGCCAAATATTTATCAAATCTGATCCTCACTAATGAAACTGCCAAAACTTATACTGGGAATCAAAGGAATACATGGTCTTTATAAATTATATCAACTGTCACCCCTTTAGGGATTCATGAAAATTCAGTTCCATTTCACTATGGTTTCTCTAACAAAGGGGAATGTTCAAAAGGATAGTTCTCTGATACTGAGTCTTCATTTCCTTTAGTTAAAGCTGTTCCTCTTGACAAGGGGCCTCTATTATCAACAATTTCTTGTGGCATAGGGGGATTGATGCTGAGGGAAGACTGGGCAAAGCACTTTGTACTTCAAAACAACAAAACTTCTCTGTGGTCCTCCAGAATATCATTTGATTTTAAATTTTCAACCTCTCCAAAACCTTAATCTTCTCTCATTATGACCGGTCACCACATTCTTGCTGTGTTTGATAATTTCTGCCTACCAAATGCTGGTGCAGCTATCTTCACAAATAAGTGTCAAGTGTGCCCTGATTGCTAGGACCTAGGATCCTTCTACGTCCTCACAGTGAAAAGCCTATTTTAGTCCAAGCTAAGTGCATGGACCTAGGCAGAGGCAAGATCAGCAAAGATTACCAGTACTCAAGACATTAACAGAAGCAGCAAGTTCTCTAATTCCCAATTACCCATTCTGAACTAAACATCTCATACATCTAAGACTAAAATTTTAAAAGTTTAAGATACAGTTAAGATGTCTCTGCAGTAAATGCCATATCTAGCTATGTATATCTATCCTTCTCTCCCTCTGTCTGGTTGGCAAAGCAACCAACTATGATACCATAGTAGATCCATTACATGTTCTCTGCAATCAGTTTGAAATAAAAAAAAAATTGTGGCCATTTTATATTGCTCTAAAGTTCAGAAAGCGCTTTATATCAATTTTTTCATTTGAGCCTCACAAGAGCCACAGGACACAGGTCCTATCCTCATTTTGCAGATGATGAAAACGACGGTTAGAAATTAAGTGACTTGCCCATGGACATACAATAAGGGATGTACCAGAGGTCCTTAAACCCAGGTCTTTCTTGCTCCAAGTCTATCTTTTATCTATACCCTGTTGTGTCTCTAAAAGAAAAAGCAAGACATGCAGGAAAAAAAAAGTAGGTTCATTCTTCTTTTTCCCCTCTAAGTAAGTTAAGCAAGTTTTAATAGCCCTTAAGGTCCCTATTCTCCACTCCCACAGCCCAAAAATGATCCTCAGGTTGTTTTGGTACCATTAATAAGTATTTTAAGAAATCATCGTAAGAGATTTCACTGCAAGAGTCCTCCTAATTTCAATTAAAGTGACAGGTTCTAGAATTTTAAAATTTTTGAATATTAAGTTAAAAAATATAAATGTTATGCAAAGCTTAATTTCAAATGAAGAAAAAAATCTTGAATACTCTATAAACTAATAAAATTAAGATAATAATGTTGATAGAATTCTATAAAAAGTAAGAGGACTAAGTAAGCCAGGAATTCCAAAGATGTTAGAATAAAACTTCAAACATGTGAATATATAGAAAATGGACTCATTCTGGTGATGTAGCAACACATCAATCAACAAGCATATATTAAGTGCTTACTATGTGCAAAGCACAAGGGATACAAACAAGAAAGACAAAAACAATCCCTGCCCGCAAGGAGCTTACATTCTAACTGGAGAGACAACATTTAAATACAGAGGTACATACAAGATACATACAGAGTAGATGGAAGGTAACCTTAGAGTGGTAGGCTCTAGCAGCTGTGATGACCGGGAGCAGTCTCCTGTAGAAGGTGGCATTTGAGCTGAGTCTTGAAAGAAGCTAGGGATTCTAAGAGGTAGAGGTGAGGATGGAGAGCATTCCAGGCATGGGGGACAGACAGTGCAAAGGCACAAAACATGAAATGGTGTGTCATGTGTGAAGTATAGCAAGTAGGCCAGTATAGCTGGGACTGTGGATTGCGGGAAGGGGAGTAAAGTGTAACAAGACTGGAAAGGTAGGAAGGGGCCAGATTGTGAAGAGCTTTGAATGACAAATAAAAAATGAAACTGCAAATGTAGAAATAATGTCTACTTTAGACAACTTTAAAAAAGGGAAGGGGGAAGGGGCAAGGCATAGATGCAAAAGTCTCTCTTTAGTGGAAAGTGAAAAGACTAAGACAAACATTAAGAAGGATATCTTACTGAGGGTCTCCTGCATAACTCAACTGGGCAGGGCGTATCCCAAAGTGGACAATAATTGGAAAAGTAATCACATCAGGGTTGAATTGTTCCCGATCCAGTTGATCAATGCGTACTGAACTAGGTTTCTAGAGAGAAAAATCAAAGCTGATTACTCTGGTAAGAAGTCTCACTTATCAATCATGAGAGAAGGATAGGATTGAAAATAAATCATAATTTTTCTAGAAATTCCTAAATTTCCTGAAAAATAAAAGATGTTATTCAGAACTTTATTCACAGAGACTGAACTTTATCTTCATAAGTAAGTCAATACTATTTAGCACAATGAATGATTTTGTCCCTTTTAGGACTCCCTGGAGACAGACTTTTTTTTTTTTTTGAGGAGGGAAGGCAGGGCAATTGGGGTTAAGTGACTTGCCACAGGTCACACAGCTAGTAAGTGTGTCAAGTGTCTTGAGGCCGAATTTGATCTCAGGTCCTCCTGACTCCAGGGCCAGTGCTCTACTCACTGGGTAGGTGCCCCTGAGACAGACATCTTTAAAACATGAAGGTTTCAAAAGGGCAGCTGCCAGCCATAACTTTTTTTAACTTCTTCAAAAAATAATGATAAGAAGTACATTTCATATAACAGGATATGCTGACTTATCTGCTTTAATGTCATTTTTGGTACTGAGGATATATTTCCAAGTTATGTATATGTGGAAGCATGCACAAAAAAAAAGCTCTCCCTTAGCTTTCAGGCTCTTTCTCACTCACAAATTAGGTATTATAGGGTGAAAGTCAGTAAGTTCAATTTATATTAAATTGTACTTACGATATTTTGTGAAAAGAGGCACATTTTTCAAAAAAAAAAAGACATTTGTATTTTCACAGAGAAGACAAATTTTTTTCCTGGCATAAAGTACAAATTAACCTTTAAATCACAGGAAAAAACAAAAAGAACTTTATTTTGGTCTACTGCTTCTAATTCTCTTATTTTCTTTTACTATAAGGTAAAAAACTATTTCAATCAGATTTCAAAATTTCTAAAAATTGTCCAAACACTAGTGTCAGATAATCAACAGAAAGCATGAAATACAACTGATTTTTAGCATAGCTGTGATTCCCTATGATAACTCTAAATCCTGTTATTTTGCTAATTAATATAATAATTAATGTGGTAAATGTTAAGAAAGAAACTGAAAAGCATTTAAAGTTTCTAAAAGCCACATTCCTTCCTTTTATAGAACATTAAAAATTGGGGAATATAGTGGTAAAGTATTTTAAGATGTGAAAATATTTAGGCAAGTAAACATACCATGCCAGGATTGTTAACAATCATTCCTTTACATTCCTCTGCATATTTCTGCCATTCAAGTTCTTCCCACTGGAGCATGTTAGCAATCTCTTCTTCAGGCACCAAAGCTTTGTTACATCTCAACAAGTAGAGTAGAATCTGATGCATTGATAGCACTTCCTTTCCTCCATCTTGTAAGGGGGAAGGGAAGAACAAGAAGAATTTTCATAAAACCAAAGTATTAAATGGTATAAAAAAAAAGGCATGTCAAAAAGCTTTTTATAGGCAGTATATATTTTCAATTGCTCATCCAGATGACAAACAGGAAGAAACACATTCATTTAATTAATAAAGAGTGCTCACAAATAATCTGATTTACTAAAATGGTAACACCATTATTAACAACTAGAAACTTTTATTTGTTAAGCTTTGAATAATGAAAACAAATATTCTTCTCAAAACAAATTTTAAAGGAGCAGTTTAAAGAGTCACATGTTATACTTCCCAGTTATAGATTATGATATACATACTTACTGTTCTTTTTATTACAATAGTTAAAAACTCTTTGGAAGTTAAAGCATTTTCTTAAAGAAATGCAAGGCTTTTATGTGATATTTATGGATGTGGTCAATTAGTTATCGTTGTGTTATGGACTAATTCTTGGTGCTAATTTGCTGCACCTGCCATAATGAAGTGACCGAATGGTTTTATACTCATACTACTGTGTCATCATTCTATGAACAAGAAAATCAAACACTGAGTTGTACAGAAACATAAATCACCACGATTAGGCTTACTTTATATTAGAGAAGGACAAAGCACAATAAAGGAGATATACAAAGTACTTTAGAAGAGCCAATTTAATACTTGCTAGTGCAAATATAAAAAGATTAATCAGTGTTAGCTCTTAGAGGAACCTTACAGACAGCATTTTCTCTCAAACTGTGAAAGAATATATTTCTTATTGTAGAAAGAAACACATCTATATCAATAAGACTATAAGTAAATTTGATCAAAGAACAATCAACTATTATTTCATCTACACATTTGAAAAGTATGCTCTACCTAATGAATTCAGATATACTCTAGAGGAAAAGAGGTTTGTTGTTTCTAGATACTCTAGAGAAATAAACACAGTTAAACACACTTCACATTTCAAGGAATCACAGGAAAAGCTACACAGAACACAAGCAAAAAAGATCAAGACTATTCTTTAAACATTCTGAAACAGGTAGTTTATAACTCTAAGTCCTAAAAACAACAACATTTGTAGCATTTTTAAACATAAGATTTTACTCAAGAATACTAATTCTTTTTTCTTGGTGATGTTAACCAAAAACACCCAACCAACCAACCAACAACAACAACAAAAAACCCACAAGTCCATGAGACATGTGTTACAACTGGCTCTAAAGGCAACTGTGACCATATATAATGCTTTCAAAGTACTGTGATCTTTTAAAATATTAAGTAAGCCAGAACTGACATCAGCAAGGTACTTCCATGTTAGATATATCCTCTACCTTTAAAATCTACTTCCCTTCAAAGTAAAGTATAAAGCTATATACATGTGACTCCAAAGATGGCACGATTACTCAAAGACATTTCTGAAATTCATCTTTATACAACTTTTATTATGCCGCATTCTTGTGAATAATATCAGTAGTGAAAAATTTTTATTTTTTTGAGACTTCATTTTCTGAAGCAGTCAAGGTATTTAATCAATCAATTAATAAAAATATATTAAGCACCTACTATGTGCCAGACACTATGCTAAGCACTAGAGATATAAAAAGACGCAAAAGACATTCCCTGCCCTTAAGGAGCTCGTAATTTAATTGAGAAGACAACAAATACATACAAAAACATAAACAAGCTATATACTGGATAAATAGGAAATAAATAATAGGGGGAACGCACTAGTATTAAGAGGGCTTGGGAAAGGCTTCCTGTAAAAGATGGGATTTTAGGTGGAACTCAAAAGAATCTGGGGAAGCCAGAAGAAAGAGTTGAGGAAAGGGAGAATGCCAGGAATGGGGGACAGCCAGAGAAAATGCCCAAACCAAGAGATGTTGTGTCTTGTTTGAGGAACGTGAAGAAGGTGGGTATCACTAGCACATGGTAAGGAATAAAGGAGGTTAGGTTATGAAGAGCATTAAACACCAACCAGAAGATTCTGTATTTTTCTGGAGGCAAAAAGGATCCAGTGAGGAATGGGGAGTGGGTGGCATGTTTGGCCCAGTTATTTCAAAAAAACACTTTACTGGCTGAATGGAGGACAGACTGGAAAGGGTAGTGAAACCACCTTGTCAGCAGACTACTTCAATAGTCCAGGCAGGAGGTGATGAGGGCCTGTGTCAGTGGTGGCAGTGTGAGAAGAGAGAATTTTTGAGAAATGGTGCAAAGGACAAATAACTGTATAGACAATTAATATTGGATAATATAGTTAAAGAAGACACAGACTGTCTTTTGCTCAAAAATAAATTATAGCCATAAAGAAATGCTGGTTAACTAGTTGTATATTATGAAAAAATTTTGAACAATGGCAACACTGTTGGAAAAAAAAAGATATTCAGCCTCCCAAAGGTGATTGCTTTTGAGGAAAACATCTAAAATGTTAAAAAAAAATCTAGCATATTTGTTATTTAAACTTCTTATCCCAGGGTTCTTTCCTAATAGTATTATTTTTATGTACTCTATTTACTAGATTACTTTTAAATCAGTCCAAGGTTAAGTCCAAGAGTCCAAGAATTTACGCACACTACCTTCCTTTCCATTCCCCACAAACACTTAACACTACTTTCAAGGCCTACCCCTTGAAGTCACTGTCAAAGGGAGTAACCACTGTAGAGATGATACCAAGCAACTGCCACTGAAGGAGCTGTGGCCCAGCGTCTCTTCAGCAGCCATAGCTATAGAAGCCCCAGAAAACAAAGTTCTCACCAAATTCCTTGGCAAAAATCAACTGGTTTAACATATTTTCCTCCCAATGGAAATGACATTAAAGAATATGAATAACCATTTGCTTTACTGTTGTCCCCTAAGAACCATATTGTGCCTGGCTATCTTTTAACTGACACTTCCTGTGTGTGCTGTCTTTCTTATCCTACTTGAACATGAGCTCCTTGAAAGTAAGACCCATCTTGGCACATAGTGCAAAATGTCTTTCATTCATGCATTAATTCAGTAAAAAATCCACACAGGAAAAATTTAAATGAGCAGGATTAGGTGAGGAAAGGGTTCTGATGCTATTTCTAAAAAGATGACAATAAATAATCTATGAGCACTATGGCTACAGCTATGTGTAAGACAAAGTCCAGAGTCATACCCAGTGAATGCTGGTCCCAGAAAATAGCACCAACCTCTCTCTCTCTCATTCCTCACTCAGGCACCAAAAATCTTCCGTTTTCTCCCTCTCCCCCAACATCTACTCTGAGGACAGAACCAATAATAAATCCCTTTCTTCTTTTATTGCCTTTCCTCCACAGAAAGAAATTAAACTTTTAACAATAGCTGAAGAGTTGTGAAGAGCAGCAAAACACACATTCATCCCACTGGTTTATGAACACAGTGTTCCAAATGAAAAACAAAGAGACAAACCTGTTTCTGAATTCAAAAGGTTGCATATTTAATTGATGGTGAGAAACTTAACTAGAAGTAGCTTTAAAAAGTGTTTCTTGAGCCTGATAATATTGTTCATTATCTGACAAACATTGTCAGGGTTTAGCTATAACATATGTATCAGGGGGACTTGGCCCTCTAGCTGATCAAATAACCAAAATGATAGCCCATGTAAATATACAGAAAGACATCATAAGGATTTTTAGTACCAATCTATAATCTTGGTGTCATGGAAAGAACACATGATTAGAAAATAGTTAGGGGATCTGATTCATAGTCCTAGCTCCCTTGCTGAGTTGCTGGCCAAGACATTTCCGTTTTCTGGGCCTCAGTTTTCTCACTTGTAAAACAAGTTAGATCTGATAAACCTCTTAAGATCTCTTAAAGTTTTGAAATTCTATGAAGTAATGCCTCAAACTGCAATAAAACTGTTTATAAAAAAATAGCTAAATTTATCAAACCAAACCTAAATACAAATTTGTTTTTTACCATAGATATGAATTCTAGATGCATAACTACACTACATTTTAGTTCCTGTTGTTTACATTTGGGCTCTTGTTTTGATAGGGAACATAATAAACTGGGCTATACATTTCCTATTTCACTTTCCAACTAGACAAAAAAAGCTTAAGTGCTCAATATAACACAGGAACAAATCTCAGAATTTCAGAGTTGCAAGGAATCTCGGAAGCCATTTAATAATGTAATATATATCTAAATAAGACATCTCCTCTACAACAGCTCTAAGAGTGGTCATGCAGTCCTTCAAGGATGAATACTTCCAGCGTAGGGAATACTTCCAGTGTACTATCTCCACATGAAAACTCACTCTACTTTTGGCCTTTTTTATTTAAGGAAAATTCCGGAGGAAAATTCAGTACACATTTTCCTCACTTTAAGTCTAAATCTGCCTCTCTGCAACTTTTACTTATAGCTATTAGTTCTATCCTTTTGGACATAGTAAAACAAGTCACACTTCTATGTAACAGCCCTTCAAAAATTAAAACTGCTATCTTGTTCCTCCTTCCTCCCAAGTCAAGTATTCTTAACCATGGAATACGTGAATTTTTCTTTAAATATGTATTTTGATTATTTCAGTATGACTGGTTCCCTGTGTAATCCTATGTATTGTTTTTTTATGCATTTGACAACTCTTTTTCTGGGAAGAGTTCCAAGAATTTCATCAGATTGTAAAAAGGGTACATGATACAAAAAGAGGTTAAGAACCCAAATCGTGTTCCTATGACAATTTCCAATTCTCCTCATCATTCATTCTTGCCACTAGCCTCTGGATGGGCTCTAACTTGACAGAGTCTTTCTTAAAATACAGTAGCCACTGAAATTTAGAGAAACAAAAATTAAAATACTCGAGGTACCCATTTCAAGCTAGCAGAGATGGGAAAAAATGGGAAATTTCACTGTTGGAAAAGCTGTAGGAAAACAGGAACACTAAATTCACCATTAATGGAGTTGAGAAGTGGTACAATTATTCCAGAAAACAACTTGGAATTCTGCAAGGAAGGATCTAACTTGTTCATATCTTTGACCCAGAGACTATACCATTAGGATTACAAGCCAAGGAATTTAATGATAGCAAGGGAAGATCTATATGCAAGTCAACATTCACTGAAGCATAACAAAAAGAAGGAAACAAAATATGTGCTTGACAATTGGGGGGGTGGCTGAATAAATTATGGTATATGAATGTAGTGGAATATTATTGCTTTATAAGAAAGGACAAATATGAAAAATTCAGACAAACAGGAAGACTTGTAAGAGATGATACAAAGTGAAGAAAACAGGCAAGATTAGACATAATGATCACAATGATGCGAGTAAAGTCAACAATGAGAAGCAACAAAACTCTGTTCAAATGCAATCACTGTTAGTGTCATATTTTCATAGTTAAAGCACATAGCCCTCCCAGTAGTTAACATACTGATAAACTGTTTGAGGGAAACATACATGGTAGTGGACTTGATTATTTCTTGGGAAATATCAAAACTTAAATTTAAATACAAAATGTGGTGGGTCAGGACAGACTCTAATGTGGCAGATACGGTCATAGAAAAGAACACAGTAACTATCATCTCTCTAAAGATTGCTCAGGCTCAATTATTACTACACTGTTATATAACATCACAAACACTACATGGAGTAATAAATTTTAGTTCATTTGAAAACACATATATTTACCTGGAAGAAATCTTACAAAACGTGGCATGAAATGAAATCTTGGACAGCATGAACTATTATTTTCAAACGAAGGGCCTAAAACAATTGGAACAGGAAAATAAATCTTAAAAAATATTGTAAAGTTACTCAATCCCTAGGCTTTATAGTAACAAAGAAACACTAGAAAAGCATGTGTGTGTATATATACAAACATATACAGAGAAAAATGACCACAACTCTTACATTCCAAAGTTGAAATCAATCATGTGTAACTTATGTAAATAGTCAAAGACTAAAACAAAGGATACAAAAAGAAAATGACAAAATTCCCTTTTACCTCCTCCATCCACCATCAGCTATGTACAATTAAAGCTACGATTTTTTAAAGTCTATTTTACATAATAAAATTACTGTCAAACAAAATACATTCTTACGTAATATGCTTATATTTTGTTTCTATCATTTTGTCTTTCAGAAATTCATTTAAGGAATATGTAACTAAACTTTTAACAAATAATTGTAGCCTAGTTTGAAAATTAACTCTAATAGTTTCCTTTTCAAAATAAGCACACAATGCCAGAGAGACATTCCCAGAAGAGTGAAGTGCTTATCAATGAGAAGAGATTAATATTTTTAAAATCTTGGTAGTCTGGTGTGTAAGCATTAGCATACCTGCACAGGCAAAGATAGAGAAAAGGCATGGCAGGGGCCAACAAAAGCATATACTAGCAATCATTTTTGGCTTTCTACACATAATTATGGCATTTTATTTTTATAAACTTGAAGAATTAAAAGGCTTTGGGGGGGGTTAATATGAAATTTTACTGATTTAAAATATTAACTCACAGGACTATCATTAATGAAATTTAAGTAGTCACTCTTAAAAACCTTCTTGAAGCATAATGGGTACTGACATATAGTATTATGTAAAAAGCACTTTTAAGAACCTGCTGGTGTCTAACCAATAGTCCTTGCTCATATAGATGAAATCAATCCCTACTGGGTACTTTAAGTGATGGAATTATTTTTACTCAACTCTTTTTAAAAAAATTTTTAGAACCAAACTTGGCTGTAAAATGTTCTATAGAACCTTGACTTTTAACAAGTATTATCCTTTTCGTTATATCCATATTATGACTTCCTTAATGGACAGCTAGGTGGCTCAGTGGATAGCACATAGGACTTAGGAATCGACAAGACCCACTTCCAAAACCTGCTTTCATATACTAAATAGCTCTGTGATCCTCAGCAAGTCAATTAATTTCTCTGTGCCTCAGTTTCCTCAACCATAAAATGAGGGTTAACAGTAACCTCTATCTCACAGGGGTGTTGCGAGGATCAAATGAGTTAACACATGCAAAGCACTTGGCAAACCTTAAAGGGCTATATAAATGTAACTATTATTATTACAACTTTATATAAATTTGTATTTGCCCCAGAATTGTGATCTGCACAAGGGGTACATACTAGTTGTCCTCTGCTGAAGTACTATACCTGTGAGATTCCAATCATAGAGTTCCAAAATGTCTCTGAACAGGTACAAGGAAAAGAGCTCAAGGCCTTTCACACAAAAATTCTGAAAAACAATAACTATTTTAGTATTGTATTCCACAGACTGCAAAGACTTATCCTGATGTCTCCCTGTAGGGTGGCAGTGACTATAGGTTCTCAGAAGCTCTGCCAGCAGCTTAGGCTCGAACAGGGTCCAGCGAATTGGAAAGGAGTTTTGGTCTGGTAAATTGTATGTTCAGAGGTTCATTAAAATATGATCAATTTTTTGGCAATAGCAACAAAGTAAAACCATCAACTAAGCCCTAAAATGGCTGCAGCCAGCGTTACAGATATCTTTCAAGTGTTAAAGTAATAAGTTTGCTATTTAAGAATAATTTTAAAACAACTAAATATGAGTTGCTCAACGTCACTAACTTGTTAGTGTTAATAATGATATGATACGACAGAATTGCATCATGGATACAGCACCGGCCTTCAGTGTGGGGAAGTCCTGGGTTCAAGTTCTCACTGTGATGCACACTGTGTTACTCTGGGTAAGTCATTTAACCCTCCCAGATGACTCAAGTGAAGTCTCAGATTCACATTAATTTGATTTTAGAATTGCATGTCTTTTGCTAATACAAGTCTTAGCACAGTGTTATGCTTTAATAGCTTAAGTGCTCCAGGTGAGCAGCAACAATGAAAGACAGGACAAAACATAAGTATAACACATCAAGGAAAGGAAAATGAAGTGTTGATCTTGTTTTTGAAAATGTTCTTCACATGATGAAGTTTCATTTTTCTAATTTATTCAGTTGACCAGTAACAGAATCTACTGCTTATACGAACCAAATTAAAAAGATTTAAAGTTATTGTAAGCTGATAGAACATGAAGAACAGTATGTGCAAAAAGAGACAAAGGGGCTTAACAATGGCCCAAACTTTAAACTATAACTCCTACCTGCTTCAATAGTCTTTGTCAAAATATAATGTGGGTCCCAGGTTATTTATATTACATATATAACACTATATGTGTATATATATATATATATATATATATATATATATATATATATATATACGTGTGTGTGTGTGTATTATATATAGTAAAAGTTTCATTACAGAACATTTCAATACTTAAAAAAATAGAAATTGTGAATTAAAAAAAAAAATGCCCCATGGCAGTCCGTTAAATAATTATCTCCCTTACCTCAGGCATCATCTCTTCAATGAAATGAATTGTGTAGTCTATATTAAATCTAATTACTTTACAAAGAGGAATCTGTAATAACAAGAAGAGAAGTTTAGTTCTTATTTTCTCTAAGTGTTTTTCTACCTGATTTAAAATGTAATAGACATATATGAAGTACAGTGTTTATAATTCTATCAATTACTATTTGGAGGAATATATTGCAAAGTCCTACCATGTTGGGCAGGTTGTAAAGCTAATGAACAAGAACTAGGTCTGCTCTCTACATATGTAAGTGTTCTGGTAATGATTTTTTAACAGAATTAAGGGGGGGAGTGTTAAATCATTAAAAATAAAATGTCACCTCAAAAGCCACTACCATCAGATACACCACACAACAAATTTCCTAAATCTCTCCCCTTGTCTCTCACCATCACCCATTGCTCCTAGTATTTTTCTTATATAATTCTGAGAATCCATAAAATCAATGTCATGGTGGTACTTTTATAAACTATGGTGTTTCTAAGTAGATAAATGAATAGAATCCAACTAAAATCTGCCTGTGTAGATAAAAAGGTAGAATAACTTTAATGGGCTACTCAAGGTTTACTCTAAGATGAAAGAAAATGGCATGAGTTTTGACCTGTTCCGACAAAAAATTGTCACCTCAACTAGATTTGGTAGGGAATTTGAGGAAAAGTAGTCATCTCAAGAACTTATGTCACATTTGTATTACTGTAGCATTTGAGTGGACACTAAATGACCCCTTGGCGAAAAAAAGGAGTGGGAAAACAATTCTACACCTGCAGACTTCCTAAAATTATAGTTATTAGGAAAACCATGATAATCCATGTTTCGCGCTTTTTACAACTATGAGGCTGATATAATGGCAAAATAGTCTGCCAGTGCCATCTACTGGAGAAAGAACCTTCTTCAAGTTACCATTTCCCATAAAAAAAAGAGTACTGTTAAAATTAATTTTATAGCAATTCCTACATGAACAGAGAAGAATTTTCATTTTTTGTCAAATGAACTGTACAAAGACAAATCACAATTAAAGGTCAATGCTATTTTCAAGTCTCACATCCCCATCCATCTCATTGCACTTACATGATAATCAGCAAGCAACTGTATAAATTTTCTATTATATTAAATTGAAGTCATTATTGTCAATTCACTTATTTATTTTTTCCTTTTGATACTTTCTTTTTTATCCAAATATATACCACTGTATTATATTTTATCAAAGGATACATGTACTTGTCTGATACATGTGCCATGTTCTTTCTTAACCATTTCAATTTTGAATTTCTCTTAAAGTTTTTTATAAGATAGAGGCTAGAATGACTACTTTAGGTTACTTCATTTGGGTGAGTGGAAAAAATTTAAGAAGTACAACTAAACCACAACTTATGTAGACAGTCTTAGATTAAAATTATGATAAAGCCAAAAGCACTCTGGGTATTAAGAGGTCTTTTTTTCTATACTGGGAATAAAAAGTGGGTAGAATTAAAGGTCTTAACCCTCTGGTCTAATCAAAGTCTAGCTCTAGCCAAGACTAAAACTGAATCTGAATTCACAATAATGATCTATCTTTTATAAAATCCACATTCTTCTATCAAAGGCTCTCAAGAGGACATGCACTAAAGATTGGTCTTGAAGAATTCTAAAGTCATTTTCGATTCTCAGATGTACAACGCTATTTAGTAAAGATGGCTTATATACAAGGTAACTACTAACAAAATCCAAAGTGGTTTTTGATGATTGTTTTTTAGCAGATAATGGTCAAAATTTCCTTTCATTGCTTAGAAAGTTAATTTCTTCAACACATGGTAACCCTAAGTATGTCTACAAAGCTAATAATTTTTACATTTATGATGCAGACAACTTCTCAAAGTGGATACTTCGGACCAAAAATATGACTGTAAAATAAAACAATCATCCTTGTCAAGCAATATCTTCACAATTATTGCAAGTACTAAAGAATGCAGAAAGAGGCAATAAGGATTGGCAGAAGGTAGGGGAAAGGAAAGAAGAACATAGAGGCAAATAATTTCCCATCAATTCCTAATTCATTTCATTTTAGAACGAAGTTTCACACTGTGTTGGGACCCTACATATTGGTTCTTGTTTACCCAATGGTAAGAGAGTTTCAAATACACAAATCAGGAAAGAATTCCATTTGGCAGTGATTTTGAGCCAAAACATGTGATGGTACAATTGATATATTCTATTTTCTTTTCCAAAACATATAAGCAGCTATTTCATCAGGTTAATATAATGAAGGCCAACTGAAAGTGTAGAACAAATTAGTCAGTCACGTAAGTAGTCACATTTCCACAACATTATATTGCTTCAACTGAAATTCAGAAATTCATTTTGAACTTAGTATGTACCAAACATGTGATTGTGAAGAGTAATAACAAAGTGATTGATTCTGTATCTCAAAGAAAGTTTCTCAAAGAAGGACAGATCTTAGGACACAAGAATAATCTGGTTCAGCTAAAATTAACTCAGGCCTGAGATGTTCCAAAGGGTTTCATTTTCTTTTGCACAATTCAAAGATAAGGTCTTATTCTTTTCTAAAAACTTCCATAACTTTCTTTAAATAAAAACTGAAAATAGCTTTAACATGTTGATCTATGCACATTTTAAAAATGTTACTCTGACATTTATATACAGATATATGAATTCATATAACCCAAACTGGGCCTCCCACACACTCTGTGAAACACGCAATATTCTGAGGCTCATTTCGCAATATTCCATAATATAAGAGAAATCTAAGAAAAAAGAATATGTACTTACATTGGTCAAAGGAGCATGTGCAAACATAGAAAATCCTTCAAAAATATATTCATGATCATCATATTCTATAACAGTTGGTCTATCAGTCTAAGAAGCAAAAATAGTAAAAATATATATCACAAGCAAAATTTGCTAGCATATATTATTCCAGAATTGTTTCTCAATGAAAAGTCAAGCACACTAGAAATAAAATGAATTCAACAAACATTTACTAAGCAGCCAGCCAACCAAAAAAGAATTTATTAAATAATTACTATATAGCACCCTGCCCCAAAAGACCTGACATTCTATTGGAAGAGACTACATGCAAGATATATATAAAATAATCTTAGAGAAAAGGCATTAGCATTAGTTAAGGTGAACTG
>CM053622.1:260918537-260939727 GCA_028646595.1 Phalanger gymnotis | reverse complement strand
GGGATTGTGAGTCTCATTGTTGGCTTTGTGAACTATAGCCTTCAGTTTCCTGAGGTGTGGGGGAGGGGGTCTGGAGGCCCGAAATCTGCTCTTCTGCTGGGGTTGTTCTCCAGTACTGTTGCTCTTTAGCAATGGTCTAAGCTCTTTGTCGTTCTAGCTGGGTGTCTGGCACTTCCCCTAGGGGAGCAAGAGTATGTCTGGGCTCCTGGTGTTGACCCCAGCTGGCTCTGCCCCTCTGGGACTCAGCTACTCCCACTTCTTGGCCACTGAAGCCCCCCTTCGATCTCCTGTGTTCCAGAGTTCTTTTTTGGTCGTCCCCCCCCCCCCCCAATTCTCTGGGTGGGGAGGGAGGGATTAGAGCTGTTCTCCTGACCATTATGTCTCCCCGAAGTTCAAGAAGCGTTTCATACCTTTGGGCTCCAAGCCTCCGGAGTTGGTATCTCACGGTCGGTGGTGTTGCGCTGCCTCTCGTGGCTTCCACAGAGTGCCGTCTTGTGTTGGGAGGCCTGGGGATCTCCGCTGGTTTCGGGTGCCTGGCTTTCTCCCAGCCGGTCTCCTACGTGGGTTTCCCGCTTTGGTCCCATCTGGAGCAACTCTGCACTCCGAGCGCTCTCCTAGCCTACAGATTCGTTCCTTCAGCTTTTCAGACTCTCCTGGCTGGGAAATTTGCTCCACTCAAACTTCTTGCGGTTTCTAACTCTATCAAATCTGCTCAAATTCACTTTTTTTATAGGAATCTGACAGAATTTGTGAGAGAGCTCCGGTGAGACGCCGATTTCATGCGGCCACCTTGGCTCCGCCCCCCTCCCCCCATCAATTCTTTCTTCAAAGAAATAAAAGGATTCATATTATACTGTCATGAGATTTCTGTGCCATTCACAAATCTTTGAACTCTCTGATTCTTTCTTCCTGAACCATGATGTCCTGTATATTTCTCAGCATCCAACCTTTTCATTGAAATCACCAAATATGATAGTATGTGTTGATTTGATATGGAGGGGCTTATCAAGTTCTCCATTTAGTTTTTCTACCCTTCTAGCCTCATCAACTGGTTGGCATATAAGCTGTTTTCCTGGTGTTCCTTTTGGCACATACTTAGCATTAGTACTACAGTACATGATGACCAAAAATCCTGTAAGATAATCTTTCTTGTTGTCTCTAGGCATATGTCTAAATTCACTCAGGCAACTTTTTTTTTTTTTTTGCCTTGCCTTGGAGTATCTGTGAGCCATACTTCCACTTAGCTATAAATTCTTTATTTTTTATTTTTAATTGTGTCATTTATAGCAAGAATGTCAAAAATGACATGAAACAGTTCCTTCTATCCATTTGTTCATTGAACAAGTATCTCACATTGATAACATTCAGTCAAATTTTCAAGTTTTTTAATGGTTTAAAAGTTCTATAACTTAACACCCCATGTTCCGTTTCCTCCCCTTCTGCTGCTGGAGAAGCAGAAGGGGTCTATATGGAATTGAAGACCATTTAAAATTTTTCGTTGTTTTATGGGTTGCTGTGGACAAACAAAAATCACTGCTAAATGACCAGATTACTGGTAATGTGTTTCTTTGTGATGAAGTAGGATGATGTTCTGAAAAAAAGATTCAGTTATTTCAGGAGTCATACTCAGAGCCTTTCTGGCATGGTAAAGCCAGCCAGAGCTTACAGTGTACTGAGATAACCTTTGAGAACCTAGGGGTACCTCCATGCTGTGTTGTGGCAGGAAAAAAAAAATCACAAATAAAACCAGAATAAAATTAGAATTGAGCTGATCTACCTTTGCTCTGGCAGTTATCATTATCATTTTGCCCTTAAGCTAAGGTCCTGCTCCTTATTTCATCCTTCCTTTTCTCCCATTGTAGTTTATAAAAATTCCCATTTTGTTGTTCTTAGGTTTCTTTTCTAGCTACTGCTGAATCTGATCTTTAGTATTCTGGATGCTTTTTTTTTATATGACCTTGCTATACTTTGCCTTGCTTCCATCTTTTGGGAATCTCTTTTTAAAATTGAAGTTTGTTGGTGACTTCTGTGCATTTACATTGGTCTCTTCAGACAAATCACATTTCTCCCTTCTCAATGGAATTATTCTCTTTCTGTTTTTAGAATTTCTTTCTTAATTATCTCCCATTCTTAGATTAATTTCCCCTGTAGCATTTTGCTTTTTGTGGTACTACCTGTTTTTCCTCTGAATCCTTTGAAATATGCTCTCCCCAAATCTAGGGCAGATTATTTCTCCTTTGTTACAAACTCTAGAAGAAATAATTCATATCTCCTCGAATTTCCATTATTTCCACCCCAGCAAACAGTTCCTCCTTTTTAGTAGGAGTCAGATCCAGAACAGAATTTCGCTTTGGTTGGTTCCTCCTCCTTTTCAAGGATGCAATTGAGCTTTTGGCAGATTCTGGATAAGTGTGCTCTGACTTCTATATCATGCTTCTGTGCCAGGCTTGTGATCTGTAATACAAACTTAACATCTTTTTCTGTCTAGGTTTTCTATAGTTTATCCACTGACAAGATCACTTCTTTTTGTTCCTTTCACCTTGACCCAAATAGTCTTTGTTATGCTTCCCTCTTCTTGTTAGGTATCATGCCATGAATATATCGTTTTCTCAATATATCTCACCCCCCATTTTCTCTATCCTATTTCTTCTGACACTGCCACTCTGTTTCAGGCAACCAACACCTGATCTATTATATAATAATAGCCTACTGGTTGATCTCCCTTCCACAATTTTTTTCCCCAATTCCAATGCATTTTCCATTTATTTGTCAGGATGGTCTTCCTCAAGCACATCTGTGTTACCCTTTTTTTTTCTGTTGAGATTTTATTTGAAATCTAATTCAAATTGTCAAAGCTACAAAAGAGGGAAAAACATCTGTGTGTTATTTTTGCTAGGTCACAACATCCTAAAATGAAGTATCACTACTGCCAGCAGATCAGTTACACACATTTCTGATGAAATTCATAAACACAAAAAAAGTTTCATTTTGAGAAACAGCCACAGTGAAGATATTTTTGTACAATATAAAACAATGACAGGTCTACAGATGCAGTTACTCATGAGTATACACGTGCATTCACAAAAAAAATTCAGGAATGCTCTTCCATTTGATTTTTTTTTTTTAAACAGACGTTCAGGCACAAAAACAAAACTGCATTTCCAGTAAGCGACAGCATTGTTAAAAAATGTGAATTGTTTTTTGGTCAGTGTTTGCTTTTCTTTGACTTCTTGTGAGATTTTTGCGGAGATTGAGACTGAGACCTGGATTTCTTCCCTGATTTTTTAGGGGACCTAGATCGTGATTGCCTAGACCTTTTAGGTGTCCTTGAACCAGATGGTGATCTTTTGGCCTTTTTACTAACATTTCTAGGAGAATCTTTGTGAGATGACCTGGCACGGGAACTCTGTTTGTGAGATCTTTTTGATCGTTCTGATCGCTCCGATTTTGGTGATGGGGATTTTGCTTGCCTACCACTGCTGCTCCAAGAGGGACTGGGGGATGTGCTGTCGCCTTTCCCTTTCTTTCCTTGTGGGTGTGCACTCATCCTTTTCCTTCTTGTCTTTGGATCGAGATTCTCTTTATCCTTTTTATCTCTCTCACATTCTCTTTCCAATTCCTTCTCCTTTTCTCTATGAAGAAGTTTGTCTCTGTAGTGCTCCACTTGTTCTTGAAAGCTCTGCCCCGGTTTCTTCGGTCTTTTCCCAGATTCTAATTCATCCTGAAACTTCATCACTTTGAGCTCAATTTCTCGAAGCTTAGCTCATTTTTCTTCACTCATTTCAGAATATTTAATAGAGGACTTGGACTCTGTCATTTCTTTTTTGATTGGATTGGAATACAAATGATGTTCTTCAGATTTGGAGCTCTGAGTATCCTCCTCATCTTTACTCACTTCTTCTTGATTATGATTTTCTTCTTCTGATTCTTCATGCTGGTCAAATAACTCCCACTTAGATGTTGTTACCACTTGTGCTTCCAATTCCGATTCATCTACTGCTTCCTATTTGGATGGGGCTACTTTCTGAGGTATCCAAAGGCACACCATCGAGATCATCATCAAGTGACTTTATGGGGACTCCATCGAGATCATCAGTGGGAGTAGCATCAATAGGAATTCCATCCACATCTTCCAAGGGTGCACCATCAAGTTCTTCCTCAGTAGGAGCCCCATCAAGATCATCTGGTACTTCCTCTGTTTCTTTTTCTTCAATAATATTTACAAGTCCCAAAAATATATTTTATAATTTGATCAAAAATGGTTCTGGATAAATTGCCCAGTCTTCCCATGCTCTGGAGCAAGTCATTACTCGTTGCTTGAAGTTTTCAGATTGTAAGTGACCTTGAATTGTATGGTAGGTGGCATTGAGGTCTGAAAATATCTGACATGACTTTGTTTCAAAAAATTTTCTATAATATGAAGCATTGGCAACTTTTGCTGAAGTTATACAATACATCAGAGACCAAATATAATCTGGCAATCTTTTTAGGCAGTGGTGTTTTCAAGATGGACAATGACTCATCAATACAATCCACTATTTCTTCAGCAGCTTCAGCATTGTTAAGACAGAAAACCATTGCATCGCCAATATCATTTTTCTGAGGAGTTAATCCGCATAAGATTTCTTCTAATTTAGCTCTCTGCTCTTCTTTAAGTGCTCCTTTCTTGCTAGGTTCTTCAACAAAAGCTTCGGTTTCTTGCTCTTCTGACATCCCATGCAGGTATGGATTTAATGGTGGTGGCCTCCAAAAAGACCTATTTTTGAACATACAAAAATCTTCTGTTCTCCTCTTAGTTGGAGCATCTCCCTGTAGAATTGAATAAAGCTTCTATCTATAGTAAACATGGGCTGGAGTCTGGTTTTCAAATAAAAACCTGAGCATAGGATTGTTGATTTCTCTGTTCATAATCATGGCTTGAAACATCAGTCCTTCACGTACAACAGACTCTATCATTCGATTTATCAGTGCGAGCAAATTCCTTTCTGTTGGGATAACTACTTTGACTATGACTTGCGACAGAGTCTTCTCAAAATCCTCCTTGCTTTTAGGTGGAGGTAACATTGGAGCATTGGGGTTCTTTAACCTCTCTCTAGGCTGAGCATTGAAAGGCAGGCCAGATGGTGGGGGAGGAAGAGTGTGTTCCATCATAGCAGGTGGAATGTATATTGGATGTGGTGGAATAGGTACAGCTTTGCCTCACCCTAGTTTAATTTCAAAGGACATGATCATCTTTCCATTTAGGTTTTTCAAAGCTCTCTCAGCATCTGTCCTATTCATAAAGGCCACAAAACCACAATTTCTTTCCCTTGCGCTTTTCTCATCTGTTCTTGGCCACATAATTTTGACACTGGCTAATGGTCCAAACCTCCGAAATTCTTGGCATAACATTTGTTCATCATCATCTGTGGGTTGTTTCCAAGGTATAAATTTGTAGTACTTGGATCCCCCACATCATGCGAGCCAGGTGCATAGTCATCAAGGACAGATGATCTATTTCTTCGGGAAGGCATGTCAATAGAACGACGCTGGCCGTCTGAATCTGACCGAGGGGGTTCAAAACCACTTAGCCTGCCTTTTGTTTTATGTCTTTCATCACACTCTTCTTGAATTTGTTTTAGTTCTTTGAAGAGTTCCAAATTGCTCTTTTTCTTTTCTTTTTCCCCTTTCTTCAGTGGAGGTTTTTTGGTTTCTGTCACAAGAAGAGATGGTGGCCTTTCATTGGAGGACTGATTTGGCGCATTCTTTTGATCTGCAAATCGTGAGGATAGCTTGTAGATTTTGCCTTGTTTTTCATCTGTTTCACGTTCTTCTTTAGCAGCATTAACCACACCGCCTCTCGCAAATGTTTTCACTTTATTACCATCACTGCCTTCAAAAGCAGCAAGGAACTCTTCATAAATCTCGGCAGCTGCCTTCTCATTCTCCTTCTTCAGTTCTTCTTGCTCTTTCTTGCTCAAAGTCCTTTTAGCTGCACTCATCTTCTCAACGCTAAAAGCTCTGAGCTTGTTTTCTAGGAGTGGCCTTGACAAATTTTGATGAGGTGAATCACAAAGGTTCTCACTGGTACTTTTTGTCTTATAATTGTGCTTCCTTGGGCTCTTAGGTCGTGTCCGACTTGGCATATCTGTATCTGAGGGTCCAGCTACATCCATATGTGCATCTGAAGAGCCAGATGAGTGCACTGTGTCTGATGATCTGGCCTTTGAAATGGATTTTTGCAAGCTGCCTGGCGTTTTGTCCGCCATCTTGCGTCCTTGTGTTACCCTTCTGTACTTCACATCATTCTGTCTCCTGCACAGTCTTCTATCCAGTGACATACTTCCTGTTCCTTGAACAAGACACTCCATCTCTCAACTCTGCACATTTATACTGGCTCTCCCCAATGCTTGGAATTCTCAACTTCATCTCTGTAATTCCACCTTCTACAGGAACCCTTTCCAGATCCCCCTTAATTTTAGTGCCTTCCCTTTGTTGACTATCT
Organism: Phalanger gymnotis; assembly: GCA_028646595.1. Classification (NCBI taxonomy): domain Eukaryota; kingdom Metazoa; phylum Chordata; class Mammalia; order Diprotodontia; family Phalangeridae; genus Phalanger; species Phalanger gymnotis. The sequence goes on along the minus strand of CM053622.1, from coordinate 260,933,243 downwards.
CCAATTTATTCTGTAAAAAACCTGTCTGTACCATAATGGTTTTCTTGTCTCTCACATTAGACTATGAGCTCATTAAGCAGGTACTGTCTTTTGTTTTTCTTTGTATCCTTAACCACACAGCTCCTGACACAATAAGTGTTTATGGACTGGCATTAACTGAAAGGTAGACATACTTATCCAAAGTCATAGTCCAGTCATGGATTTAATCCCATCAAGGCCCAGTGATAACTATGGGGTCAAATTTGCTTTTTTCCAGATTAACCATAAACATTTATCCATTGCTTACTGAATATTATGCCAGGCAGCATTTTAAGCAGCGAGAATACAAAGAGAAAAACCGAATAGTCCTTGATGAACAGTTCTTGCCCCCAAGGAGTTTACGTACTATTGTGGGAAAACAAATAGGTACAAATTAAATGTGGGGTGGGGAGAAGCACTAGCAACCCAGGGGAATCTTGAGTGTCAGAGCCTGTGCTTAAACTGTTGAAGGAAGCTCAGAATTCTAATGAGGAAAGCCAAGAATGGAATACTCTGTAGACATGAGGGGGGCAGCCTATATAAAAGTGCCGAGAGAGAGGGAGGGAGAGAAGGGTCATGTTATATATGAGGGACAGCAAGGAAACCATTTAGTTGTATCCTACAATTCATTTAAGTTCATATTTTATACTAAGTCTAGAAAGATCAACTGTGATTATGAAGAGCTTGAACCATTCCAAACTGAGGAGTTTATAGTTCATCCTAATGACAAGAGGAAGTTGCTGAATTTTCTTGAAAAGGGGGTGACCTGGTTAGACTTAAGCTTTAGAAATATTTCATTGGCAGCTATGGAGTATGAGTTATAGACTGAGGCAGCAAAGAGATTAATTAGGAAGCTATTGGAATAGTCCAGGTCAGAAGTGTTGAGGATTTGAGGGGTAGTTGCATGTGAGTAGAGAGAAGGGCAGAAATATGAGAAATGTTATAGAGATAGAAAAAAGACTTTGCAAATGATTGGATATGTGAGGTGAGGGAGAAAATGATGGAAGCTATGAGTGACTAGAAGAATGATGTTGCCCTTCACAGAAATAGAGGTTGTAGAAAGGGGAGTAGGTCTTTTGAATGTAATAAGATTTACTTTTGGGAACTCTAGTTTGAAATACATAATAGGAAGTTGCTGATGCAGGAAGAGAACCCAGGAGAGAGAATAACTATGTCTACAGAAATGGGATTCATCTATATACTGGTGGTATGTGAATCTTTGAGAGCTGAGTTCATACCCTACATAATCTTCAATATATAACCCTTATCAACCATTTTCCTTATTCTAGCTTCACTAATTTTTCTTGTGTAAAAGCTTTTTAATATTATGTCATCAAATTTATGTATTTTAACTTTTATGATCTTGCCTATCCCTTGTTTGGTTAAGAATTTTCTCCCTAGTCACAATTATGAAAGATACTTATATCCATTTTCCTCCAATTTTTAAAAAATGGCATGATACTTTATTTTTAAGTTGATCATATAACTTCACTGTTTGATTTATGTCCTTATTTTACACAGGAGGAAGACTAGAGCACAGGAAGGTGAAGTCATTTTTCTCAGAGCCTTGCAGCAAGTTAGAGGTAAAGATAGCATAAGAAATTTAGGGGTCCTTATTTCTTCATTGAAGGAGGCTGCTTCTGCCTACTGAGCCTACTGGTCACAGGAGTATGTGTCTAAGCCTTTCTTATTTTTGAGGCTCTGTATTTAATAAATCAGCGTTAGTTTGGATCTTGAATCTTAATTCATTTTAATTTAGCAAACACTTTACTTGATTGTGCAATATGCTAGGTGCTGTTGGGGGATATCAGATAAAGAGGGAAGATTTATGCCCTTAAGGAACTCCATCTTTTTTGAGGAAAAGATATATCCATATGAAGTACTGAAGTAACAGAATAAGGCAGATGTGGTAAATGTTAAAATGGAAGGTCAGAATAGTATTATAAGATTTAGAACTAGCTAGGATCTTAGAGAGCATTTGGGTCAACCAGCAAATCATGGTGAAAGTAACTGGCAGAACTTACCTCTTCTGTTTCTAAATTCAGGGTTTTTTCCACTGTGAAAAGCCAGAATACCACCCATTCCCCAACTTTGCCATAGACAAAATAACTAAAAAGAGGCATATATGTTAGATTTTTTTTTTAAAGTTTGTGGAGTTCGTTTTCCTAAAATTCAGTGTGGTGATCTGATCCTTTGAGGAGAGACAAGCAGACAGATATGTACAGATTAATTACATACAGGATAAATAAGAAATAATTAGCATAGGATAGGCACTAGAATTAAGAGGGATTGTGAAAGAATTCCTGTAGAAGGTGAGATTTTAGTTGGTTTTTGAAAAAAACCTGAGAAGCCAGGAGACAGAGATGGAGAGGGAGAGGTTCTAGCATGGGTGACTGCTGCCCCGAGCCAAGAGATGAAGTGTCTTGTGTGTGGAACAGCAAAAGAGGTCTGTGTCACGGGATCTTAGACTATGTGGAAGGTTATTAGGTGTAAGAAGACTGAACAATTGAAAGGGGGGATGGCAGTGAGGTGCATAGATTGCAAAGGACTTCGAACACTAGTCATGGTAAATATTTATCTGTGTCACAATTAATTAGGCAGACATACCAATCAGCAGGCTATTGTACTAAAGTCCTGTGATGATTAAAAAGGTTTGAGAGACATAGTTTCTGGGTAATTTAATCATCTTATTAATAAGGCTAGCAAGTTATTAATAAAAGGATTGTCATTTGGCCATCTCTCTTAGACCAAAGACAGTCATGGTGGTGGGCCTAAAGATCATATATTTTTTTTGCAAGAAGAGTGGCAATCAATTCTGATGGATCAACCCCACAGATGAGCTATATTAAAATGAGAGGTTGAGATGACTGTGTGTCATCTTTGGAGGCAGAAACTATCTCTGAACTCAGACCACTCCCGGTCTTGGGCTGTCTAGGCTAAAGGATCTATCTCCACCCAAGCTTGATTGAATGGAGCTCACCTGAGATTAGAGATTCCTTGTTGGGTTGTGTCAGATAGAGGAGAAATTTGACTTGACTTTCAGAGACTGAGGTCTGAATCATTAGTTATAATCGTTTCTCTCAGTCCAGGCATGAAGTGATAAGGGCCTATACAGTGGTGGTGGCAGTGTCAGAAGAGGGTATATTTAAGAAATACTACAAAGGTGAAAATAGGCCTTGGGTATGGGGGTGAGAGATAGTAAAGAGTCCAGGATGACATTTAGTTTTTGAGCCAGAGGGACTGAGAAGATGGTGGTATCTTTGGGAAATTTATAAGGGGAAAAGGTTTGGGGGAAAGCATATGGGTTCACTTTTGCACATGTTGAGTTAAAAATATCTACAAGGCACTTGGAGATGTGAAACTAGAGGTCAGCAGAGAAGTTAGGGATAGAGATGGGTAGATACGAGAATTAGCAGCATCAAGATGATAATTAGAGAATTCTGGGAAGATGGTGGAGTTGGTCAGAAAATTCCCAGCTCTCAAGATTTTCCCCCACAAAAGAGATGAAATAGCACCTTAGGTCAAATAAATAAGAGTTGGAGTAGAACAGGGGCCCTCCTGGGACAGTTGGACTTGATCTGAAGAAAAATCCTAGAACGAGGTTTGGTACCCGTGAAGAATAAACATATCCAGGCTGGGGACTGCTTAAACAACAAACAGCAAGCTGTGGGGTTAGCTGAGTTGAGAGGCTGCCTGGGCCCCAGCCACAGGAACTTTTATCCCTGGGACAATGAGGGGCGTTGGGCATCTGAGCTGGGGAAGGTCTAGGGAACCTCTGCTGACAAGGAACACCAGACCCATTTGCAGAGATACCGCTGGGGGTAAGAAGGAACCAGCATAGGCAGGTGAGTGCAGAAACAGTGGGCCAGGGATACCTCTGGCTGTAGGCACTTACTAAGAGGCTAGAGGACTTGGTTTCAGTTCCAGGCCAGAGAGGAAAACTGAAGGAGGATCTGAGGCCAGAGGCACAACTCTGCCCATACCCCAAGTCTAGAGGTGATTACAAAAACTAAACTTAATTACAAGTGGAAAAAGAAATGCAGAGGCAGAGTTCTTATGGGAATAGAGAACACCAGAGATCGTCTTCAGAGGGGGATACTGAAGCAAAGAAAACCTCTTCTACCCCAAAGAGTCAAATGGTCACCTGCCCCCAAAAAAGTTCATAGAAGAACTCAAAAAAGACTTTAAAAATCAAATGAGAGAGATTGAGGAAAACTTAAAAAAAAAATCCAAGAAAAACAAAAAGATTATGAAAAGAAAGTCACCCAGTTAGAAAAGCAGATCCAGAATCTTAAGGAAGAAAATGACTCCTTGAAAATCAGATTTGGGCAAGAGGAAGCCTGTAAAGTTTTAAAATATCAAAAAATATTAAAACAAAAAATAGAAGAGCATGTGAAATGTCTCATAAGAAAAACAACTGATGTGGAGAACAGATGAAAAAAAACAGAATAATCAGACTATCTGAAAGCTATTACCAAAAAAAAATTTTTTGATAAAATAATACAGGAATTAAGAAAATTGACCTGAAGCATTAAAACAAGAGGGGAAAGTAGAAATAGGAAAAAAAAAACTCACCACCTGAAAGAGACACTTTGAAGAAAACCTACAGGAATATTATAAACAAATTCTGAAACCCCCGGCTCAAGGATAAAATGTTATAAGCAACAGAAAAAATACAGTCTAAATATGGAGGTTCCACCATTAGAATCATGCAAAACCTAGCAGCGACACTAAAGACCAGAGATCTTAGAACACTGTATATTGAAGTGCAAAAGAACTAGGATTCTGGCCAAAAATATCATAACCTCCCCCCCCCCCCCAAGCTAAGCATAACCCTGAATGGAAGAAAATGGATATTTAATGAACTGTTAGACTTTCAGGACTTTGTTTAAAAAAAACAAACCTGAACCTAATAGATTAAGATTTGACATACAAGAGCCAAGAGAAATATAAGGTACATACCAGAGACTAATTACAAAGGACTCAATAAGGACAGACTTTTTACCTTTTATGTATGTAAAATGTAAAACATATCTCTAAGATTTTTAGTAATTGAGTAAGTCATTAAAAAGATTGGGGTAGACCTGAGTATGATATGACTTTAAAAAGTAAAACCGTTGAGGCAGCTAGGTGGTGCAGTAAGTAGAGTACCCAGCCCTGGAGTCAGGAGGACCGAGTTCAAATGCAGCCTCAAGACACTTGACACACTTGCTAGCTGTGTGACCTAGGGCAAGTCACTTAATCCCAATTGCCCTGCCTTCCCTTCTCCAAAAAAAAAGAAAAAGTAAAAACCATTTAGGAACAGCTGAAAAGAATAAGTATACAAATGAGATGCGAGAGGAAGAACTGACACAGAGGAATTAGATGAAGGAGGAGGGCTGTTAGTTCTGGAAATTGAATGGTTTCAAGAAGGGACAAGACATGCATATCCAGAAGAATATAAAAGTCTTCTAAATTCAGAAGGAAATAAAATACTAAGGGGATGGGGTGGGGGGGATAAGAGAGGGATCTTTAGAGGGGAGGGTGAGGGAATAGGTCAAAGTGGGGTATATTAGGGTGTTTAGATTTATGGGAATGGGAAGATAAGGGAGGGATCCTTGAAGATGGAGTATTGTATGTAAGAAACAGAGAAAATCAATTGGATCATAGAATAAAGGAGGGGAGGTAATGTCCAGTGAAATTGGAAAGCTAGGTTGGGCCAAGTTATGTAGGGCTTTAAGAACAGAAGAGTTAGGGTTAGTTTTTGTCCTGGTGGCAGTAAGAAGCCACTGGAGTTGGTTAAATGTTATTTTCGTATATGTATAGTATAACTGCCTTCAACTTATTGTAGTATATGGTGTAAGATGTAGGTCTATACAATTTTTTCCATATAGCATTCCAGTTTTTCAGTAGTTCTTCTGAAAAGGATTTCTTTCCTTCAGTATAATTATGTTCTTGGATTTATCAAAAACTAGGCTGTAGTTTTCAGTTTCTTGTTTTTCTTGCCTGTCTTGTCTGTTCCACTGATGTACTTTTCTGCTTTTTAGTCACTAACAAATAGTTTTGATTATTTCCTGATAGCATGATTTGAGTCTGGTAATGCTATGCCTTCATGTATATCTTTTCTCATTATTTCACCTTGAGATTCTAGACTTTTAGTTTTCCAAGTGAATTTTTGTTCTTTTGTCTAATGCTAAGAAGTATCTACTAGGTCAGGACTGTCCAAAATGTGGCCTGCATGGCCCACAGTGTGATTTATGGGGCCCGCCTACAAGCATAGAAATTTACATCAATGCTTTAGTAAACGAAGCTGAGCTACCACAGAGCTCTTATTAAAATGGCAAATCAAAATATATTGTCTATTGTTTCAATAAAAACCTAAGGTTGGACAGCCCTGTCCTATAGTATTGGAATGTGTAAATCAACTTAGATTGTATTGTCAGCTTTATTATATTAGGATAGTCCAACCATGAACAGTGACTAGTTCTCCATTTATTTGTTGTCACTATTTCTGTCAAATGTTTTATGATTGTATTTATTTAAAATTTACCTGTGCCTTAGGAGGTTAATTCACAGATATTTTGTGCATTTTTTAGTTATTTTGACCAGAATTTCTCCCATCTTCCTGGTTTTTATTGGTATGGCTAAGAAATGCTGATGAATTCTGTGTATTTATTTCATATCTTGCTAACTTGCTGTAGCTGTTAAATATCTCACATTCTTCATTGATTGTCTGAGGTTTTCCAAGTACAGCCTCATATTATTTTATCTGCAAATAGGGATAATTTTGTCTTTTCTGATATTAATACCTTAATTTTATCCCTTTGTATTACTTGTATGGCTATGATTTCTGAAAATGTGTCATATAATAATGAGTCCAATTGCATCTTTTACGTAGCTGCTAAAGCAATCTTTCTACCTCTGAAATGACTTTGCTTAGTTGCATGTTTTGCCAATCTTTATTTTAGACTGACTTTACCCTCCACTGCCTCTCGCTGCTTTATGATACAATATCACTTCCCTCTTCAAAAATCTTAAGTAATTTCTGTATTCTCTCTAGCATAATATATACATGTATAAACTTGGCATTTAAATGCTTTCCTGTTGACTGTAGGCTGCCTTCCTTTCACCTTATTTTAAGTCCACGTTGCAGACAAATCAGCCTCCTTCTGTTTCCTGAACTAAGTATTCCCTCCTCCACCTGTCTCCCTATGCACAAACCATCTTCAGGGCCTGGAGTTCACTCTTTTCTCACCTTTGCTTCTTAGATTCACCATCAGATAGCATTAGGGAGACATTCCTAATGAGATGTTTGAGGTGAGATTTGAATCAAATTCACTTGGTGTCCAAAAGTGAGCAAGAGCCTTAACTGCTTTTTAGGAGCACAAAGGCATTTGAACATTAGTTCCTCAAGCCTGTGTACTTGTGTTTGTATGGGCACAGGGCAGAAGGGGGAAGTCCTAGAGGATGCAAAGGATAGTACCTGAATCTCTAGGAAGGCTAGAAGAAGAAAGCTAAGGGTACCTTTCTAGCAATTTAAGCTTGAGGATCCGAAAGAAGTCCTGACTGGATTAGAAGGAGAGCTCAGTGCTGCCTTATGTGTAGTCTGGTTTTATTAGTGAGACACCAACCAGGGACTGGATTTGAGGGGATGAGTAGAAAGGAAGGGAGTGGACATTTCACTACCTTGTTTAGGGTCCCATCATTTGATAACTGCATGGCTACATTATTGTGAAACAAGGTTTTATATGATAAGATTTATTTTATTCTTATTGTTTTAAAATTTCAGTCAAAGAATGTCATTCCACTCTGGACGAGGCAATTCCCGAGGACGAGGAGGATCTGGCGGAAGAGCTTCGACTCATACCTTCAGGCCTCAGAATTTGAGACAGCTTCATCCTCAGCAGCCTACTGGGCAATACCAGTATGAACAACCAGTTGCTCCCCCAGCCACTTTCACAAGTCCTCCAACTACAAGCTACTTGCCACCCAGGCCAGATTTTGTGCCCTACCCCCCACCTGTGCCTCCAACAGCACAGACTCCTGTTACCCAGTGTCCTCTCAGGCCACCTCTCCCCAACCATCAAGTAAGACCAACTTTTCCAGTACCACCTTGCTTTCCCCCTGTTCCTCCTCCTGTACCTGCTCCTACTAACACTTCAGTACCTGGAACACCTGCTACACAAACTACCTTTCCCTATATGATGCCACCTCCTTCCCTGCCACCACCACCCCCAGTCATACCACCACAAGTTAATTATCCATCAGTGTATCCCACAACCTATTCACAGCAATCTTTCCCACCTCCTAATTTTAGTAGTTACCAGAATAACTCTAGTTCTTTTCAGACCAGCAGTAACAATAACAGCAGTAGCCATTTTAGGCACCCAACTCAGTATCAGGTAGAAAAGCCTTCGAGTGAAAGGAGGTCCCCAGAAAGGAGTAAGCACTATGATGACCACCGGCATCGAGAACATAGTCATGGACATGGCGACCGACACCGGTCAGATAGTCATGGAGATCGGCGGGATAGAACTCGAAGTCCAGACAGGAGGAGACAAGAAAGTAGCCGACATAGATCAGATTACGACAGAGGGAGGACTCCCCCTCGTCACCGAAGTTATGAGCATAGCAGGTAAGCAGGATGTCTGGGATTTTTTGATAAATTTGGCAAAGACCCACATACAAGCAAATTTCCATTTATCTGTAATCTAAACCAGAAAATTGAAACGAGATTTTTTTTTTCCAAATAATGGATAAACCGATTCCAGGGATTGATTTATTTAAGCAAATAACGTAATATACAGGACCAGAGACAGTCACAGTTCATTCAGATCTCATTCCAAAAGTAACCTGTTACTCTTAGAGTATTTTTAAAGTAATAACTGATATGCCTGATAACTCTGAGATAATGCAAGATTTTAAGTGCCTTGACTTATCTAAAAAAGATTTATTTGTACCAGTATGATTTTAGAGTTAAGTGTGTATTGCTTTCATTCTTTGAAAATTGGTATAACATGATAGTTTTCAGTGAACCAAATTATTTAGTTAAAACTAGCATACTTCCTCTCACTGCAAATCATTCTGGATAAATGGGAATTTGTTCTATGTTTCCTTCACATAGTTTTTTGTTTGTTTTAGAGTAAATGGGATAAGTGATGCAAATTGAAAAGCAGCTTGCCTGGGTCAAATATCTTAAAATCTTTTTACTGTGATGTTAATGGATTTTTCTTACTTATAATGGAGAAATTCTTGTTCTTCAAGCTACTATGTTCCAGACTTGTTGTTTTTCTTTTTCATAAGACCAAAAATCTATAAACACAAGAAAAACAAAGTTTTGGAGGGAGAAAACAGTAAGTAGAAAATGATTACATTACTTGTGCCTTATTATAATGTTGGTATGGGTCAATATTTACTCTCATTGTCCTGCTAATATGTTTCCATTCTTCCTTCTCTTTGTCCTCTCCCTTGCAGTTTAAATTCATTTTCCTATAGCATTTTCCACACTGAAAAGTATACTTTATATCCCCAGTGAAGGTTACAGGTCCTCATAAAGGCATATTTTTTCCTCCGTCGGTGTCTCTAATAAACAAATCACCTTTTAAAATTTGTTTCTACATAAGCATTTCACTACTCCTCTGTCAATTTGCGATTGAACATATTGATATTAAAGGATGATAACCATTCTCTGCCACTAAGAGGAAGAATAGCACCAGTGAAGGAAAAGGGAGGTTCTCTATTTCCTCTTTATGGAAATTGTATGTACATGTAAGGATCACAATGTATGGTGGATTCATGTAGTCTGTCGGCCCTATGAATAGTAAAGGAACACCTAAAAAGTGGGAGACGGTGGCCACAGGCATCACGAAATTGGGCACTGCCTCAGTGTGATTAAGACTTTTATAAGGAAGCAGAGGATGCCATCTGAAATGTGCTGAAGAGAGTGAAAATGATTAAACATCCTTTTTATTTTTTTAATTCAACAAGAACCAATGAGGTCAGTCATGTCTGTTCATTTCCATAGTAGCAGATTGGATTATGTTTTCCAGATTTTTAAAATGATTTTGTGTTATAATCTTTGGGGAAAACATTTAACTGAGACTTTGAACGCTTTGGATAACTTTTTTATCCCTGTTACTTTGGAAAGCTGTTAGATGAACTCTTAAAAACCACTTTATCAACATTCAGCCCTTGCATTATAGATTTAGTTTTTGTTTTGTGCTTGACTTGGAAAACTAACATCTGGATGTTAAGTGTGTTTTAAGCCGAGTGAAAATCTGTTCAATACATAATTGCTCTATTTTTTTTTTTTCCTTTTACTGTCACAGGACAGTTTTCTGGATTATTGCCATTCTTTATAAATATATCTTAATATACACACAAGAGTAGTGCCATAAGATAGGACACCACAACCTCAAAAATACTGTGAGACTGCTTTATAGGAGATACCTTATATTGGCCTACTTGGATGTGGCCTACCTTATATTTCTTTAATCTGAAATTCTAGTGTAATTTTTTTGTTTGTTTTTAGTTTTTTGGCAGGGCAATTGGGGTTAAATGACTTGCCCAAGGTCACACAGTAGTGTAATTTCTAAAAGCAATTTAGGCCAGACTACAACTTTGCAGATTTAGAAATAAGATTGTATCTTAATGAATTAAACTAAAGTTTCATACAACCTCTTTGTCTGCCTTTATTTAGTACAATTTGAAAGTATAGCACAAAATAATCCATTCTTTCTCAAACCCTATCCTTTCCTTTTTTTTTAAACCAAGGTTCCAACAGTAGCAAAGACAAAATAGGCCTAACCAATTAAAAAGTTATTGATGTCATTTTTTTATATCACCTTCATTTCCAAATATACTTTTCTCCTTCCCATTATCTCCCATTAGGCCTGAACAATTTTTAGGGTGAACTTCATTTTTAAAAGGTTACTTCATACCCTGCTAATGACAGATTTTGAAAAAGTACCATAAACATTGCTTATACCCCTAATCTAAATATACCAGACTATTTAATTTGGTTTTCCAACTGTACCTGGGCATATCATTTAGTATCAGTAGTGTTGCAGGATCTTTGTAAAGGACCTAAAAGCCAATCTATCTAACTTAAACAAACAAAAGTTCTCCTATAGCATCCCCAGCAAATGGATATCAAGCCTCCCAAAATGATCCATTCTGCTTTTGGGTAGCTTTCATTATTAAGAAATTTTTCTATACTTCCAATCTAAATTTGTCTCTTTGTAACTTCTGTCCTCTGTTAATTGGTTGTACCCTTTGGTCCCAAGCACTTTATATCCTCATACCTTTTCAAAGAATAGCTCTTTAAGCGCAATTCCTTTAACTAATCCTTGTATGGCATAGTCTCATATTCTCAAGGCCCTTTATCACCTAGTTAGTTTTGTCTGGATGATCTTTAGGTTTTCATTTTCCTTTTAAATGCATATTTAAATTTAAAATTATGTCACTTTTTAAAATTTTTAAATGACTTTTTTGATATATCTTGTGTAGAAATTATTCACATTCTTACTTATAATGGAGAAATTCATTTTCTTCAGGCTACTATGTTCCAGTTCATTCAGATCTCATTCCAAAAGTAACCTGTTACTCTTAGAGTATTTTTAAAGTAATCACTGATATGCCTGATAATGCAAGATTTTAAGTGCCGGCAATCTTTTCAACAGCAATCTTTTATTATATTCTGCAAGAAAATTAAATTGAGCTATAATTTCAGGGTCACATCAAATTCAAAAGCCTAACATCTTGTGCTCTTCTTTTGGTGGATGCCACTTTTAAACTAGAAAAATCTTTTAAAAATACATCAGTGTACTCTTGTTCAACAGACGTTAACTGAAAAGTTGAGTGTAAAGCATATTTCACAAATTGAATTCACCAGGGCGATATAATATTTAAAAAATTTCCTCAACAACAAACCTTGTAAAACAAAGAATCCTTTTAATATCAAAACATTGACCACTTATTTTGTTTGTTAAGTTCTGAATTTTATAAAGTGAAACATTACTTGGTCACAGAATTCTTACTTACAGACTAAAGGCTGACAGCATTTTCTCAATGAAATTTTATTTGTCTTAAGATCTCTACTTTCTATATTAAAGGTACCATGGCTTTTCTCAGCCCTCATTCCACTTAGCAGAATCATTTGGTTACTTCCCTTCATTTGATAGGTATCTTCTGATCAAAAGTCCTCTGAGGATATTGAATTTCATTTTGGAAATTTGCTTCCAGATGTTCATTTAAGGCATAGTACAATATATCTTTTCTCTTTAACATCACAGGATTTTACAAATAAGTTGATTTAATGCTAATTTAATTCCATTTTTTATTGTAGATAAATTTTAATAAAACCTCAAGCTGTATATTTCTTAATCTTACATTTCAAGTTACTTATAATTTGATAGAATGGTGTATTTCGATGCAGCAGTGGGAAGTATGTTAATTTTACCTGACATCCTAGATTAATAAGGATGGTGATTGGAAGATCTTGAGAAAAATTGACCATTATCAAACTTCATTTATTTTTAGAGTTTCAGGTGTGTTCTTCGGGAGGGTTGGTAATTAATTTTCATCTCCAGTAAACATTGCGGAAGAAATTTACTTTAAATTGCTTTAGTGAGGTCTTTTTATTTGGAAGCACATTGATAACAACAGATGTGATGGTGGTTTTAAGCTTTTCTATCAAAAACAGTTTTATGTGTTAAACCCTTTAAGAGAGCGAGAACGGGACAGGGACAGGGACAGACACAGGCACCGAGAAAGCCGAAGATCCCCATCTCCAGACAGATCCTACAAAAAAGAGTACAAGCGAACCAGCAGGTAAGACTAAAGGGCTTGGCTTTAGAACCAGTATTAAACTAGGAAAGCCTAATTGTGTTCATTCTGGATTTGTGATACTATAGAATAACGTAATTCAACATTAAGTCCAAATTTAAAATCTATACAAAGATGTTTTTGAACACTTAGAACAATTATTAACTTTGGAGATCCCTAACCATAAGAATATATTGGTCTTAAAACTTTTCACATGCATGTTTGGTATGAAAATTTTGAAAGTAAAGCATTTGTTTCTTTGAAAGTCCCTTATTTACCTTCATTGAAATGCTATTGTGTGGGTCAAAAGACCACTGACTCAAGTAAAAAAAAAACAGAGGTGTCTCGGTTTCACAAGGCAGAAAAAAACCCAGAAGTTTTATTTGATCAAGTCCCGAGAATTGGGCATCTCTCACTACCAGGGCTGAGATAGCAGTGAAGAGAGGTGAGGGGGAGAAGACAAGCAGGGAGATATATACGCTTGTACAAACAATTCTAAGAAATGCCACCCCAGAGGCAGAGGCTGGACCCCTGTCCCCATTTGCAGAGACGAGTGGCCTCACAATCTAACCAGGAATAAGTTTTTACCCGGTACAAGCACAGAAACTACAGAATTACCTTATAGGGAAACTTTAATGCTAGGATGGCAGTTCGTAAGTAGTCTAGGGGATGGGGAGAGGGGAATATCATCTAGTTTCCCTGAAATCATATGATTTACAGGAAAATGTCACTTAGGCCTGGTGAGGTTCACATCCTAACTAAATTTGTACTATCTCTATTTGAATATTGCCTTGCCTGAGTTATTCATAGGGAAGCTTTCACAATCTTGTATTCTATTCACAGCTGAGGTGACATCTATAAATCTAAAGAAGGAGGGGGAGAAAGACGTTCCTAAGGGCCAAATAATCAGATTCCCAGAGACTCAAATTTATCCCATTTCCCTTTTCTCTAAACATTGATTCTCAAACATTTTAGATATAAATACATATATACATATTCCCTGTGAAGTCTTCACACTTTATTCTCTCACTACCTCACTCATTATTAATCAGTGGTAATTACCAAATACTCTCAAAATGTCTCTGTCTAGTGAGAGCTGTGGTTTAACCTGTAATGCAAGTGTAGATGTATAGAGAGACAGCAGTTTAAGGGCATTTAAAATTATCAGTGAATGACCATGAACTTTTGTTTACAAAACTGAAATTAAGTCTATAATTCCTCTTAAAATATACAGAAAGAATGCTGTTAATTTTGACTGCAAAATTACAGGGTTTTTTCCCCCTTTTTTCTTGATGAAGCCGATCTCCAAGTAGAGAGAAGAAAAGAACTCGATGGGAAGATGACAGAGATCGATGGGTTGACAGTCAGAATTCTGGCAAAGAAAAGAGCTATACCTCTATCAAGGACAAAGAGCCAGAGGAGATCATGCCTGACAAAAATGAAGAAGAAGAAGAGGATCTGCTTAAACCAGTCTGGATTCGTTGTACTCATTCAGAAAGCTACTATTCTAATGACCCCATGGATCAAGTGGTATGTCTGAAATAGAGTGGGAACGTTTTTGCACATATCAAGCACTTACTGTGTTAAATTAAAATTTGTGATGGTCATAAGCAAGCCATCTTTCCAGAGACAGACTTGAGAATTAGACATTTTAAGACATAAAAGACTTACATGTTCTCCAGCACCCCGTAGCCTCTAAATTTCATAATTTCAAAGGTGGAGACATCCTACTTTTTTCCCAGTGCCTTTTGTAAACAGCTTCCTGTATAAGAATAAGTATAAAACGTTTGCCAAAGTAGTTGTTTGAGGAAGAATAAGAGTTATCTCTTACAACTGGATCATAGACAAGAAAATAACAATGAATAGTTTCTCCTTTTTTTTTTT
>CM053622.1:260884793-260918037 GCA_028646595.1 Phalanger gymnotis | reverse complement strand
CAGAGAAGGAACTATGAAGTATGAATGCAGATCACGGCACACTTCATGCTCGCCTTTTTCTATCCCCGCCCCCACCTTTTTTCCTCTCTTTTGTATTTGTTGTTGGGTTGTGTTTTTGGTTTTATTTTTGGTTCTGTTTCTTCTTTCTCATGAGTCATTCCATTGGTCATAATTCTTCTCCACAACTTGACTAGTTTGTAAATTAATTCAATGCCAAGTTATACATGGAAGTTATATGGGATTCCATGCCATCTTGGGAAGGGAGGGGAGGAGGGAGGGAAGAAAATTTGGAACTCAAAATTATGTAGAATCGTGTGTTGCAAACTAAAAATAAAAATTAAAAGGAAAAAAAAGAATTGATAGACATTGGACATGACAAATATCAAATAATACTGTGTGTGTGTGTGTGTGTGTGTGTGTGTGTGTGTGTGTGTGTGTGTGTGTGGCGGGGGGGAATTATTTGAACTAGCAAGACATTACTGATGTGGAAGTTATCCAAGAATCAGCTTTCAGGAAACAGTTAAGAGCATCAACTCATCATAGCTAAGATCAAAATGAGCAAAAGAGGAGAATAAAAAAAAATACATATGGTATACAGTTGGAAAAAAAACCCCACCCTTATTTAAACTAACAAAAAAAGGATGGTTTCCTGTGTGGAGGCAGTAAGCTCATCTTCCTCATATCACTTTCTGCAAAAAAAAAAAAAAAAACTGTACCAGACTAAACAATAATCAAGAAATCCAATAAGAAACTACATTAAGTGATGTCTTTCATGCTGCAACTGTGGAAAAGGCTGTAAAATAGGAAAGCAGGAAATGAGGCCACCAGAAAAATCAAAGCCAGCAAGTAGCTACCCAGCATAATCAAAGATATTAAGAGTCAACAAGGAACTGTGTCTGAAAGGCTCCAAAGTGTAAAAAGGCCTCTTAACAAAACTACAGGGGGATCCATGCAGATGTGTCAGAGTTCAGATTGGGATATACTGAGCCCAGGTGCTCAGTGGTCCATACTACTTTGTCCTGAGATACCATATACGGCTTTCCCAATTGTTCTGAACCTCAAAAATTCATGGTAGAAGTTGGCACAGGAACCTGGGTGACGCAAACTGAGACCAAGGAGAGACCAAATTATCCCAAAGAGCAATAACAAAAGGAACCTGTCACTGGCACATAGCTTCACTTCAGAAACTATGGTTGAAGAGATGAGTAAAGAATTATAATCAAGTCTGAAAGGGGTAAGAAACCTGCGGCCACTTGTGGTCCTCTAGAGCCTTGGGTGCAGTCTTTTGACTGAGTCTAAGTTTTAGAGAACAAATCCTTTTATTAAGAAGATCTGTTCTGTGAAGTTTGGATTCAGTCAAAGGGCTTGTACTTGAGGGCACAGAGGGCCACTCGTGGCCTTGAGGCAGGTTCCCCACCCCTGGATAAATACATGAAAATCCAACCCAGAAAAAGAGAGCTAAGTCCACACCAACAGTAAGAAGAGATTTGAAGGAAAAAAAATGGGCTTTATATAGAAACTATATGAATATCTAGAAGAAATGAAGCAAGAAATCAAAAAATAAAAGCAAGAGAAAAGAACTGGAAAAAGACTTAAGTAGTTTAGAAGAAAAAATGATATATCTTACTGTAGTAACAGTTGCCTTGAAAATTAAACTAGATCAAAGATATATAAATGACTTTATGAGACAAGAAATATTAGATCAAAATCAAGAAGAATGTTCGAAAAGGTAAGGCATCGTATATGAAAAATAACTGGTCTGAAAAACAAATCAAGGAGAGATCATTCAAGTATCACTGTCATATCTGAAAATCAGGATAAAATATAGAAAAAGCTTAGATATTTTGAGATACCATAAATTAAAACAATATTTCAAGAAAGCATAAGTTTAAACTGCCCAGATTTATGAGAACCAGGGAGCAAAATGAAGAAATACAGAATTCAACAATCACCCCCTCAAAGAAAATCCAAAAGGAAAAATCTCAGGAATGTCAATCAAAATCTAGTTCTTCCAGGCGAAAAAAAAAAATCCTGCAAGCAACTAGAAATAAAGAGTTCAACCAAAAAACCACAAGCAAGACCACACAGGACATGGAACCTTCTAGCTTAAACCAGAGATGATCTTTGAAAAACAGTCCAAAAAGTAAAAGATAAGTTTGCAATAATAGCTAACATTTATATAGTACCTAAGATGTGTCAGGTACCGTATTAACTGCTTTGTAATTACTATCTCATCTGATCCTCACAACCCTGGGAGGTCGATGCTATTTACTATCCCCATTTTACAGATGAGGAAATAGAGGCAAATAGTGATTAAGTGACTTGCCCACGGTCACACAGCTAAAAAGTGTCTGAGGCTATATTTGAACCCAGGTATTTCTGATTCCAGGCCCAGCACTCTACCCACTGCATCTTCTAGCTTACAACCAAGAATAACTTAGCTTTTTAAATAACTAAATAAATCCTACAAAGGAAAAAGACACGGACTTTTAAGGGAAGAGGGCTTTCAAGCCTTTGATAAAATATGAACTTTGAAATGCAAATACAAGACTTAAGAGAAATTTAGGAAGGTAAATTTATTTGATCAACTTAAAGCTGCATGATGATTTAGTGCTAACATTGTAGTAAGCCAAGAAAAAGCAAATGCTTCTTCAGAACTTTAATGTCTTCAAAAGGTACTGAATTAATGAAGAAAAACAGATTACTTGGTTCTGTTCTGCAGGTTCTGAGAGATAAAGCAAAGGAGGGCAAAGGGTATACACTAGTTTATAAAGAAATAAAGAAGGAAAAAAGAGGTCGAACTTGCTACTTTTCATAACTGGAATGCATGAGAAGAAAAGTATACAAATAGCGAAGAAAGGTTAGGGGGACTGAGCATATAATAAACCTTAATCTTATTTGAATTAAAGATATAACAGAAACAATCCTGTTCACTGACCCATGATCATCTCTTTAATACTAACGGTTTAAACTGGTGCTGCTATATGGGAGCAAGATATGGAATACAACTGCCTGTGAAGAACTAAAAATGAGCAACTTACAGAGGGAAATGTAAAAGTGTAAGGTGTAATAGGTAGGTTACAACAAGAAGAATAGGAGTAAAAGATGTCACCAAGAAACTGACAGAAAGAGAATATGGGCTATTCATGAGGCAAGAACAAGGGATGATAGGTTGCCAACGTTCCACTGATAGCCTAACATCAAGTGAAATGAAGGCTTCAAACATCTTAAGCAGTCATATCATGGAAAACTTTTTAGAGGACAGATAAAAATCATACAGGACAAGCAAGGGATAGATGATTGCAGTCTGCATTGATGGAGGATACTCTTGAATAAATAAGGTCATAGATCAAGTGGAATTTCTCATTCAAGAATTACTTTTACACTGAATATTCCCTCATTTCAGTGTTATACTTTCAGTACCTTTTCCTAACATTTCTCATGCATCACTACATTTGGGTCTATCACGTTCATATCCTGTACTTGCCCTAATCACCTCTCCTTGGTTTCCACCACTCTCCTCAAAGCCTCAAAGATTTACTACCACTACTCCCAAAAGGTCAGAACATCTAGGAAGCAAAATTTTTAAGTGTGCAAAGAAGGGCCATAATTAATCTTCATGTTTCTACACAGGAAGCATTAAATAGAATGGTCTTTTTTTATTTTGGATGACCTAATCCAACATCCTAGTTTTACAGACAAGGAAACTGAATTCTAGAAGTCACAATACTAAATGCTTTTTTCATGTCTGTCCAGAACTTACCTATGTACATTTTTATTATACCTTATCTATGAGCAGAATGTTACACAGTACATGCTTCTCTTTAACATAGTATTATAAACTATAGGCATATGCTTATCTATAAGTACAGTGTTACAGTAGAAGGAATACTGGACTTGGAATTAGAAGACTTGGGTTTGTCTATTATCTCTGCCAACAACTCCCTATGTCACTTAGGCAAAAAATCTATTAGAGCTTCAGTTTCCTCATTTGTAAAATGGAGTTAGTGATATTTAAACACTACCAATCTCATAAAGTTGTCACAAGTATTTTATATACCAGTGTTCCCTATATCAATCCATCAATAAGCATTTATTGAGGACTTACTATGTACTTATCAAAGTGCTAGACTGAGTATTAATCAAAGGACAGACCCTTTAGGGGGCTTTAGGGGCATCAAAGCTCAGGAAAAAAAAAATCAAACTGGGAGGGGAAGAACCTCAGGTTTCTGGTCAAAAGAGGAACAGTTACTGGTCACCGGCCTCAAATTCTCCTCCAGAGCTATTTGGGTCCAGTGTCCTGATATTCACTAGGACTACTGGAGATGGCCCAGGATGCATTCAGAGATCCTGGCCCTTTCAGGCTAAGGTCTTTTCAGGTTCTCACTTTGAGTGAGGTAACGCCCATTCAGTGAATAGGCCTCTTCTCCAGTCATACAGGTGAACATCCAGATGGCTCTGGAGGAGAAAGTGAGGCTGGTGACGTTGTACAGCCCTCCCTCACTCGAATCAGTCAACTGCAAGTCATGTTATCATTTCCCTGATGCCATGGTCCTCTTCGAGAAGGAAGGACAAACACAACCTGTGAATAGCCTCTCCCTCTCCCTCCTCTCGGTGCTCTGCCTAAAGGAAAGTACATTTCCTGAAGGCTGTCTCCTTAACTTCAGGTTTACTGGCTAGATTTCTTTCTCAAAAACCAAGCCTTAAACTCAATTCACTCCAGAGCTCATAGATTGGACAATAGGTCCCTGCCTTCCTAGCACAGAGTGTAAGTAAATACTAAATAGTAACTTTCTCTTTTGGCTAGAAATTCTGAGGGTCTTCCCCTCCCAGGCTGATTTTTTTTTTCCTGAGCTTTGATTAAAGAGCTATTTCTTGATTAACTTCTTAAAGAGGTCTATTCAAAGTGAGAACCTGAAAGGGCCAGGGTCTTCTGATGTATTCTGGGCCATCTCTAGTGGTCCTGGTGAATATCAGGCCACTGGACCCAGATGGTTCTGGAAGAGAAAGTGAGGCTGGTGACCTTGCACAGCCCTCCCTCACTCAAATCAAAGTCAACTGCAAGTCGCGTCATCATTTCCCTGATGTCATGGTGCTCTTCGAGAACAAAGGACAAACACAAGACTGAATATTAAGACAAAAATGAAAGGAACGTACATTCTAACCAAGGGGTGTGTGTATAGACAGACAGACATATAAAAATATATAAAACAGATAAAAGGTAAATTTGGCAGGAAGATAGATCACTGGCAGCTGGGATCAGGATAGGAATTATGTATGTGGTCCTTGAGTTGGGCCTTGAAGAAAGTAGGGATTCTTATTGTATAGGGTGTTCCTAAAGTCTGGACACAGGCAAAAATGCATACTTTCAAGAAATGAAATGAATGAAATTTTCGACATTTTATTTAATTGAAATATTAACAAATAACATCTTCAATATGATTTCCATCATTTGTGATGCAAACGTTGATGCACTTTGAGAGATTCATGTGAACTCAATGCAATAACTCCATATTGCCATCGATTTTAGCACATTCACTCTATGCGTTCAATCAAGTGTGTTGCATCTGTGATTCTCATTGAGTACATCTTCTCCTCTGGCATAACCCAGAAAAAGAAGTCGCTGAACAACACAGAGTCTTCAGTGAAATGGTTAATGAGATGTTAATGAGATTTCCTATGTGTCCTATGTGTCTTATGTGTCCAGACTTTAGGGACACCCTGTAAGGGCTGAAGATGACGAGGAATGTATTGTAGGCACTGGGGCCCAGTCAACACAGGGGCACAGAAAGGATTTCAAGCACTGTGTATGAAAAACAGTAAGAAGCCAAGTCTGGCTGAACCATAGCATACATAATAATGAGGCAGAAAGCTAAATTGAGACAAAGTTGTCAAAGGCTTTATAACCAAGCAGAGTTTTTATTTGATCTCTCATATTAGGGAGTCAATGGAATTTTATTCAGTAGAAAAATGACATGGTCAGCCCTACACTTCAGGAAAATCACTTGAGCAGCTATGTAGAGAATGGAATGATGAATCGAAGTACAAAGAGACTTGAGAGACCAACCAGGAGGCTAATTGAGACCTTATAAAGCCCTGAAAGACAACAGGAGCAGGATAACTGGAGAGGAGAGGCAGATGTGGAAGTAGAATCCCAAGAGTTGACAACTGATGGGCTACACAGAATAAATGAGAGTGAGGAGTCAGTAAAGAATGACACCACGGTTGCAAACCTGAGTGACTGAAAGGATGATAGTACCAACAGAAATAGAGAGGTTTAGAAGACTTATTAATTTTGGAGGAAGTTTAATCAATCAGCAAGCATGTGTCTACTATGTGCCAGGCAATGTTGTACGCAACAGTGATCCAAAAACAAAGAAGGAATTAATCTCTACTCCCAAGGAGCTTACATTTGATAGGATGAGTCCAGTTTTTCTTGTGTTGATTTTGAGGACATTCTGTTTGAAATATCAACTAGGCCGTTTGGTAATGCAGGAATGACGTTCAGGAGAGAAAATAAGACTGGATATATATATACGTATGTATGTATATACATATACATATATACATACGTATGTTGAAATCACTTTTATCTCAATATAAGAAATTTTTACTGCATGGGAAGAAATGCTTTTATTGCAATCTTGTACAGTGTTTTGTTTATTGCTTTGTTTACCATGAAATAATAATAACTCAAACAACAATAACTCAAAACAGTGCTTTGTATGGCAGTTTACCAATTACAAAGCATTTTACATGTTGATTCATTTGATCCTCACCACAACTCAGAAAGGTTAAGTACTATTATCTCCATTTAGTAGATGAGGAAAATAAAACTGAGTGATGTCACGTAGCTTGCCCAGCTATTTAAGAAAGGATCTGAACCCAAGTTCCTGACTCCAACACTTCCATCCACTACACCACTACAATTCTTGGAAATTTTTAAATTTATAAATGAAAAGATCATGAAATTAAACTTCCAAAGACATAGTAATTTATGAACTGGAAAATTTAACTTAAAAAACTGTAAGACCTGTGATAGTAAAGTCATCAAGTAGGAAAATTACCTGCCCCTACCCGCCCCAAAAGTAAGCCATCTGCAAGCAGGTGCAGCTCTTTAGACAGACCCTTTAGAGAAGGTTAGGGCTAAAGGAGGGATAACTTATGCAAAATGCATGCAGCGACAACAAAAAGCTCAACTGCTTTTCAAAGATCAACCCAGCTACGTACAGACAGGCTCATCACCAGCAGAATGTCCATTGGGTGATGAATTCTTTGCCCATGGCAACCTATGAATCAAAGAAGAGAAATCGGAAATCCGCCCAGTTCTCCTTCCCCACCCCCACCGCGCCGCTATGTCAGAGGCATCCCCTCTGGGGTCACTTTCCCTCTCCTGTCTCCGCATCGGAGAGGGCTCCGCTCGGGATTCCAGGGCCGGAGGGGCTCAGGGATCACTTACGACGGGAGAGGGCCAAGCAGTTGCTGCAGGCCCCACCGAAGCGTGGAGCGAGCCCGGCCCCAGCATCCCCCCGCCCCCGCCCCGCCTCAAGACGGCGGCTTCCCCAGGGACCGGGGACAACGCGTCCCCGAACAGACAGCCGCAAATCAGGTTCCATTCATGGGCTTCGCTTCTTACCTGCAGGGAGCTGCCGGGGCAGCCGGGTGGCGGGTGGCGGGGGGCGAAGCCGCGGCTCTGCGAACGCTAGCCACCGCTACAGCAGCCGCCACCAAGGGGGAAAACAGGGAGGAGCCCAGACACCTGAGGCTGCGGCAGCCGAGTCTGCACCACCGGAACCGGAAGCCAGGGAGTAAAGGGCAAGACTGCGGCGCGCCAGGCAGCCCCGCGGAAGGCGCATGCGCTCCAGCTTCCCTCCGAAATTGGTAAAAGAGCGTTTTGCGTTAGGAAGACCAAAGTCTAGAAGATCCAATCAACGCTGTGCGTCCCTCACGGGGCGGGGCGATCCAAACTGCCTTCCTCCCTCCACATCCGGGTGAAAGCTAGTATTTCCGCTGACTATATCTTTACTACTTGCACGGTTTGGAGGGTTTTATGTTCTCAGTTTCTCCCCGTAGCTCTTTTTTCACCTTCTCCCATGGAACGTTCGCAAGCCTGAGGTTCCATCTCGGAACTCTGGATACCTTGACGTGCTGAGCGCGGATAAAAATGACTCACTCCCCAGGCGAGCTGCCGCCGCTTCGGCTCTATCCCAAGTTACCTGTGTGGGTAGTGGAGGATCACCAGGAGGTAAGAGCTCGGCCTCCGGGTGTCGGGGCTAGGACTGAAAGAGCCAAAGGTCCGACCTTGTCACTCCCCCGACTCGATAAACTCCCGGGGCTCCCTATCGTATTTGTATCAAATACAAATGTTGTGTTAGGCGTTCAAAGCCGGCCCCTCCTTGTCTCTTCAGGCTTCTACCCACTCCCCTAGAGGCTTACCCCCCTGCTAACACTGATCCTACCCCAGGCTGGTCGGTGAACTGGACCCTCCATCTCTCAGCTCTGGGCGTTTCTTTGGACGTCTGTTCTGCCCCCCCCTGTGCCTGCAATGCTCCTCCTCCCTGCCTTCTTCAACCTCTCTTAATTCCAGAGCCTTCCCTCTCATTTATTTACCATTTGTCCTGTACGTATCGTCTGTGTATATATTTTTTTGCCTGTTGTTCTCTTCCGTTAGAGTGTAAGCTCCTTGTGGGCAGATCTTTTGTGTCTTTTTGTGCCATCCTCCGCGATCAGCACAGTGCCTGAGTAAGAAATGTTAATTGATTGATCTGTGGTATTAATGTTTTAAAGGACTACTCACATTGTTTTTATTTGAGATTTGTAGGGATTCCTTGTTAGGGTAATGGAGTTAGTTATAGAGTAATGAATAGAGAACGTTCATCAGAGTCAAGAATGAACCAAACATTTATTAATGTCTGCTATGTACCCGGTATTGGGCTCAGATTCAAAGCCAGGCCAAACAGTCTAGGTGCTAATGGGGGAGATAGCATTCAAACAATAAACAAAATATAGTTGGGGTTATTACAGAATTGTCCTGGAGTACATTGACCGAGTAATACCAGTAAGTAGCCAAGGTCAAAATTGCAGTTTATTCCCTCACAGTGAGACACACCATCAGAAGTCCATGAACATGTGTCAGGAGGAGGCCCTTTTCCTTAGTCTAGTACAAAAGGAAGGAATGTATCCTTCTTAGCAATCATTCCATTCAATCAGTAAACAGTTATTAAGATTCAAGTCAGAGAGTGATGCACAGTATTATAGACTGATAGGAGAATGAGCATTGAGAAAAGACCAATGGATTTTGCAACTAAGAGATCATTAGTAACTTTGAAGAGAGCAGTTTGGATAGAATGGTAAGGGATTAAGAGAAAGTGGAGGCACCTGTTATGCACAGCGTTTTCATTCCCGGTAGTTGAAAGAAAAAGGGCAGACTCTCTGCTCTGTATTTGGACCTTGAACTCAGGTTGAGTGTAGCAACGAGTAGGACTGTGCTATTAGACTTATAAAACCTATTATTCATTTATTCTTTTAAAAGTCTAATTCACATAATAAATTTGTTTTGATTTCATCTGTCCAGCAGATGACAGTCACCACCCTAGATCTATAACTAACATTTTTAGGAAGTCTTACCCTTAAGTCATTAGGGTCTATATGTCCTAGAGAGATAATTGTGAGAAATTAGTTAATGAGGGTTCCAGGGGGAGTGGAGGAAAGAATCAGAAAGTAAAATTTTCCATCCTAGACACAGAATCATAGAATAAGGTTAAAGAAAGACCTTAGAGATAAACCATTTCACCACCTTTATTTTAAAAATGAGGAGACTTAAGTCCCAAAGAAGTTAAGCTTTTAGACCTTTTAGATCACACAAGTAGTTGTTGCTAGAGACAGGACTAGAATAAAAGTGCATTGACTAGAAATAGCAATTTGAATATCATCCACAATAGGTAATTCTATATCACTCTCATTTAAAATTTATCTCTTTATGCTGTTAAAGTTTTGAAAGTCTGTAGTAATATATATTTGTGGGTTTTTTTTTCTCAAAGCCAATTCGGTGCATTTATTCTTCCATTTATCTCTTACAGGTCTTGCCTTTTATATACCGAGCTATTGGCTCAAAACATCTTCCTGCCAGTAACATAACCTTTGTTCATTTTGATTCACATCCTGACCTCCTTATTCCGGTCAATATGCCAGCAGATACTGTGTTTGACAAGGAAGCTCTCTTTGGGTAATGTATATTCATTATTAGTCATTTCTTATGTGTTTGAAACTTAGTTTTTTCTATGGATGTTCAATAACTAAGAAAGTAGAATTGTCTAAGTTTAATTTGCCCTGAGTTAAATCAAATCACAGCATATGTTTTTGGTTTGTTTTTTTTTCCTTTGCTTTGAATTACAAAACTCATAGGAGCAGAGTAAAAGCTTGAACATATAACTTTCCGTGCTATTTGTAATGCACTATGTTTTGCTGAAAAGTGGTTGCAGCCTTTTTAGTTTTAGATTTATTGTGCCTTTTGTTTTTATACCTCATTTTCTCTCTTCATTTCCTCCCTATCATCCATGATAGGGATCCATCCTTTGTTAAAAAGAAACACATGCAGGCAAAACCAAACATGTAAGACTATATCTGATATTATATGCTGTCTGCTATTTCTGCTTACCCCACTGCTCTACTGAGAGAATGAAGACATGTTTTGTTATTAGTTCTCAATTCAATGAGATTGAGCATTAGAATTTAGCAGAGTTCCTGATTGATTAAATGACAAACCAAGATTCCAGAGAACCAGAGTTGAACAATGCTACCCACTTCCTGACAGAAAGTTGATGGACTTAAAATGCAGAATAAGACATTTTGGACATGGCCATTGTGGATATTTGTTTTCTTTGACCATACACATTTGTTACAAATTTATTTTTTTCATTTTGCTTTCTTAATAGAGAAACAGAGAGAAAATAAGTGCTTATTTAATTTTTTTTAAGCAAAGCAATCTTTTCAACTGCTTTTTAGTGTTTTCATAATGCATATAAAATACTTTGCAAACCTTAAAGCCCAAGTAAATATGAGCTGCTGTTATAATTCAGTTTATTATTTTTATTATTATTCTATTTTTTCACTCTGCCTTAGTCCATATAACTCTTTCTGTGTTTTTTCTAATTCCTCATGTTTGTCATTTTTCAACATCAAATTATATTCTATTATGGTAATGTAACATAATTTGTTCAGTCACTCCCCCAGACATGGGCATCCACTTTGTTTTAAGGTTTGGAGGCATTATAACTCAGCTGCGGCTTTTCCTCTCTTTGATCTTTTTGGGGGTATATACCCTATTGTATAGCTCTAGGTCATAGGTCATGGACAATTTGAGAAGTTTTCTTACATAAATTCAATTTTGATCCTTATTTTCTGAATTAGAGAATCTTATTTGGAAGAGACCTCAAAGGCCATAACTCTTCACTTGAAACCTAACTCTCCCTTAAAACATGCCCAGAATATGATAGAATATGTCACAACAGGTTTGTAGGAAAAAGAATGAAACTATTCTTCATAATGTACCTTATTACCGCAGTGCATATGTGAGCTTAAATATTGTTGCAAGTTAGAATCAATCCATTCCATCTCATCATCTGCCTTTTTCCAATAGTCTTCAAATATCCCCCATGGAGAATTCATCCAGTGTGCTTTGGGCTTTCTAGGTATTTATATATTTCTGTGAACACTGTATATTTCACTATATTTCAATAGAACACTGACTGATCTGTTATCCTTCCTTCATCTACTTGTCCATTCACTTCCTTGTTGATTGTTTTCCTCATGTTGAATTATCCTTGTGTCTTTGACACAAGTCCAGCTTCATTCTGCTGAAATTTTATTCAACGTTTTTCTGTGACTATATATGTTCTTTTTCTTTTTACTTTTACAAAAGACCACTTACAGTTTCCCACCACCATGCTCTTTTTTTTTTTTTTGGATGGGTATCGATCTTTAGGGAAGTACCATAATTCTTTCATTTTCATTCTTTTCAGTAGCAGTTTTCCATAGTTTGGAATTTTAAAGTAAACTAAGCAAATATTGATAAAAGTATGTGTTTCCGTAACTAGTTCTAGCATATCAACTATGTAAAGAGTACTTCCTAGATTTAAATGAAAACTTTTGTACTTTATAACTTAAATGTTTCTTCTTTGATTTCTTTTCTAGGGAATTGAGTATTGAGAACTGGATTATGCCTGTAGTTTATGCAGGTCATTTTTCTCATGTAATATGGCTCCACCCATCATGGGCTCAGCAAATCAAGGAGGGCAAACATTGTTTTTTAGTGGGCAAAGATACCTCCACTACAACTATCAGGTAACATTATCATTTCTGTAGGTATGAAAAGGGTTGCATGCTTCCTATGGCTTTTAGTCATAACTAAATAGGATAATGAGCTATTGTTCATGTTTTTGTAGCCTTGGAAAGCTTAGAGAGTGCACTCCTCTCAACAGCTCTGTGATGTAACTAATATCTCCTTTCACAGATGAGAATACCAGGGGTTAGATAGGTACAGTTGTCTTGCCCCGAGCCAAACAGCTAGTAATTGTCAGACCTGGTATTTGAATCCAAGTTTTCTCTTATAAATCCAGTATCTCTTTGCCACCCAAATGTACTTTCACACATACACATAGTACTTTTATATTTTGTCCTTAAATTTAAGTTGATGTTTAAATCTTTAAAATATAACTTTGTTCTAAAAATAGAACTCTGAATTCTAGTTTCATCTCATGAGTGACTTCATTAATTCACTTTAATTCTTTGGCAAGCAGTGTTCCTTTAGGCATTCGATTAAATGATGCAAAATCTATTATAGTGTATGTAACATAATATTAGATCTTTCTTTTCTTATTTCATTTTCTCTTCCAAATGTTTTCTCATTTTATCTCACTGATAACTCACATTCATCTAGTACTTTTCAGTTAAAAACTAGTTTTTTCTCACACTGTGAGAGGTAGTACAAAATATTATTATCCCATTTTACCTATTAGGAAATTGAGGCTTAAAGGGATTAAATGTTAGAAGCCAGGTCTTCTGACTCCCATTTCATCATTCTTTTCTGAAACCACTGCCAATATTAAATGTTTTCTGTTTGCTGATTTTTATTTTAATGGGTAAATTTTGGTGAATTTTTGCTTTCAGGATTCCACTGTACTAGGCTGCCTTTCTGAATTTTATGTGAGAGTAGTGCAGCTGTGTTTCAAAACATTCTCTTTTAGAACATTTAAGAATATGCTAGTCTAGGGGCAGCTAGATGGCACAGTGAATAGAGCACCGGGCCTGGAGTCAGGGGGACCTGAGTTCAAATGTGGCCTCAGACGCTTGACATATTTACTAGCTGTGTGACCTTGGGCAGGTCACTTAATCCCAATTGCCTTGCCTTCCCCCCTCAAAAAAAAAATGCTAATCTAGTTTTCAGTTAGTGTGAAAATTTTCTGTTGTAAAAAAAAACAAAAACACGCGAAAAGGAATGTGTCGATGTTTTTCCCTTTCTGCTGTGCTGTTTTAGGTAAAAATAGGTCCTTATCTCACAGATCAACTTACTAAATGAAGGTAATTTTTTTCCATTTGTATTTAACTATTCCAGCCATTTTCATACAGTTACTAACACTGTACCATTAGATTTTCCATCTTAGGATCACGTATTTAGAGCTGAAGTGGCCCTTCAAGATCATTAATTATAAACAATTTAGAGGTCTAAAGTACATAATAAATCACATCTATCATAGCATGGGTTACACTCAATTAGTTTACATTATGTACACCAGTACAACAAATTTTGCTATATATCTTATATTACCAGTATAATACTTTTAGAATATCAAAACATTTACGAAATGACTGTTGTGACTAGATAAAATACTTTAAGCCATTAAAATACTGCTTTTTGTATCACAAAATATAAATTGTACTGGCAATATTTTTATATACATAATAAAAATTGTTTATTTTTAAGTTCTGTGTAGGACAACTTATGGAACTAATATTCCAAATATTACCAAATCTACTAGCCAAAAGGCATCTCAGAGATTACCTAGCCCAAGTTTTTCATCTTGCAGGTTCTATTCTTCATTGATCTTGGAGAGAAAATATATGTGCTACTTAGTATAGTCAATGAAATTTGGCTAAATTAAAGAAAATGAATTTCACACAGACACAGAATTGTGTTAGAGGTAGAAGAGAACATGAGATCTCATCTAATCCACAGGTTGAACAGATAGTAATTATCTGGCCAGGTTCACATTCTAACTCCTGTTTTCTTTCCACTGCTGCCTTTCCAAATTTTAAGTGAGAGCGGCACAGTTGTATTTTAAAATATTCTCTTTTAGAACAATTAAATATGCTAGTCTAGTTTTCAGTTAGTGTGGAAATTTTATTTCCTATTTAGACTGTAAAGGATGCTTTTTATGTATGGTTTCTTATCATGTAATTCAAAGATTTTTATCCATTTGTGTTCTTTTTTAATTTAACTTTTTTTTTTGATGAACTATGCTATAGAAAAATTGATCGTTAAAGGACCTAATTTAAAGTCCTGTCAAAGAGAAAAGTAAATAAAAGGTAATGTTTTATTTGAATAAGAGTTGAACTAGGGAAGCAATTGGTTATGCTGATTAGTTGATACTTGTCTTGTTTTTTAAAAACTTAAGAATATGGTGATATTTCAAAGGTAACACACCTACCACTCATGTTCATGTGATTCAGTAAGGTAACTTTCCATTTTAAGTATTATAGAGGTAAATATTTTTTGAAAATCCATTCTCAGTTTTTAAAAACTTGAAAACTCTAGGTTTTATATAAGGTATTTCTTTATAAGTTATGAAAATTTCTTCTCTAAATTTAGCTTTTCCATCATGTTTCTAGGTGTTTCCTGTTCCTACCATGCACACTGAAATTTTAGCATATTTTCCCATTTTTGACTTTTGGAAATTGTTTTCCCATGATTCAGGGTTACAAGTACAGATCATTACTTCTTAAGTGATGGTCTTTATGTCTCTGAAGACCAGCTGGAGAATCCAAAGCCTTTAGAGTTGGACGTAATTCTGGTAAATCCTTCCCAACTGGTCAGCAGTCAAGAGGAAAGTGGAGCAGTGCCTTCTGCTAAGAGGCTGAAGCTAGCTGCAGAAGAGTCACAAAGCACTGCATTGACAAACTCTTCCTCTTCAGAAGGACTTTGTCCAACCCGAAAAGCAGAAGGGATGGAAAAGGATACGGGATCACAGTTGGCTCACCTAACTTGCACAGCACCAGCAATTTCAAGCTATTCCGAAACTCAGGACTGCCAAACTAGAGCCAGTGCTAGGGAGATTCTCCAGATTCTGAAGAAAGGAGATGCCTTTGTTTTAGATGTTGACTTAGATTTTTTTTCAGTCAAGAATCCCTTCAAAGAAATGTTCTCTCAGGTAAATATACTAGTGCGGGTGACTAAAGACATACAGACTGTAGGGTGGGAAGTAGGTTTGCATTTTTCAAAGAGTCTCTTTCTCACAATCTAAAGATGTCTTCTTAGGTTCATGTGTCATTGTCCATCACTAACCCAACCCATGGAGAAACTAACTACCTAGAAGCATGTGATTGTTAAGCTGCTTTATCAGATCACTGAAGCAAGGCAGAATTCGTTCTGGTTAAGATTAGGATGCAAAAATCCGAGGCATAACTGCATTTATGACATTATCATGATAACAGTGACATCGTTCAATCAAATGGGCTAATGTTCCATGCCTCTCATTTACTTTTAACTGCTACTATAGACCTTTATTTGTAAGCACCTATGTTGGAAAAGTATTACCCTTAAAGTGAGTGAAGCCATTAAATTTTAGTAAGTTTTTTAAAGGATCGCATATTATTTGTATCTCACTTAGAATTTAAATTTGGGGGGTGGGGTGGGAATTGAGGTTTAATCTAAATCTTTGATCATCAGAAACCAAAAATACTCAAATATCAAATCTCCATTTTATTGCCTTTACTCCATGGATGTACATAGGAAGCAATTATGAGTCACTTAGATGACGGAGGACTCTCTTGTAACATTAAAGGTCACTAAGATTTTGTAATGTAGGCTATATTCAGCGTTTGTCTAATATCCATCATCCTGATTTTCCCCTTCTTGCTATAGAGCACAATGCATCATGCCCTCTGGAACTACAAAAAAGAGAAAATTTTCTATCTACAGCTCTCCCCATTTCTCTACTGGAACGAGATGTATGTTGTGTTCAAGTGGAGAATCATTCACCTGGAGCCAATGGCCTCCGTGACCAGCAGCTATCAGAAATTACTAAGTAGCAATCAGAACTCCTTAGAAAGCTGTCATAGTAGAGAATGCTTGGACGTGTATTCTAAGGCCCTTTCTGCTGCCCATATTCCCAAATGGGATTATGGTGCCACATACGCTCTCCTGTGTAAGTGGTGCGGTCTAGCAGCCTTGCTCATGAGCACGTAGTGAGAGGACTTTTTCTCCCTTAAAGTCTTGTATAAAACTGCAGTAGACTTCAATCCCTGTATGTATAGGAGCTCACTGATTGAAATACATTCTGTGCCCTGTCCTTTTGTCTTCCAAGATTTCTTATATGCTCCTAGAAGTTTGGCCTGGCATCTGGAAAATCTCTGTATCATGAATAAGTATCTTGTTTAAAATATTTATATTGTAAAATTTATGAACAGTTAAAAGTAAGTGATTTTTCTCATATACTTCAGAGTAATACTGGCTTTTATTACTCTGTAGGCTTCGGGGAATATTTGTACATAACTTATTTATGTTCATTGTTCCAATAATAATCATTTGTGAAGAATCCCCTGAGAAGGATAGGACCATGTAGTGTAAAAATCTGGACATCACTTCTCATCTGACTTTTCCAGAATAACTTTTAAAGAGTTATCCAAGGAGTTTTTCGTAGAGACACAGACACCGTTAAACAGTTTTACACTTTAATATGTATCTTTGAAACTATTAAGCTTTTCTTCCCCCTGGGGGCTTGTTTTGTCTTCCAGGAAGAATACAAGCTCTTACAAGAACTATACAGTTTTAAAAAGCCAGATGCAGACCTGACAGAGGTATGCTAGTTTTAATTGGAGGGGTGGGGAGTGGATTTAAAAAAACTCAGTAAGACCCTGTGTTGTGAATGACTGGCAGCTTATTAAGGTGACAACTTCCTAGGGGCTGCCCACCTTCTTTTGTTACTCATTTAAACAAGTCATTCTCACTTTTAGTGTTTAGAGTCTAGAAATCCTTTCCCTTTCTTTCCTTTCTTGTGGAACTGAAATTTTCATTGTAATGGTATTTTCTTTGAATTCTGAAATCAGTTACACTCCATTCTTAAAGGAGGGCTTGGTAGACTGTGTGGAAAGTCGGGTTCATCAGCTGGAAGACTTAGAAGCTGCTTTTGCAGACTTGTGTGATGGTGATGATGAAGAAACAGTACAGAGATGGGCTTCAAATCCTGGGTGAGAATCAAGGTGTGGGGGGGTTCTTTTTTGCTCACGGCATCCTTTATAGAACTTTTTTTCATGTTGCTTGTATGTGCCATTAGCCTGATTTAACAAAGTAAAACTTGTTTTTATAACTCTGTAAAAGGTAGCATTTTTCTACAACTGGAAAAATGAATTGTTTCTTGCTGAGGGAACTACATTTTGAAAAATGTAGAGCAGGGCCTCCCCAGTAGTCTTGTGCTGACAAAGCCCTCACCCACCCAAACATCTCGTTAAATTCTCAGAGCACCACCCCTGGAGTCAGGAGGACCTGAGTTCAAATTTGGCTTAAGACACTTGGCACACTTAACTAGCTGTGTGACCTTGGGCAAGTCACTTAACCCCTGCCTACCTCCCTCAAAAAAAAAATCCATAGATTAAAAAAGGAGCCATTCTAAAGTGTGTCATCCGTGTAAGGGGAAAATTTTCATTTCTATTCATATCAGCACTGTTTCAAGCTAGCATCACAAAAATACTGATTATTTTTCTTTAAGCAGCTTAGAAGAAAACTCAAAGTATAAAAAAAATTACCGTGTGTTAAATGTTGATGACTTATTTGTAGCTCTGTTACTGTCATCATCAGCACCTTTATTATGTATTCTGTGTTCTCAGTGAACTGAGAAATATATTCTTTCACATTTTGTGGAGGTAAGTAAAGGGCCCCCCAACATACTGATTACAGTTCACTTGTTTGAGATCTAGATTCTTAACCTTTCTCATGTAGTTTTTATGTAATGTATAATAGTTATCTCAGCATGTATCCTCTTTACACACAAGCATACCCGAGTGCTTCCAAGATTAACAGTGGGGAGAGGGGAGCCTTTGCTCAGTCTCCAGGGTAGCATCTTCTCCGGACTCCCTTGCCAGTTAGGCAAAGGAGCTGTTAGAGGAGGTGTAGATGATTCAAAGCTCCAAAGATGCCCAGTGAGCCAGAATGACAAAAGAAGGAGATAGGTGGGACAGTTGCCATTGTAGCTTCTGTGTTGGAAATTTAGAGGAGAATTAGTTCGGGAGGGCTGGCAATGTAGATTTGACAGTCATTGCACAAAACTGGTTGAGTGGGACCTGGTGGGTCACCAAGATGGTGAGAGTGAAGGTGTCCACACTTAATGGGGCTGGAGGAAAAGCGTGACCAAGGGCTCAGAGAGATAGGAAGAAAAATAAGAAGTGCAAGATCACAGAAGCCAGAGAAAAAGAAACTGTCAGCGAGGGTGGTCAGCAGTGTCAAAAGCTGAGAAAAGGTCAGGAAAGTTGGGGAGCAAGAAAAAGGTTAACATTTGTAGTAGTTAAGAGATTGTCAGTAATCTTGGAAAGAAGAGTATTAGTCTATTGGTGGGATTTGGAGCCATATTACAAGGGATCAAGAGATAATTAGGTGAGGATGAGGATGGATACAGGTATAACCGGCTTGTTCTAGAAGTTTGGCTGCACATGGGGAGAGAGTGATAGGACAGTGTCTTGAAGGAGAGGCAGGAGCAAGCGAAGCATTTTGTAGGTAGCAGGGAAGAAGCTGGTAAATGAGAAAGAGAAGGAATAAAAGAAAGAAGTTGGCAAGAGGAGATGAGATGCAGGACATAGGCAGAAGGGTTGCTTTGGCATCAGACTGAAGTAAAAGAAAACGAGAAGGTTCTGGATCCCTAGGCTCGGGGTTCATTTATGAACCATAATGAACTTTAGAGTTAATTTGACATTTACTCCTTGTCATTTTCTTGGACAATAACAGATTGCATAATGGATTGGAAGATATATCTTCTTGTTGAATTTTAAAATGAGATTTCTATTACATATTAAAAGTCTAAGACCTGATGATCTCATGTTTATATTTACTAAGCCTTTAGTTGCTTGTTTGTTTGGAGAATGGGGGAGTAGTCTGACTTTTCTTCAGCATAGCCTAGCTGAAAAGAGCCCTGAATTTAAAATCAAAAAACCTGGTTAGATTGAGCTGTGCTAATTATTATCCAGGCACTCTTAGTTAAGCCAGTTATCCTCCCTGGGCTTCATTTTCCTCTGCTATAAAATTAGGAGGTTGGACTAAATGACTTTTAAGGGCCTTTCCAGATCTAAATTCTACGATCCTGCGGAATCTATATCAATTTCCATTAAGTTGGTATAAATGAAACAGCCAGTTGAACAGCATTTTGCCATATAGTTTTCCAAATGAGCATATTCTCTATACTCTGTCATGGTCACATCACATTTGGAATACGTTTTTCTATTCTGGATGCCATGTTGTAGGTAATCAAAACGTTGATAAACTGGAAAATTTTCAGGAGAGCAACCAGGATAGTGAAGGGCCTTGAGTTTATATGATTTGAGGATACAATTGAAGAGACTAGGGATGTTTAGCCTGGAGTAAAGGAGATTATAATAACTGTCTTCAAGAATTTGAAGGGCTGTGCCATTGAAAGGGGATTATGCTTGTTTGATTTGACCCCAGAGAGCTGATATAAAAGCCACAGGGTAGAAATTGCAAAGAGGCAAAGTTAGATTTGGTGGAAGAAAACACTTCATTGTTTAGAAACATCCATAAATGGAATAAGCTGCCTTTAGAAGCAACAGTTCCTTTCCTTGTGTGAGCACTTGTCTTTTGCAGATATAGGTTGGACTGTAATGGCCTCTTAGGACTTTTCTAACTGCAAAGATAATGTAATTTCCTTTTTTTTTTCCTTTTTTAATGTACAGCTTCATTTATTTGATGATACATTTTTATAATTAATTTATTTTTAGTTTTCAATATTCACATCTATAAGATTTTGAATTTTAGATTTTCTCCCTTTTCCCCAAGATGTGCAATCTGATATAGGCTCCACTTATACATTCATATTAAATATTTTTGCTTTAGTCATGATGTAAAGAAGAATTAGAACTAATGGGAGGAACCATGAGAAAGAAGAAACAAAGCAAAAAAAAGAAAAGGAGGCCAAATAGTATGCTTCTATCTGCATTCAGATTCCAGAGTTCTTTCTCTGGATGTGGATAGCATTTTCCATTGTGAGTCTTTTGGAGTTGTCTTAGATCCTTGCATCGCTGAGAAGAACTAAGTCTATCAAAGTCAATCATCGCACAATGTGGCTGTTACTATGTACGGTGTTCTCCCGCTTCTGCTCATTTCACTCAGCATCAGTTCATATGTCTTTCCAAGTTTTTCTGATGTTTGCCTGCTCATCATTTCTTATTGCACAATAGTATTCCATGACATTCATATAGCACAACTTTTTGAGCCATTCCCCAGTTGATAGACATTCCCTCAATTTCCAATTCTTGGACATCACAAAAAGAACTGCTATAAATATTTTTGTGTATGTGGGTCCTTTTCCTGTTTTTATGATCTTTTTGGGATACAGACCTAGAAGTGGTAGATCAAAGGGTTTTGCAGTTTTATAGCCCTTTGGGCATAGTTCCAAATTGCCCTCTAGAGTGGTTGGATCAGTTCACAACTCCACCAACAATTAGTTGTTCCATATTGTTCCAATAGTGTTCCAATTTTCCCACATCTTCAACATTTATCATTTTCCTGTTTTGTCATGTTAGCCAATTGGATAGGTGAGATGTGATACCTCAGGGTTGTTTTGATTTGCATTTCTCTAATCAATAGTAATTTAGAGCATTTTTTCATGTGGCTGTATATAGCTTTAATTTCTTTTCCTGAAAACTGCCTATTCATATCATTTGACCATTTATTAATTGGGGAATGACTTGTATACTTATAAACTAGACTCAGTTCTCTATATATTTTAGAAATGAGGCCTTTATCAGAGATACTGACTATAAAAATTGTTTCCCAATTTTCTGTTTCCCTCCTAATCTTGGTTGCATTGGCTTTGTTTGTGCAAAACCTTTTCAATTTAACGTAATCAAAAATTTCATAATGTTCTTTATCTCTTGTTTGGTTGTAAATTCTTTCCTTCTCCATAAATCTGACAGGTAAACTATTCTTTGTTCTTCTCATTTGCTTATAGTATCAGTCTTTATATCTAAAATGTGTACCTATTTTGACTTTATCTTGGTATAGTGTTTTAAGATGTTGGTCTGTGCCTAGTTTCTGCCATAATGTCTTCCAGTTTTCCCAGCCGTTTTTGTTAAATACTAAGTTCTTATCCCAGATATTGTGATTTTCTAAAACTGTTATTTTGGATGCAGAAATTGGGGGCATAAAGAAGAGAAAAATCCAGGATGTGAAGTTGAAGTATTGGGAATGAAACTCCCAAATGCTGTAATTGTTTCTAGGTAGAGTAAAGTGAAGAGGAGTGAGGTATTTACCACTGTTACTACCATACTCCATTTTCCTTTTAGAGACTAGGAGGGATTATGAAATAGATTTATTAAATTAAATGATTAAGTTTTTCACTGTGGTTTTTTACCTTTTGAGAATTTTTCTTACAAAAAAAAAAAGGCTGTCCCTCTAGAGAGAGAATTTTTTTAGGATTTCACTGAATGTAAATTGTCATTTTAAAATATATTAGGAAACCTGTGTTTATTTTTCCTTTTAATCACATTTGTTGTGGATAAAAATCATTTTAAAGGTACAATGGAATGTTAGCTTAAGTGGATGAGAAGTATAATTCTTCACCTTTCCATATATTCTGTAGTGTTAAGGTATTAAATAGAGAACAGATTCTTAAGTTTAAACATAATAAAAAGATATTAACAGCTTTTTTTCCTTCATGCTACCAGCATGTTATAAAATGGTCCTAATTTAAAATTGTAAGTAGAATTTGTCTTTTCCTATTGTGATTTATTAAGATATGTATGGTGGTTGTGTACTTAACGGGGTTTTTTTTGGGGGGGGGTGTTTTTCTTTTTTTCCAGAATGGGGTCCTTAATTCCACTTGTTCAGAGTTTGAAAAACCGGACAGAAACACCAGACTATGAGATGGTAAATACTTTCAACTGAGAAATATAAATTATCTTTTTATAAAGCATTTGCTGGTGGGGAGGGAAGGGAGAGGGAACTGGAGAGGGGAGATTGCCTCTTTATCAAATGATTCACTGGCTTCTCTGCCTTTGAAGTATGGATAAATTATTGAGAGATAGAAATGAATTTAAAAGAATTAAAAATTATTGAGAAATAAGAAATCTGTAATTCTACTCCATTAATCAGAAAATTTTCCATAATCAACATTTGGGTTGTTCATAATTTTTATATGATACAGAAATATAATACATTTAGCTTTGCATATCCTCCCAATGTGTTGGGGATGCCTATACCACATTTTTGTTTCTTTGTAGAAAGTTTTTCACTATACTGGCAGGAAAAAAGGAGGTGACCACTAGTAGGCATCCTTTTTCACAAGCCAGTATTCTAAGCAGTGACATAAGAAAAAGAGCAGTCTCATTGGTAAGCAGTTATCCTCCTCTTTCTTGTCTGCTCCACCAATAAACTTCAGTTAGTCTACTTGGTTTGAATCACAGCTCAAAATGTGATATCATTGGCCAGACTTGGGCTAATAAAAGCTTCTACTCTTTAAAGTAGAGATTATTGCACACAGAATCAAACAGCTTGATTGAGCCTTTAATATAACATTCTTAAGATTTAGGAGTTTGTTTTTTATCTTCATATTCACATATTTTGGTAGGACTTTGATAGGTTTGAGGTCTTTTGGTATAGTGGGTAGAGTTCTGGACTTGGAGTCAGGTAGACCTGGGTTCAAATCCTGTCTCAAACTTTTTACTGGCTCTGTGACCCTGGGCTAATCACTTCATCTCTGCTTCAATTTCCTCATTATAAAATTATAAAATAATAAAAAATGAAAATGAACTTCTGTTGACAAAATTCCTGTCACCTCTATGCAAAGACTTTGGTGAACATAAAATTGTTTGAAAACAGACAGTCCTACCTCTCTCCTTTGCAGATAGGGGAATTCAGAATAAGGAACATTGCCTATACTCTAAAACTCAGTTGATGTGTTGGTTAGTTTTGTGAACCATTTTTTTTTCCCCTGGGTAGGAAAGGAAGAGGACTATATTTAGAACTGTATAAAAAGAAAAGTTTTAATATAACAATGCTAAAGAAAAAAGGTTTAATATTTGAAAAGCTATCTTTTTAAAGGCTCTTTTTTTAATGTTAGGTCCATCAGGCTGGTCTGACCTGTGATTATTCTGAACTGCCTCACCATATCAGCACTGAGCAAGAAATTGAGTGTCTTGTACAGTCTCTAAAGTATTTACTTAAAAACTTACCAAAGCCTACTCTTGTGACCATTGCCCGGTAAGACTCACTGTTATTTTTTTCTTTTCCTAAAGAGTAAATTCACAGGATTATTACCTGCTACTGTCTATGTACGTGTTCCTTATAATGACTTTTGCTGCTTTTCTATCTATATCCATCTATTTATGTACACATACATACATACTGGTTTAATTACCTAACAAATTTTGTGTAGTGGTGGAGGGTGAACAGAGCTAAGGCATAGCAACATTCTGGGCACCCTGATTCTTAAACTTTTTAGTCAGAAGTTTTTTCGCATTGCAAACAAACTACCCGCCCAAGTAATTTCCTTCTTTGTCCCCCTAAAAAGAAAAGCAAAACAAAAACCTTTGCTTGATTTCAGTCTTTGCTGCTCAACCCTCTGACATTATGCTCTGTAGCAGGAGGGAGGAATGGGTTTATCATTAAGGCAAGGTCAGTCAGTGCTGTGATAGGTATAGGAAGATCATTGTCATAGAGGGGCTGCTTTGGTTGAGATTTTTGTGCTTTTCTTTCCACTTATTCTTTTAGTCTAGAGCAGGGCTGTCCAAAATGGGGCCCACCTACAAGCATAGAAATTTACATAAATGCTTTAGCTATTTAGCTATTTAGCTACATACAATGCTTTAGCAAAGCTGAGCTATCGCAGAGCTCTCACTAAAATGACAAATCAAAATATATTGTCTATTGTTTCAATAAAAACCTAAGGTTGGACAGCCCTGGTCTAGAGCTAAATGATGGATTTTTTTTTTTTTAAGCTACCAAGTCAGTCACTAAGTAGCAAGTTGAAAATTCCTCTGCCTAGCTTTTTTTTCCTTTGTGCTGTATGGAAACTTAACATACTTCACCAGCTTTTCATCTAAAACTCAATCCACGGACCAGACTTTTAAAATCACTATTCTAATTATCCTTTTTTTTTTTTTTTGGCTTTCTAAGTAACATAAACTTGCAGCGTATGTGTTAGAATTGACAGAAGTACTCATGTCTCAGGATAAAATACATCTACCCTCCTCTTTAGTGAATTCCAGGAAGGACTGATTTATTTTTAAAATTCTAACAATGTAATCACAAAGCACAAGCAGGCTTTCATCACTGTAAAGTTCATTGGTTTTAAATAGTAAAACTTGTTAGCCTCATCCCTCTTCAACTATGTAATTTTATTCAAATTTTGGTTACAGGTCAAGTCTGGATGACTATTGTCCTCCTGAGCAAGTTGATACTATTCAAGAAAAGGTCCTTAATGTGCTTCATACTTTGTATGGAAGTCTAGACACTCACTTGGAGTATTCAGCCAATTCACCTCCAGCTTGAAAGGAAAAAAGACTTCTATTCCATCTAAAAAAATGTATTAACAAATTTTCCTTAACTCTTCCATGCAACTTCTTAAAATGAATATTTTGGTTTCTTAGAAATTTTAATTGGAATTGTTTCTAATGATCTAATCTTCAGTTTCCATCTATCCAGGTTATTGAATATCAAATATGCCAATTTGTAGAGTTACTGTATTACCGTATCTTTTTGTCTATCCTTTCTCTGTCCTCCATGTCCCTTCCCAAACCAGTCC
The DNA here is from genome assembly GCA_028646595.1 of Phalanger gymnotis. Taxonomy (NCBI): domain Eukaryota; kingdom Metazoa; phylum Chordata; class Mammalia; order Diprotodontia; family Phalangeridae; genus Phalanger; species Phalanger gymnotis. Next base: position 260,892,799 of record CM053622.1, on the reverse strand, counting down.
TGTTTCTCAGACCTGTAAGCTAAAGTACAATGGACCTTGCTTGCATGATTAAGAGCTAGATGGGTCCTTAGAAGTCATGTAATCCAACTCCCTCATTTTAAAGATGAGGTAACTAACTATTGGGGACTTAGGTGGTGCAGTGGATACACTCCCAGGCCTGGAGTCAGAAAAACTCATCTATTTTCAAATCCCCAAAACAATTTTTAGGGACCCCTGAGAATATACAATCAAAATACACAGCTACGTATGAACCTATAGTAAAACAAGTATACTTTCCATGTGACATTAGAAAGATACCCCTCATTAAGGATCATAAGTTGGGTGCTCTCAAATTTGGTCTCAAGATCTCTGAGTTTTTAGCTAAAGCCATGCAGGCCTAAGATTACACAGGTTGGAGATCTTTGGCTGGACAACTTGATTAAGCTGCTGCAGAGATGAGTGTTTATATACTTGATGTCTATGACAATTCTCAATAGATCCTTTAAATAAATCCTTGCAGTTTTTCCATTTGTTGAAACAGATCAACCTGCCTTTTGAGAATCTTAAATTGGTTAATATAGGGTTCCTTGTTGATGGAGGATGGGGAGTGATGGATAAATGGAAATGCCTGAATGGAATTCCCCCATTGGCCAAATTGAGTATTTGAATGTTATAAGCACAGCTTTGGTTATTATCACAGATCCAGTTAGGGTTATCTACTCAGTACAATGATAAAGAGCTCTTCATGTAATCATTGTAATTTTCATGTAATCACAGGCAGTCATTGAGATTTATTAACTTAGACACTAGGGCAGCTAGGTAGCAAAATGGATAGAGTTCTGGGCCTGGAGTCAGGAAGACTCATCCTTCTGAATTCAGATCTGGCCTCAGACACTTGTTAGCAGTGTGACCCTGGGCAAGTCATTTAATCTTATTGGCCTCAGTTTTCTGTTCTATAAAATGAACTGGAGAAGGAAATAGCAAACCAAACTGAGTATCTTTGTCAAAAAAGTAATAACACTACCAATCTAGATGGGGTCATGAAGAGTCAGACATGACTGAAAACAACTAAAAAAACCACAAATCTAGACATTAAGGATAAATATTCTAAGAGAGGGTAACTAACGTGAGTTCAAAGATGCCACAAGAAAATTCAGATTCACAGTTGATGAGAAGAACCAGTACTTACGTACATTGCTTGTCTAATTTTTGAAGAAGATCCATATATATTTTAGTATATGAGCCATACTCATTTGGAGGAAGAGCAGTTTTTAAAATAGCCTTCTAAAGATTTTAAGTTCCTTAAAAGGATATGATTCTTAATGGCATAAACCCCATTGATGTTTGTAGTGCTTAATTCTGTGCACACAGTGGGTATATTTGTGGAAAATAATGCAAAACTTTAAATTGAATGTGGTGTCAGGTGAAGGAAGAAAAACTTGACAATTATTTTTGCCTTTCCACTGATTTTCTGAAGGCCATAGTTTATGGTTTTTCATTTGAACCATTTTTATGGTAAATATAAATATATGCTTTGTCTTTCATTGGTCTTTTGGAGCTCCTAGTATATCAAGAATAGGAAAAGTTGAATGAATATCATGTACTGGCAAGTTAACATTTAGAAAATAAATTCAAGAATGATTGGAAGATACAAGTTGCAAATACAAGTGCAAACAGCAAAAATTCTAACTCCCCACTCTTGATGCATACTGACACTTGGCAGGAAGCACAAAAATATGAATGCTTGTTTTTTAAAAATAAAAAAAAAGTCTTGGCACAGACACATCTTAAGAAACGAAGTCTTTGTCTATAATACAGTAATTCACATGTCTTCATTTACTGGAAAAAAATAGCTTTCTTTTGGACTTTTCTATAGTTTCTTTAATATTTTCCAAGAAATCTTCAGCAGTGAATCTTTAACATTCTGTCTACCCTAACAGTGTTCCCCAGGGTGCTTTTTTCAAGAGCTCGAACATCGGTATCAACCATTTCTAGGAGATGGTGTAAGTTATTGCTTACCTTTTGTCTTCAGTTGTCATTTGTAACAGCAGCTGGTATTGCTGTTGAATGTTATCCAGTTCATTCATGACTTCACTGAGGCCCTCATTAACTCCACTTTCAAGTAAATGATTATATTTATCCAGGGACTCAGGCACGTTTTTTTCCCTCTTTTTCTTCCTTAATTTTTGTTTAAGATCCTTCAGTTTTTGGATTTCATCATTTAACATTTTTATACTATTCTTCATTTCTGTTACCATTGTGTTCCTTTGTTCTCGGGTCTCTTCTGAACCTATTTTTTTAATGTAGAACTTTGCTGCTTCTTCATTTTGGTTCAGGCACTCCTTAAGTGGTAAATAGACTTGAATTCTGTATTTGACGGGATAATTCATACCAGCCTCAGGATTAAACTTAAGTTCAAAGTCACAGCTTTGGGAATTCTCTACATTCTTATTCCAAAGAGTTTAAATTTTGAATTTTTAAATTTAAGTTTTAATTTTTGATTATGTTTGTAATATTCTGCCAGTTTTTACTTCAGTTGCTTCTTTGCTTCTAACATATTTTTGTTTTTCATCCCATAACTCCTTTGGTTCTGTCTCCAGTTCTCTGGTTAGTTTTTTGGTGGTTAGCTGGAATGAATTTCTTTCGTGATGTATTCTCTCAGTGTTGGCAATTGAATGCTTATGGATATCAATAGTATTTTGTACCTGGGCTTCTCTTTATTGCTTCTAATTCTCTAGTTCTGCTGTAGGAACTTCTTCATTGAGACTAATTTCTGGTCAAGAATAGTGGAAGAAGATTCCAAAATGTTCATATATGCCTAGTACTTCTGAACCTCTGTTTCTAAAGGTGATTTTAATTTTCCTAGTGATACCAGACTCATTTGGCTTGTTTTTTTCTTTCTCATTCCAGTTTTGCAATTTCTTCAGCTAACTTTTTGTTTTCTGAAGCCAAAGATTCTAGCTTCATCCCTGTGACCTTTGCAGTCATCTTACCCCTTAAGGTACAGACAGTGGGGCTTGGATCAAGGAGGCTGGGATCAGGGAAAAGGTCCTGAAGTCACCAATAGTCAGCACCCTAGGAAAGTTCTGACACTGCACCTAAGACCTATCTTCATGGGGTCAAATCCAGTTTCAGACACTAGCCAGGCAAGTCATTTAACCCTATTTGCCTCAGTTTCCTCATCTTTAAAATGAGGTGAAGGAAATGGCAAATTACTCCAGTATCTTTACCAAGAAAACTACAAATAAGGTCATGAAGAGTTGGACACAACTGAACAACAATGTCCAGAAAAGTTAAGTCATTTGCCCAAAGGCACGCGGACAATAACCAGCAAAGCCAGGAATTGAGCCCAGATGACTGATCTAACCCTCTTTCCATTGTCATGTGTACCATACTGTTGCTCTAGGTCTAGCTTTGTTCTTACCACTTTAAAAGATAACTAACCTCTTATTTTTAAACATTCTTTAATGTGCCAGCTCATGACACTTTAATATGCCCTCACATTATGGTGTTGGTTACATAGTTCAAGTTACAAGTTGGCTGTCTGTTATGGTGAGAAAGAGTTGTTAATTTAAACTTTGTTGTTAAGTTGCTTCAATCATGTCTGACTTCATGACCCCTTTGGGGAGTTTTCTTGGCAAAGATACTGGAGTAATTTGCCATTTCCTTCACCTCATTTTAAAGATGAGGAAACTGAGGCAAATAGGTTAAATGACTTGCCCCAGGGTCACACAGCTTATGTGTCTAAAACTGGATTTGAACTCAGGAAGATGAGTTTTCCTGATTCCAAACCCAGTGCTTTATCCATAGGCTGAGTGAAATTTCACTTTTCTTTGAGAAGGCCTTTGGGTTTTCATTTTGAACATGTTACCACTGCAAATTAATAGAGAGCTCTGACAAATAGTATGCCACCTTTAAATATAAATATTAGGGGAGGGAATTAAGTTTTCACTTCTGACCTATTATGCTCTCAATGTCACTAAGCACTCACATACCATCGTTTAGTAATCATCAGATACTTAAGAGGCAGTGTCCTGTCATGAAATGCAGCCTACTAGTGTTACATAAAGGCCACATTTCATTCCTGTCATTTTTCTGCCTTGCCAACACTCGAATCTCTTCCTTTCCTCTTATTCCAGCAATGGTAACTGAATTAACACTGTTCTTTTGTTCCTCAAAAAGAACGTGTTAGTCAATTGCCCTATGACTCGATTCACCACCTTATGACTTCCTAGACCACAATACCCTCCTCTGGCCACCATTGCCTCATATTTGTTACTTTCTGTTACAATGTAAGCTCAAGACAAAAATCTTATTTTTTTCTGTGTTGTATCCACTACTGTACCTGGCACATTGTATTCCTTAATAAATGTTGGGTGTGGTTTTTTTTTCCCTGTTAAAAGCACATTGAACTTGAAATCTGGAAAACCTGGGTTCTAGTACTGCCTCTGACAGTTACTACCATTTACCCTTTCTAAGCCTTAGTTTCCTCATCTGTAAAATCAGCTGGCTGTACTACTGTGGTACTTCTTTGACTTCTCCATCATGTTCCAGAAAACCTGTTATTGGGAAAAACTCTTCATCTTATAAGATCTTATCAGCCCAGGGACTCTATGTCTTCACCACCCTCTGCCTTCTCATTGAGGGGTAGAGCCATGAACTCCAAAACTTCCATTTAAGGAAGGAACTCAGCTGAAAACTTCTCATTTTTCATGTGGCTGCACTATTTTGGGATCTCTCTTACTTATCACCAAGCTCCAGATCATAGAATACCTTACCTCCAACCCCTCTTTCAGCATTCTTTTGTATGTTTTCTTTATTAGATTGTAAGCTCCTTGAGGGTAAGGACTGGGTTTTTTTCTTCTTTTTGTATTTGTATACCCAAAACTTAGCTCAGTACCTGGTATATAGCAGGTTTGTAATGAATGTTTATAAACCATTAACTGACAGGTATTTTGAAGATCAAATGAGGTGTTATGTATGGCACTTTGCAAACCTAAAATTGCTGTAAATTTCAAATAATACTAATAGTATTGGTGATTTTCACATTTTTTCATTTATCACAGCCCTTAGTGCATTTTTCCTATGTGGTAGAAGATCTTACATATCAGAAGCATCCTTTCTTGGAACTATTAAATGACTTTGAGGGTGAATTACAATACTGTTATAATTCAGTAGATGGTGCCATCCACCAAACTACAAATGATCTTATTCTCTAGCTGTATTCCTTGGTTTAGTGTGAATTGATTTCACAAAGCAGATAACAGCATGTCCTACTCACTTTCTGGTGTGAAAACACACCTGATTTGTTTTCTGTTTTGATATATCGTGTGCTAAGAAATTTGGAATGTTCTTTTTTGTCATTTAAAACCAGGGCTGTGGAGGAAATTGAGGAAATCTTATTTATTTCTGTTTGGTTATTAATTTTTAAATTCTTAAGAGCATTGCATATAGGAAACCTATAGAAAAGAAAATTTGAGTAAATTATTTTTATGTATCAAGGGAGGCATGGTTCTATATAGAGTTTTTAAAAACTTAAACTATAGGACTAATAAATTATCTTGGAACCTCAGTGTTTTGAGTTGATTTAGTGAGTCTTTTATTTCATTTTTAAAAATTGTTTTCCATATAAAACACCAGTGTCAGAGTAAAGACTGTCTTGGGTGATGCTCTAAAAAATATCTGGGAATTACAAGCACCTGTGGTCCTTAATGGTAAGTGGTGTTTTGGAGACCAGTTGGGCTAGCCATACTTGGTTAGCCTCTCTTTTCTCACCTGGCATAGCTTCAACTTCTCTATCTCTCCCTCCCCACCCCTTCCAGTTCTAGAACCCTAAGTCCTGCCAGGAGTATGAGAAAGAATGTGTCAATCTCACTTTTGGCTCCACTTTTTTTTAAAAAATAAAATGCACAACACCCAGACGCTCTTCCTTTCTTGTAAGTTCCTTGATGGAGGGACTGTCTTCACCTTTTATTTGTACCCCCAAAACTCGGCACACACTCGGCTTATTAAATGTTTTTTCATTTATTAAAATGAGAAAGTGATGTCATTTTTCTCTATAGGAGCAATCCCTTCAAAGAGTAGAAGACGTAGCATTTAAGACCAACTTAATACCCTTTTCAAATAAACATTTTGGCATTTTAGAGAGGAAACCACTCATCCCCATACGAATTAGGTAGTACTTCATTGAACTTTGAGTTGTGTAAAAACAGAGCCATGCTTTAAAGAATTAATATCCTCAGGTATATAACATTTCCTCTATAGAAGACTTTTATAGTTTCATATATCTTTTACTGAGTGCCCCCTAATCTTCCCTGGTTTACATTTTCTGTGGCATGTACATGTAATACAAACTATCCAGGCCCTATGCACCTGGAAAGCCAGGTAAGTTGGATTTCATCTCTCCTCCGAGATTCCCTAGTACCCTTACGGGAATTTGGGATGTTTAGGCTCTCTGCAAAGGCTTTAACTCATACCAATAGTGTACCTTTAATTGTAGGGGGTGGTCCTTTGCATCCCCGTTACGTTTAGTCACTTAAAGTCAGATTAGCTTTTCCATGACTATTAACTTCAAAAAGTTAATAATCACAAATATAGTAACTTGCTCCCCAAATTGTGGGAGGCAGGACCTCCTACTTTTCCTCCCAGATCCTGCCAAGCACCACCTCAGTCTCTGGGGTAGGAAAAGCATTAGATTTGTCAACAGGACCAGAACCAGCCTCTAACCTATGAGTGGCCAAATGGAACAGAGCAGGCTACAGACAGGAGAGTCAGAACAAACTGAAGAAACGGCTTGCAAGCAATGATGTGCTGGAGCCTCGCCTCTGGTGTGGGCACCCAAGGCAGTGTGGGGAGACACATACCAATGGCTATGAAGTGAACTGTAATGCTGCCAATACTGGGTAACTGCAACAATGAAACAAGTTTGATTCATAATGGGGCTTTTGTCTGATCTCAGAACACCTGGTGCTGGTCAAAGCACTACATTATGTAGGATTTTGCCAGAAGGTGACATCTAGAGAGTGAGTGCAAAGGTTTGTTATGCCAAGTTCAGGGCACACAGCCTTTTTGCTGGGCCTTACCTCTGGAAAATGGTTGTATCTTATTATCTTGACAGGTTGATAGCTTAAGACTGTTCCCATAGAGCACAATTCCAAGTTCAAACCCCACCTCAAGTTCAAGTGCCAGATACCCCAGCTTCAGTCAGGAGTAAAAAGAGTGAAAGGAGAGAGAGGATGAACAAGAGGAAGAATAAGATGGAGGGAAATACACAGTAATCCTAACTGTAAATGTGAATAGAATGAACTTTCCCATAAAATAGAAGTGGATAGCAAAGTGGATCAAAAATCAGAATCCTACAATATGTTGTTTACAAGAAATGCACGTGAAGCTTAGAGATACTGAGTAAAGGTAAGGAGCTGGACCAGAATCTATTATGCTTCAGCTGAAGTAAAAAAAAAAAAAAAGCAGGGGTCTGACCTTAGACAAAGTAAAAGCAAAACTAGGCCTAATAAAACTACACCTTGTTAAAAGGTGCCATAGACAATGAAGCAATCAATACTAAACATGCATGCACCAAGCAGTGAAACATCCGAATTCCTAAAGGAGAAGTTAAGTGAGTTACAAAAAGAAATAGACAGCAAAACTATACTAGTGGAGGACTTCAACTGTCCCCTCTCAGAATTTGATAAATCCAACCAACAAATAAGACAGAAACTAAGAAGGTAAGTAGAATGCTAGAGAAGTTAGATATGACAGACTTTTGGCACGATTTAAACATAAAGGGTGACACTAAGCAAATTAGAAGAGCAAGAAATACCCTACCCGTTAGATCTAAGAGGAAGGAGAAGAATTGATGAGCAAACAAGCGATAGAAAGCATTGCTATTTGAATTTAAAAGGTGATTTGAAGGATTCAAAATATGTGGAAACAAGTTTTTGCTATTTAGTACTTAAATTTCTTTTGACGTTGAGAGTAAAAAGTAACTTTCAAATGAAACTTTTTGAAATTGAATGTGACACACTGCT
>CM053622.1:260863727-260884293 GCA_028646595.1 Phalanger gymnotis | reverse complement strand
TAATTAAGTCAGTGAACAGATTTTTATAGCCTTTATTACGTAGCACTAGGACTGCCTTGATCCTCCTACTCTCCGTCTATTCTTCTCCTGTTCTCCTATTCTCCTCCCCTTTCTTTCCCGTGCTCTCCCCATGATTCACCTATGCACAGGTGAACCCGGAAAAGAACCCTGCACCACGTTGCCAACAAGGGCAAGACCCTTCCTCCAAACTCCATCTTGTTCCTCCCATACCTCAGAGCCCTGAGGTTATCTCAGCTGGTTCTGGGTGCAGAGGTCCAACTATGTTTTGGGTCAGCTCTAACTCCTCCTGTTACAATTGTACAAGGAAGAATTGTGAATGACTTAGCTATTCTCAGCAATACTATGATCCAAGGCAATCCCAAAGGACTAATGATGAAATATACTCTCTGCCTCCAGGGGAAGAACTGATATTGTCTGAATACAGACTGAAACATGCTATTTTTCACATTCTTTCATTCTTTTTTTTTTTATTCTAATTTCCTTGTACAAAATGGCTAATATGGAAATGTTTTACATGATTGCACATATATAACCCATATCTGATTGTTACCATCTCAGGAAGGAGGGAGGGATAGAAATTGGAACTCAAAACTATAAAAAAATGTTAAAAATTGTTTTAATATGTAATTGGGGAAAAATAAAATATTATTTAAAAATAGCATTAGGCTTGTAGTAGATTTAGGGGGGACAATTTACCATAGTCAATCTTCTCATAGATCAAAACTTCATGACATTCCTAAAAATGTATGGAAGAACTTCTGAATATGTACAGAAAACGTAAGTGCTTCAAGATAAACCTGGAAAGAATACTAGTTCTAGAGTCAGGGGTCCTAGATTCAAATTCAGATTCCAGTTGTTTACATTTTTGTGACCTTGGGCAAGTTACAACTTCTCTTGAGACTCTCTCCTTAGGAGGGACATTGGACTAGATGGACTCTGAGGGCCTTTCTTGCTCTAAGTCAATAAACTCTAGTAGTGATTCTCAAAGCACGGTCCATAGGCTGGGTCCAAGATGAAAAACTGACATAAGCTAAAGTTTAGTGACTTAGTGTCCAAAAATATTGCCATCTATGCATAGGTGTACACTACTGTCTCTTAGCTCTGGATTGTGGTGAGGAATGCTACCCAAAGGAAGAAGTGGGGAAGGAGGACCAGAAAGCTTCATTGAACCAGACCCTGTCTGATGCTCCACCTTACTCTGTCTCTTTTTGCTTTATTGGAGTGTTCTTCCTTGAGGCAGGTGGCCTGCATGAACAGGCTAAGGAAATCCTAATTCGTTAAATTTTCAGTGTGAGTATTTATACCTTAGAAATTGGCAAACAATATAAATCAGGGCTTAGATTTATTTTGTTGATTGTCTAGAGTTAAGAAAGTGATAGGAAAAAGTTAATAATACCTATTAAATTTAAAAGCATGTCCAGCTTTTCAGAGAGTTATTAAGCATTTACTAGAACACTCCTGGTTTAGAGCCCATGAATCCATTTCCCTACCTTCCCTTCCTATTTTAGATCAAAATGACAAAGGATTGAAACTAAAATTGGTCAAAGTGTTTTTCCTTTTTTTTTTTTCTGTTGTTGTTATTTGGTAGGGGAGCAGGACTGAGAAGAAAGGGAATGAATTGGGCAAGTGGTTTGCTACAAGTGTTTAAGAACCAAAGTGTCTAAAATGGCTATTTGTCTCTATTTCCTCATCTGCAAAATAGGTGGTTGGACTAGATGGCCTCTAAGTTCCTGTCCATCTTTAAATCTGTGATGTTATGATTCATGTCTTGTTGATTTCATCTCTGTAATGGTTCTTAGAGAGCATGATAGCAGAGTTCTGGCCACTAGGTGGAATACTTAACACAACTGAAACATATCTTTCTATATATGTGAATGTATATGTCTATAGAAACAGGTGGGGAATAGGACTATCTCATATATCCAGAATGGTAATTTCAGTATTCATAATAAGGCTTCAGACTATAATTCATTAGGACCCCATTTAATGTATTTTGTATTATTTTCCAGTTGGTCTCTTTAGGCTTTATAACCTAACTAAAATAACTTCATGATCAGTAAAAGAACTAATAGCCTGTCTCAGTCTATCTATCTATCTATCTATCTATCTATCTATCTATCTATCTATCTATCTATCTATCTATCTACCTGTTTATCTATCTCAGTAGAGAAAGGAAAGATATATTAGCTTCCAAAGTAGTATGGAAAACAGAAAAAAACAATTTAAATGAGGTGTACATTTAATAAAAATTTAAGAAAAAGCAGCTTATTGACCATGAGCTATGCAAACAATGTTATTTGAACAACCTTCTAATAAAGAAATGATATCCAAAAAATTCATTATATATCAATGCAAATTGTTTCATATTGTACAAAATCAATTTCTGGTTTTATAGCTAATTTGAAATATGTATTTGTACTTTCGTGCAATGACTTTCCTAAATATACAAGGTATCATACAGAACACTTTGAATATGCCACATCTTTTTTTGTGTAATATAAAACTGAAAACTAGGGAAGTCACTGAGGAAAGAAAAAAAGTACTAATTTTTAAGGAAGAATAAAAAATAACAAATTCAAACTGCAGGCAAAAAAGGGTCAGGTTGACATCCCTGAAGGACACTGCAATCCTCTTAAGGAGCTGATAATTGAATTTATGGTGTTTTGTGGAGTTTTTCCTGAGATAAAGGAAATCACTACTGAGGCAGAACTTTTAGAATTCAGAATCTGGACCTTGCTAAGTTACCTCTTCCCTCTCTGCCCCTCCACCCCCAATACATACACACATTTCTTTCCTCACTCCCCTCCTTTCCTCTTTCCTTCCCTCATCCTTTCTTTTTCTCCTTCTTTTGGATGAACTCTGCTCATTTGGCATTGGCAAAACAAAAGAAAACAAAAAACAAATTCAGACATTTCTATTTTCTCAGTCTTTATGAACTGGTTTCACAGGTGTATATGCCACCAACAGATTTCTCCTTCAGCCCAGTTCCTTCTTTTTCTCTTTTTCTTTTTTTACTAGAGCCACCTGTAGTGATCCCATTCCCTTTCAGGTGCCTTACAAGCTATCACAGATGCAATTGAGAGTACCAATTTTCTTGTCAAACCTGACTGTTCAGCATATTTTATTCACACACAGAAAACTTCTTAAGTAGCAGCCTTTTCCCCAGTGCTTAAGGCTTTGCCTGGGAGTAAATGAGGAGATCTGGAATGTACGTTTACTCCTTAAAACTGCACGGGCTCAGAAGGGTTAGGAAACTGGAATTGAGTCTAGCACCTGATTTTCAAAGAAAGTGGTTAATTAATTGTTGAAACAGTAAAGTCAAAGGTTTAGCTAAACAATGCAGATGGCCACTGGATAAATTGGACCCAAAGTCCCTTTTTTCTTAATTGGTATTGGATCTTTAGGGAGCAGCATGTTTTACTTGGGGGGCAGAGAAGAAAGTTTTAGTTTCCTCAAGTAATTTGCATTGTTTTTTGAAATTCATTTTGCCTACATAGACAGAACCTGAGCTTCTTGTGTCTTTGCTGCCAAAAATGATGTCTTTAACTGGTATAAAGATTTCTCAATTTTATTGATAGAGACAACTTTTTTAAAAAGTAGAAACATTTGCTTACTCATTATTCCAAAGGATTCTGTTTTTACTTCAAATGACTAAATTATTTTCTTTAGTCAAGGAGGTGGGGGTACACAGAAAAAGTGCAGTGCTCCCCTACCTGTATCAAGACCTGACAACCTGGCTACTTCTAGCAGTCCAGGTGTGACTCAGATCTTGAAATAAGCAAATTTCCCTCTTTTAGCCACTGAGAAGAAAGAATCTAGGCTTCAGTAGAGCTTTAACGTGAGTGACTCTGCCTCCAATCCCTATCTTCTCTTCTCCCTAAAGTAAGAACATTCTTTTTGCCTCTTCCTAGAGAAGTTGGGATTGGGTTGGTGCCTTTCTCCCACCAGCAACATAGTGAATGCTCACACAAAGCAATTAGAGCAGAAGGATTTACATATAGTGAGCTCGATTCTGAGTCCCTGGTTACCTTTTCTTCTTTGTGTTTTGTTTTCTGTATAGATGACTAGATATTGCTTTCCAGATGGGTATATCTAGGTTTGGAGGCAATCTTGTCAGGTCAAAAGTTCTACAGGCCTTAGACTCATTGGGGTGAGATGAACAGAGGTAGGGGAGTTTCTGCCTTGGAGAAGACAACCACTCACAAGAGGAGTTCAAGCCCAGGCTTGGTTAGTCACTAAACATGGACTTTGAAGCGAGATAGTACAGAATTGAGGTGAAATGTAATAATGACTATTCATCAGTTCTGCAAAATATAATGTATAATCCAAGAATGTTTAAGGTTTATCACCTTGGTCACTGGGAAGAATGGGCTTAAATTTAGTAACTCCTTCATAGCCCTGGTCCCACAAAATTCACATACAAATGTAGTATCTTCGTGGTTGTTCAGTGATATCCAACTCTTCATGACCCCATGGACCATCACATGCCAGGCCCTTCTTTCCTCCACTATCTCTTTTTTTTTTAAACCACTGGGTAGACCATTTGCTAATAGACTTGACTCAGATGATAGACAAAACAAATTGACACTGCAAATGGGAAAACCTAAACTCAATTTCCTAGAAGGTTTTAGATCATTACATAGAGGAATCAAGAATTAAATTCATTCATTCATTAATTTACTCAACATTTATTAAGCATTTAGTTTAAGAAATGGGCAGCTAAGTGGCTCAGTGGATGGAGGGCTAGGCCTGGAGTCAGAAAGACCTGAGTTCAAATCTGGTCTCAGACATTTACTAGGTATAATGCTGGGCAGTTTGCCTCAGTTGTCTCATGTGTAAAATGATCTGGAGAAGGAAATGGCAAACCATTCCAATGTCTTTGCTAAGAAAACCCCAAATAGGGTCATGGAGAGTTGGACACGACTCAACAACAACATATGGAATACTCTGTGTTACATACTGGGGCTGGGGTATATAAAGATAAATAAGACATGATTCCTAACCTTAAGGAGATTATAATTTAATGGGAAATGCTAAAATATGTATCAAATGCAGCAGACTTAAGCTGACCTTGTCTCCTTCCTAAACCCATGAATTGCCTGAGGTTTACCATACATTATCACTCCCAACCACAAATTATTTTGTAAATGTCCTAAACTTTCACCTCTTGGGATTCCTAAGCTTTCTCTATGGACTTTCAGTAGTTATGCAAACAACTTACCTTGTGAAACCACAGAATATCCCAAACCTCCTTGAACCAGGAGCCCCTCTCCCTCCACCCAAATAAGAACCCCATGTCCTGACATTTCCTTCTCCAGCCTTTGCTACTGCATGGAACCTCAGTAGCAGCTCCTTGACCCAACTAAAGACCATAATTTTTGCTGTGTTGGCTGCCTTTTCGTTAATTCAAGTTGACACATGTACATAAATATAAGATAGAACATTATAAGTGCATGAAAAAAGCTTTAAGTGCTCTGAGGACAGATGTGGGAAAAAACCACTTGGAGCTGAGCTGAAAGGTATCTTATTGACAAGATTAGAAAGCAATTGCATTTTATAGCCAAGCAACATTTCTAAGCTTAAAAAAAAATTCAGAGTTGGAAAGTACTTTTTCTAGGATAGTAATTATAAGGTAAGTAGTGTTACTAGATGAATACAATATGGAAGTTCAGTGCATTAAAAGCCTAGTTTTAAAAAATGATGTTTAAATATGTTTTACAAACACCATATTTGATTTATTTTCTCTAAGCTGAACTACCACCTCTCTTTGTGTATGTCTTTAGTAATACTGTGTGTGGTTAAAACTAACCTCAAGGCAAATTCATTTTGACTTCTTTGCTAAGGTTATTACAAAATATTCACAAATCCATCATCTCATATGTCTTAGATGATTTCTTGGCATTTTCCAGCGACTAAGAGCATTACCCAAATTTAAAGGTGGATTCTGCAACCACACACCTCCCCCCCCCCCCCATGAAGGAGGGAGCAATGAGAGAAAACATATATCTAGTAGCACACAATTAGAGAATGTAACTCAGAGCTGTCCAGCAAAGGATGCAGAGTGCAGGGCAAATCATCATGTGAGCTGTCCCCTAGTGCTTGTATGAGTGAAATCTGATTGAAAGGCAAACTAAAGCCTAGAAGAAAAAGAATGAAGCCACAAATACATGGCTGGAAATTAGGTAGTAGAGAAAATTAATTCTTGCAATTTTTTTGCCTCGATGATAAAGGGAGGAGGTAAATATATGTCAGCTCATTTTTGATGGTCTTAGTGTCATCAGAACCCAAATCTATGAATAAGTAGATTGAAGTGTGATTTGACTGGGCTTATTAGCTTATGCAGGGATGGCTGAAGGTTATGATATGTGGATTGAGGGCATGAATGTGAGATATTTTTTAATCACCAATTGGCTGGTCCCTTCTCTCATTCTCCACTAGCTACTTCTATTATTAATCACTGTCTAGCTATCTGACAAGATTGTCAAAGAACAACGGGCAAGGAAAAGTACTGGGCTAGAGAAAATCATCCAATTCTCAATACTTCAAAAAGAGCACTGATGGAACTTTTCTTAACCTGTGAAATTAAAAACCTCACTGGTTTATTGTTTATTGACTATTAAAAAACCCATAGGATTCAGTAAAGTAAAATATAGCTAGAAAGGCTTTCCTCCCACCAAGTGTTTCTCATCCATACACTAAGATCATATAAGATTTCTTAAAAATGTAAAATACCAACAAGTTGGACTTTTTTTGGACAACCCTCTGACATTAATGTAGAAACAGAGTACCCTCGCTTGTCTCATACACACACACTCACAAGTTGCCTTGACAAGACTATTCTAGATTCAAGGTAGTTAATGGGGGCGCATCCACTTCAAACAATAGTTCACAAGCCCCCACCAATTTACCCTTACTAGTTAGTCAGATGTTACAATTAGTTGAAGGAAAAGATCTTTAATGAAATATTATAGTAAAAAAAGTAGCAACAAAACATTTTACCCATAAGCCGGGAGTACAGTTTCTCAAAAATACCTATACCATCAGTGAGAAGAGTGGACAGAGATAAATATAACACAAACCAGAATATGGAAGTGAATTAAAATAGCTTGAAGTACTGTGAGAACAAATGTGCAATGACGTAGGCAATATACATGTAAACGTAAAGATGAGGGAAACTCATGCCTCTGATACTTCAGGGCCACTATTGCCTTTTGGTGAGGTCATTGCCCTGTTCTTACTTGGTCAATGTGGACAGTGATCTTCTACAGTGTCATTCTGTCAGGTGTTGATCCTTACTGCTTTCAAGCAACTGCTAATTAAGGTCTCTCCACAATTTCTTCTTTCTGTTTCACCATTAGACAAGAGAGGACATAAGAAATTCAAAGGAAACATCACAACAATCTTTGGGGTGACCAGAAATCCAAGGAGGACCAAATGAAGCTATTACCACCCCGCTCCATTAGCTCTACCAACCTAAGAACAGACTGTTTATGGAAATGATAAAAAGGAGGGTCTAGAATCACACTCAGTATGATAAGATGCTCATGTAATCATACAGGAACTGAGACTGAGTGAAAGAATAGCAGATTCTTGTCTTCCATCTTCTACTCACTCTGATATACATTCTCATTCAATGAGAGGGACAGAATTACCTGCACTATATAAATCACTCTCTGTCCCACTCTCCAATTTGTGTAAATGTATATATGAGGCGACTCTGTTATACATACATTCATTTAAAGATATATTTTCTAGTAGCATATTGCACTCAAAAGTTGGGGTAGAGATCTAAAAAAATGCATCCATAATCTAAGCGTGAGTAAACTGAGAAATCTTTTACAATCAATCCTCAACTTTTGGGTTGATAATGTTCCTAGAAAACTGGGTAAAAGTAAAAAAATGGGAATATTGATACGTTGAAATTAGGGGACGCAGGGGATTAGGTTTCCCTAACCACCAAAACCTGTAATCTTTACCTAAAGACTGCTGAAAATACACTCTTCTATATACAATTTTTTGTAACAAAACATTAATTCTGATAATATACACTTTTCCTAATACAGCAACCAAGGAATAACTCATAAAATTCAGGGAAGAAGAGAGGCAATGCCTTACAGGACAGGTAGGGGCAGAGGTAGGAATGACAGAAGAACCCTGAGGTTAAAAATGGAAAGGGGAAACATCTGCCTTCTCTAATCTTCATTTCCATTGTTGAACTGCTCCCAGGTGAAAAGCACATACCTGAGGGTGAGTACCCAACAGTTTTGAGGGCCTGTCCTCCCTCAAATTCTGCAAGGGCAGGGCAAGTTTAGACTTACTACAGTTTGGGGACATAATTGCAACACAAAATTTCAGTTTTAAAGGTAAGCAATTAAAATAGGCAATGAATGAATGGGGAGCTCTTTACAATTGTAGGGTGAACAAGACTAGTGGAGCTTCTAGTAGGTGCTTGCTTTCTCATTTTTTTTCTGTGCTGTTCATGGCAGCAAATATGTGTCATTTCCAAAGTGAAAGTAAAAATGACGTTAGTGATAGAATTGTGAACGTTTGAAAGCTAAATGCCCAAATGTTAAGGATGGACTGTATTTGGATCCAGCAATTTCATAATAGGGAGAAAAGGTTGCATTATATATTCTCATCTGCAATGGTAACAGGGGAGCTGACTCCTCTTTTTGTGTGTATTTGAGAAAAAAAAGCCTGAGGACAATTAGAACCAAACAATGCTTAACTTGACTCAAGAAATTTATCTTTTTGTGAATTTTATATTACTTCTTGTACATTAAGTCATTGACAATTTTGTTATTCAGTCATGTCCAACTCTTCATGACCCCATTTGGGGTTTTCTTGGCAAAGATATGGGAGTGTTTTGCCATTTCTTTCTCCAGCTCATTTTACACATGAGGAACTGAGGCAAACAGGGTTAAATGACTTGCCCAAGGTCACATAGCTAATAAGTGTTTGAGGCTGAATTTGATCTCAGGAAGATGAATCTTCCTGATTCTAGGCCTAGCAGTCTATCCACTCTACCACCTAGCTGCCTATTATTTGAAAATACCTCTGTCCATTCTTTGAATTACCTGAAACTGTGTTTCTTCTAAGATCACAGTGTCCTGATTTATAGCTAAATAGCATCACCAGGAAAATTTTGGTGTCAAAAAAAAAAGATGAACTTTTGCCACAGTGAGCATCTTTGAATTATTGAAAGCAATTTTGAATTCACCAAATAAAATCCAGGCTAATACTTCTTAATATTAAAATTTTGGTCCAGTCCATTTTCCATCTGTAGTGCCTCATCAAGGGGATACTTAGATTGTACTGATGGACTAACTCGAAAGACTTCCAAATAAATATTTATCATACTATGGTAATGTGTTCTTAATCTACGTCTGCTGCGTTACCCAGCTGCATCAAGTTTTAAGAGAATACATTTTTTTTTTCTGAGCTATTCTTTTCTCTGATAGGGCCTCACCTTTGTTTGTTTAAACCTCATTTTCACTGCCTATTCTTTTTCTTCTTCTGTCTTCATGTAGACCTTAGATGACTTTAAAGTGATCATTCCGAATTTGTCTGATTCTCCTTCCAACTCAATACCAGAGCTATTAGAAGAATACTTCATTGACCAGGCAATCTACTTCTTACCTAACAATTTTCTTCAAATTATGGTAGACACTACTGCTTCAGAAACTCTAGAGAGGAGATCTTGTGTGCCTTATGGCACTTGAGAAAAACTTTAAAATAGCTGGTCATAATGGCTGCACAAACTACTCCAACTACCAACACTGAAATATGGACTTAAGAAGGCTTTGAGAATTAATAATTCTTAATAGTTTTTGTTTCTCCAAAGCAAAATAACCCTGAAAAATAAAGTATCTTGTTGAAAATGAAATTTAACAAAAGGGTAATCCGAGATAAATCTCTGGGTAAGATAACATTTATGAGCAAGGGTATGCTGCTTGTCAATAGCTTGCCTCCTCTTATGCCAAAGACCCTGAGAAAAAGGACAGTTCCCCTCATACTGACTTTGGAGAGTAAAGAACAAGAACAAAATAAGGTGGATGACATTACGGGATTGAGGGCAACATGATTGGTTACAAAGCTGAGGCATAAGAGAACACGATTGGTTGGAAGTTTGGTAATGGGAATTAGCAATGACCTTTCTTCTCTCATAAGACTAAGAATTGCTCATTGTCTGAGCCCAGGTGTGAGACAGTGAGCTAGACATTTGGACAGCAAAACAGACATTCTTGAAGGATAGCTTGTTGAAGTAAAGATATCAGGTCCAAACTCCCTTGTGTTCACATGGATTCTCCAAGGTCAGCTAAATTCTTTGAGGCAAGAAGAGCTGGATATTTAAATTTAACACCTTATAGGCCAGCTGACCTCTGAACAAAGTTCAGAGACAAAGAGTCATGACTTAAGCAGTTACAGGACAAAAGCAGTTACAGGATAAAAATTAATTTTAAATAGGATCAATAAGAAAATTACACAGGATCAAATCTTAACTCATTAGCTCAGCTCATAAAATCAGGTTTTGCATTCATTAATAAGAGAAAGATTTTAATGACATAAAAATAGATCATGGGTTAGCCCTCCTCATCCCCTCCACTTAACTGTCAAGGCTGGATTTCCTTGATGATCCATTTATCAACCAACATGTATTTACTAGACAATCAACTAGAATTTATTTAGCACTTAGTAGTTGACAGCATTGTGTTAGAGGCTGTGACAAATACAAAAGAAATCTAAGAAATTAACCACTATGGTCTAGCACCTTTCAAATTTACTGGGGATGGGGTGGGGTACAAGATACAAAACAGAGAATAGCATAAGACGATATATAAAGATCTGATGGTGGGAATAAGCGTGATATATTTGAGGTATAGTGAGGAATCCAACCATAAGGTTTATGTTAGGGAGTAGTGGGAAATATGGACAGTTGAGTACAATGGAGTCAGATTGTATGGAACTTTCAGAACTGGTGGAGAAACTTATATAGAGAATTGGGTCAAATTTACAAGAATAAGAGCCATTCTCCAATTTATAAATGGGTGAAGGATATGAATGGGTAGTTTTCAGAGGAAGAAATCAAAGCTATCAGTAGCCTTGTGAGGGGCAGTTAGGTGGCACAGTGAGTAGAACACTGGCCCGGGAGTCAGGAGGACCTGAGTTCAAATGCTGCCTCAGACACTTGACACACTTACTAGCTGTGTGACCTTGGGCAAGTCACTTAACCTCGTTGCCCTGCCTTCCTCCCTCCAAAAAACAAAACAAAACAAAATAGCCTTGTGAAAGAAAGCACTCTATATTACTAATAACTAGAAAAATGCAAATTAAAACAACTCTGAGGAACAATTTCACACCCATCAGATTGGCTAAAATGACAAATGTTGGAGGAGACATGGAAAAATAAGTATCCTAACACACCATTGATGGAGCTATGAACTAGTCCAACCATTCTGGAAAGCCATTTGGAACTATTTTTTTAAAAAACTATTAAGTTGTGCATTCACTTTGATGTACTGATACTGCTACTAGGTCTACACACCAGAGACCAAATAAAGAGGAAAAGGGCCCATATATACAAGAATATTTATAGTAGCTCTTTTTGTAGTAGTAAAGAACCGGAAACTAAGAGAATGCTCAATTGGGAAATAGTTGAACAAATCACGGTATGTGAATAAGATGGACTGACTGAGCTATGTGCTGAGGTATTTTATTTTGGATTCTCCCTAGTACTGCAAGTCTGTAAAATAGGTTGGAGCCTTAACCCAGCAAGAGAACAGGCATGTTCTCATTGTAGGAATGGGATATGATATGTGCTTGAGTTGCAATGCACAGAATCCCAACCATTCAGAGAAGGATCTAGGAGGATTCCTCTTTCTATAATGGAAGATCTCAGAAAACATCTCAAAGATATTCTAGTGCTATAAGAAATGATGAATAGAATGGTTTCTTAAAAAACTGGGAAGACTTGTATGAACTGATGCAAAATGAAGTGACTATAATCCAGAGAAGGGCTTTCATCTGTCCATTTGGATTTTTACATTTGATTGAATTTCCAAAGGTATCCTGGGGCACTGGCCACTTCCAAAGGCTGAAAGTGGTTAATGACATGAGCTATTTGAAAGTGTTAGTGTACCTTTATCACCTCACTGTCCTTGGTAAGACACTGGAGGAGTATGAGGAGAGATAGCTTGTCTGGGACTGTCAACTGACAAAAGGCAATTTTTCAGAGCTCTGTTAAGTATGTGGGTCACATTTTTTCCTAACGAGGTGCAACCGATGACTCAGAAAAAACTAGAAACGTTTCTCAAGTGGCTACACAGCCCAAATATGTGACAGAAACAAAAGATGTTGTGATGCTAGAGTAGATGTCAAGGCTTTCAACAAGGTGGTTGAGGCATATTTGAGAAACCTTTGTATTTAAGGGACTCGCAAGTTAGTTGAATGGGAGAAAGCTAACTCATAGAAAGTTTTTTTTTTTAATTATTAAGAGTTATTGAGTGGGATGGCGAAGCCCTCTCATGGAATTTGGATCTCTGCCTTTCTGTGAGTTGAGTGGGATGAATGGGGGCGGGGGGGGGGGGGGATTTTTCAGCATAGCTCAGGGCTTCTGATTGTCAGCTAGGCCTAAGTTTCAAATCACCTGACCTGTAGGAATCTGGAACTTAGACTAGCTGGCCCACTTCCTCCCCACTACCACCCCAGCATGACTTGCCAAATAAGGAAAAAGATGTTTTTTCACTTCCTTGTTCCTGGGTTAGATTTCTTGGGAGATTGTGAACCTGAACTCCACCAATGAGGGTGAAAGTCAGTGGTGGGAGGAGGATGGAACCGCTAAGGTATATGGTTATGCTTCACTTCCTGTACCCAGCCTCTCCCTACCAATTGTCTATCGTTTGAGAGACCGCCCTTTCTTATGAGATCGTAATAAAGAAGTTTTCTGTTTCTAAATTTGAGAGACCTCTGACTCTTTTAATTAATTACTGGCGGGTGGTCTCACCCCACATACTACGAAACATGCCTGTTTACAAAGTAGTCCCAGAGAATAGACAGAGTCCTATTAGGACTATTCACTAATACTACCTATTGCCTATTGGAGAATTAGTTGAATTTTTTAAATAAGCAAGTGGGAAAAAAAAAAACTGATACACACTCAACTAGCCAAACGCTGAGAAAAAGACTGCCCACCAGCTGTCCACAAACACTTTCTGACTTAGATTTGGGCACTGAAAAGTGATACACTCAGTGAAGGAGATTGTGTGTCTTATTACAGGGCAAGAGAACTACAGTTAGAAGCAAATCCTTTCCTGACCAAAATTGCTACAGAGACTCCTTGGGTACAGATACAACCTACACAGCAGGAATATACTGGTAGTCAACCTGGCATAGACGAGGTGTAGACACACGACTGTAATAATCCTGATGATCAGCCAACACCAACTACTCTACGCATAGGAACAGAAAGATCAGTCAGTGAAAAAACTAGTCCTATTAGAACTGTCACTAGACTAAGTTATGATGTACAGATAAAACTGAAGACATAGCTATGCATCTATCTAGGTGAAAATGCTAGAGAATATGTGTAATTGTGTGTAATTGCATGTCACTGCATACCTTTACTGCTTGTACATGTGAATTATTACATACTAGAATATTCTTGTTTCTTATTTTGCTGTTATGTTCATTTGATGATGTTTTATGTTACATTCCTTCTATAGCAATGTCAATTGCTTTGCATATACTCTACTGCTTATAGTTAAAATATATTTTATCTATAAACCTATTAATAGTGTTACAATGGCAGATAGCAAACTTCACTTTGTTAGCCATGTTTATTGATGTGTACTAGGAATATACACGTACTTTTGGAATGTGCAAGTGATGGGGTATAGGTTACTGGTATTGATGGGATAGGGACTGTGGGAACCCCCTTGAGCTCTCCCTGTATTAGGACATAAAAATTTCATAGTTAAAAGCAGGAAAGCAGATATATTAAAAGTATCTTTTGAAGATCACAATGAAATAAAAATTATATTTAATAAAGGACCATGGAACATAGATTAAAAACTAATTGGAAATTAGACAACCTAACTATGAAGAATGAGTGGAATAAAGAACAAATTATGGAAACAATCAATAATTTCATTAAAGAGAATGACAATAATTAGACAATATAGCAAAACCTCTGGGACACAGCAAAAGCAGTAATCTGAGGAAAATTTTATCTTTAAATGTTTACATCAATAAAAAGAGAAAGAGTAGACCACTGGATTGTCTTTTTGCAGACAATATGATGATACACTTGGAAAATTCCAAAGACTCAACCAAAAAGTTAGTTGAAACAATTAATATTTTGGCAAAGTAGTGATGAGGACACCGTCTCTGGGAACCCCCTTGAATCTGGAATACAGTCTTTGGGAGCCCCCTTGAACTGTGCTTGAATCTTCCAACTAGATCTGGCTTTTCCCTAAGGCCATAAGCCTTACGTTATCTTTAGGCCAAAATCTCTACCTATGCCTTGCCCTCTATTGCTATTGATATGCATGCCTTCAGTTACTTCCCAACCCTGATATTCCTTCAGCCACTTCCTGCCCTTAAGCCCATTCTCTTGGTTCCTGGAGTCTGACCTTATCTTTGGACTCCTCCTGGAGACCTTTCCTCAACCCCTCCTCTAGTCACCCCAGACAACCCCTCAATCCCTCCTACAATCTTTGTGTATATAATCTCCATCTTGCCTCCATGAAGGTGCTCAGATTCAATCTAGCCCAGTAGATTGAATCTGGCCTGCTTGTGAAAACAGGCGTCACAAAGGGTGGGATTTCTTAAGACAACCCATTATGGTGAATCCCTAATAAACTTTGTCTTTTCCCTTGGCTGAGAAGGCTTGAGTTGGATTCTTTCGGCAGGACCCGGCGTGTAGGTATTTTGGAGTCTCCAGCACCCCTAGAAACATATGGTTCCCCTACCATCATCATTTTTACTTAAACCTCTTCAGTAGCAGAATATAAATTAAATCCATATAAATCAACATTCCTATATATCACAAACACAACCCTACAAGAAGAAACAGTTAAGAGATACTCCATTTAAAATAATTCTAGCCAGCATAAAATACCTGGGAATATGCCTGTCAAAACAAACTCAGGAATTATGTGAACAAGATTATATAAAAACACTTTATGCAAATAAAATGAGATTTAAATAATTGGGAAAATATTTATTGTTTGTTAGTAGGCAGGGTCAATATAATATAAATGACACTTTTACCTAAACTAATTTATATATTCAATGCTATCCCAATTAAATTGCCAAAAATTATTTTACTGAATTAGAAATCAAAACAATCTATAGTCATATGAAAAAATGCTGTCATTATTGATTAGAAAAATGCAAATTAAACCAATGTCGAGATATCATTTAAACCTATCAGATTGGCTAAAGTGATTGAAGGGGTAAGTGAAAAATGTTGGAGGGGGTGTGGAAAATTTGGAACACTAATTCACTCTTGGTGGAACTGTGAACTGATACAACCATTTTGGAGAGCAACTGCAATTTTACCCAAAGAGTTATTAAACTACCTCAACCCTTTGACCTAGAATACCATTACTTGGTTTATTTCCAAAGATGATTAGGCAAAAAGGAAAAGAACCTATATGTTCTAAAATATTTATAGCAACTCTTGTTGTGGTAGCAAAGAACTGGAAATTGTAGGGATGCCCATCAACCGGGGAATGGCTGAACAAGTTGTGGTATATGATTGTGATGGAATATTACTGTGCTATAAGAAATTATGAGCTGGCGCAGCTAGATGGTGAAGTGAATAGAGCGCCAGCCCTGGAGTCAGGAGGAGACTCAGATTCAAATCTGGCCTCAGATACTTGACATTTACTAGCTGTGTGACCATGGGCAAGCCACTTAATCCCAATTGCCTTGCCTTTCCTGTCTTAAAAGGAAAAAAAAAGAACTGATAAGCTCAATGATTTTAGAAAAAACATGGAAAGACTTGCATGAAATAATGAAGAGAGAAATGAGCAGAACCAAGAGAAGCTTGTATACAGTAACAACAATATTGTTCTAAGAATGACTGTGAATTACCCCCAATCTCTATTTTGTAAATACTCAATTCTCCCCCACTGCCCCATCCTCTACCCCGCCCCCCCCCCCATTCCTAAGCTTTCTTTATGAACTTTTGGTTGTTATGCAAAACAACTTACCTTGCGTAATGTCCCAACCCCCTCTTACCTGTAGCTGGGTTGTTCCAGGAATTGTACCCCTCTCCCTCTTCTCTATAAGAACCCCAAACCCAACCCCCACCTTAGGCATAACGACACTTGCTGTTGTTGGCACCTGCTACTCCCTTGCCATAACTAAGGATCATCATTTTTGCTCTGTTATCTATCTTTTCTTTAATTCAGGTGGTCTTTTCTATTCCTATCTTTTGACCTTTCTCTTTTCCCATATTCTTATGTGGGAAAGAATAGGAGGAATTTTGTTTCCACAGGATTAAAACTCTTCCTAGCTTTGAGTGATAGCCAAAGGTAAGTCTGAATGTAAGTCAGAGGTGACCAGTTCTAATCAGAGTTGTGACCTAGCAGAACTAGGTTTCTGACCAGGTAGAAGGTCAGAAGCTTGTACTCATGCTTAATGATCTGCTTACAGGGGAACTTTTCAGGTAGGAGAGCATAAAGGGGGAGGTTGGGGAGGTTGCATCTAGCCTATGGAAATAGAAAACAATTCTTATTTACACTCATTCCTGGCCAGCAGAAGTATAAACAAAACAAAAACAATGAGCCTTAAAGAATAGACAAGTCTGGAGCTTTTATTGGCCATTCAATAAAAGCTTGAGGCAATTTGGGTTTAAGTAGCCTCTTTCAGAATACAATGGGATGCCTGATCATGAGAAAACTTACCAAACAAAAGAAAGGACAGAGAAAAAAATAAATTCTCCAAGGTTTTTAGAAAAACTTAACAAAACTTAATAAAAATATTTTCTTGCAAAAATAAATGACCAGAAATTATTCCCATGGACAAGAGCTCCCATATATAGCAAGAACCCATCATGTTGTAAGGACCACCCCCCATGCCGAACTTTCTCACAAATTTCAGCAACTAGTCCCTGGCTTTTTGCCTGAGGCATCTGGCCCATCCCAATTTACCTAGATACTTAATAATCTTTTTAGCAATTCTTTCATTGGTCCTACCACTTAACTCCTTTCATTGCTGCACCTGGCCCACCCCAGGCTACTTGCCATGCCTTAATCCCATCCAGATCTCATTGTCTTTTTTTGTATGTAAGTATCAATCTTACCCCCATTAAATTGTACAGATTCACTTAGAATTTCATCTGCTTCTGTTGGAGTCTTGATAAACTCTTTGACTGGAAGTCAAATTCTTCCTAGGTAAACCCTCCCTGTACCCTTCATTTTGGGGTTTCAGCACCTGAAACCACAACAATGCCACACATGAAAAATATAAATCTCACTCATTTTACATTGCCCCATAGAATACCTTTCCTAACTCCAGTAGGCTTCCAGTCTTTCTCTTTTTTAAAAAAATTTCACTACTTGCTCACTTAAAGACACCGCTCAGTTTCCTTTTAACTTTGATCGAGCTCAGCTAATTTTCACTGTCAATTCCTTCAATTGAGCTTCCTGTTTTCCTTCCAAATTCTAAGATCCTAGAGTCAATCTTCTCAAGGGTTATGCTCATCTCAATATTCCTATGTCTATAACATTTCATCCTACAAGTAAGCTTTATAACACAGCAAATATTTTAAACCAGGATTTATCAAGCTCCTACTGTATCTCCTGAGGGTGTTATGAAATGCTAGGAACCTCTTTGGGTGTGTTCTGCAATTTATTTGTTATTCTTAGGGACCGAGGAAACACACTGCTCAAAAAACTGGCCTAAATTATATCTCAGGATGCTTCGGGTTCAAGAGACTCCCTCGTAGGGGATAAAGCTGTTGAAAGTTATGTGGACTCAGCCTAGCCCTGATCATCAAACAGTGTTGAGAGAGGCTCTGGGGCAGAAGGAGATACTAAGTTTGCAGTTTTTGTATGATGCGCTCTCTGTCACATATCCCTACCTGCAAATTTGTCAGGTTCTTGCTACCTTGGGGAGGAACAGAAATTCAACGGCCCCACCTCTTTTACTGAAGTAGATTCTGGATTTTTTTTATCTGGATTATCTTAAAGTTACCTATAAAAGTTGTCCCAACCTTGAAGCCATTTCTAATCTTCAGTGATCAGTCTGTTGCTACCCTGACATACTTATAATAAAATCGTTTTAAATCTCTTATCCTGAGTTTTGCCTCATTAATAAAGGTGAAAGCCCAAATACAATTTTTTTTTTCTTTTAACAAAGGACCTAAGTTGAAAAGATACTATAGCATGGTAAAATGTGAAAGGAAAAGGGGGAAAAGGTCCTTTGAGAATACAAAGGAAGGAGAGACAAGGCTGCTGCAGGTCTTTTACTGTGGGGCCCTCTTCTCTAGCCAGTTTTAAACAATGAAGTATTTACTTTAAATTATCAGACAAGTCCACACCCATGTTTCTGATTGGATAAGTAAGGAATGATGGATGGTTTGGGAATGAACAAAGTAATATGCAGAGACAGCAATGAAAACCAGCCAAAATTTCCAAATATTGTACATATGTTGTGAGGGCCAGGGAATTTCACAAATTGCATTTGAGTTTCTTTATTCAGTTACTTGCCAAGAGTGAATTATTCTATCTGTCTCAGTGCTGGAAAGAAGCAGCAAAATGTTGAAAGAAAAAATTCTTTGTTTGGGTTTTCACTCTAATTAACAAGACAAAACTCAGGACAAAGACAATTAAGAAGAGTTTATTATACATAGCTCTAGGTAGCAACATGTGGATGGGCTGATTACTGGAGGTTAATGATTGACTTCAAGGTGAACTCAGCTTTTATTGTTAACTTTTGGTGAAAGAAAGACAATTTAGAGAGGTCTACTTCAGCAAAAGAGACTGAGCCCTTGCACTCAGTTCCTCCCCAAGGTAGCAAGTACATGACAATTTGCAGTTATGGGTATAAACATCACAGGTTGGTGTATGTGACAAAGATCAAAGAATGCAAAAAGATACAGACTTGGTGTAGCCCCTCCCTAACAGAGCCTCCCCCAACACTAATTGACCAGCAGAGCTGGGAACAATAGGTCACTGAGTCAATATAACTTTCAATAAAACTTCCTGGGTTTTCCTACTAGTGCAGGGCATGTGGAGAGAGTAATTCAGTGGAGGTGGGGGGGGGAGGGAGGAAAAGATGAAAGAGACTTTTGGCAGTGATGTGAAAGTAATAAGATGAGGAACATCCTTCATATGTTGAAGAACATTCTTCATCAGATGGAGAATGGAGGACAATAGCCAGGATCGCAAAAGGCTTGGAGTTAGATCATGTTGTGTAACTCTTGTGTTTGGGGGAGAATGTGGTAAATATCTTAAAATATTCCAAAGAATATAATATAGACATCTTGTTTTTTTTATTCCTTGAAGGAAGACAAGGAGCAATGGATGGAAATTGAGAAGAGGTGGCAAAAAATGCTTTATTATGTTGTTCAGAAAGCTTATTAATTGCTATGCCATTTAAATGTAGTACAGACTGTTTGAACCTAGAATGTCACCTGACCCTCTCCAGGGATGCCAGAAATGACTACAAGGAATTTTTGGTTTCTGCAGTCTCTAAATCCACTCAAAACATTCTTGTTTGAGGTCTCTACACCCAGGTCTTGTTTTGTGTTTACTCAAGCTGTGTTCTGGGTTCCTCTTATGTCTTGGTTTTGCCCAAATTTTATTGAATATTTATATTTACTCATATCCATCTCAGTCTACCTTATTTTCAAATTGCCTTCTTGGCAAAATTCTTTTACTGTGTATGTGCATTTGTGTGTGGGTTCCCTTGTCTAAATCCTATATGATGTTGTGAACATGGTTTTTGTAATGCTCTTCCTAACTGATTAACTGTGCTCAAGCTTCCCTTTCTCACAGGGGAACCAGAGAGTGGAGTAGCACAACAACTAGCCAATCAGGAGGACTTCTGATATCCTGAGCTGCTTGACATACCAACAATCCTTTGAGGTGGCCAAGAGTAAACTCAGATGGACTTACGCAAAATCAGCAACTCTGAAGCCAATTAAGCTCACACCAACCATGAAGCAGAGCCTGGGCCATTTGATGGTTTATGGACCTTGAAGAGACAACCTTATCTCAGAGCCTCTCCTGTTTGTTGGTTATGGGGCTCTCAGATCCATTCTTTTTTGTGGTTTTGGGACACATCCCATTATCTTAATGTTTGTGCTCAAACCTTGAACTGTCAGAACTGCTTATCACATAGGATGCCTTTTGATTTGTATATCAAGGGCCATAACTCTGATACCTGGTTTTCCTTGCTTCTCCTATTTTCTGGATTTCCCCCTCTCCCCTTTGGAATGGGATTCTCTGCCTCATTCCGTTCAACGACCTGCCCAATTCCTGCCTTTCTCCCCAGTCCTCTACCTTCCTTTGTTTGAAAAGTATAAATACTT
>CM053622.1:260835478-260863227 GCA_028646595.1 Phalanger gymnotis | reverse complement strand
CTGCTTCCCAGCTGCCATCCCCACATAGGCATTTTGACAATTATCATCTACATTGTGATCATTGCCTTGCTGATACACTCTCTCAGTTTCCTCATATGTAAAATGGAGATTATAATATCACACATCCCCTAGAGTTGTTGTGAAGATAAAATGAGAATATTTGTAAAGCATTTTCTAAATCTGAAAATGCTATCTTAATGTAGCTGTTGCTGCAGCTGCTACTGCTACTACTAGTACTACTATTTTAGGCAGGCCTCTAACCTAGGTCATCCAGTACTGTGACAACACACATCACAAGATGTGGCCCTACTCAGTCTTCAGCTGGTTGATCTGATTGGTAGAGACTCAGATATAATGCTACAATCATGATCTTTCCAGATGGTATCTTCCTTGTCAATTCAATTGAAAATCATGATTCAGGAGATTCTGTATTAGTTTTGCCATTCTAAGTATGAGATGTGGTTCATAGCTCTTAAGCTGGCAAGTAGTTTTTTCTGGGGCAGGTGTCTTCCTGTAGGCATTTTGGCATTGTAAAATTAAATGGAGCAGCTACAGAAAAATTCTGTCCACTTCATGGATAGATCTTTTATCTTCTTGATATTTTGAACCCCTTAAAACATGTCCCTAATCCCAATCTCTAAATTTACCTCTGAGGAAGGAAGGGCTATAAAGATTATAGCTGAAGTAGTAAGTGAAGAGATGTACTTTGATTATTCCTAGCACATAGTAGGTACTTAATAAATGCTTATTGACTGACAAACCCATTATCCAAGTTCGAATGACCCATTCCATTAATAAGTATGACAAGTTTTAGTTCCAAAATAGTTTAAATCTGCCACATAAACTCTGACTAAAAATTTTATAACCTTGTGACCAACCTGGTGATGAACCTTTCAGAACTTAGCTAGGCAGGTCCTTGGATGAGAGGTAGTCCATTACCAGACTCTTGCTGAAAATCTTTCCAACTTGGTAGGATCTTTCATAAATTGCATTCTGGAGGCACAGCTTTTGATAACCCAAAACTGTCTCCATTTCACAATGTGACATTAAAGTAATAATACTTTAGTAGAAAATTTCTTAGATTAAAAACTGTCAAAATTATTGTATTAACTTCCTTTTGAATAACAAATTTGGAAGTAGAACTTAGTTCAGTGTGGATCCCTTAAAAACTAGCCTATCATCTGCTTTAACCAACTCTTCTATCAATTTTTCTGCAACTTACAAAATGAACTCCTTATGGTGAAAGTACTTATTTCCATTTTTTGTCAACATTTTAAAATGTAAATACCATTATGTAAATTCAACATGGGAAGAATGCTAGCTCATTACTCAAAAAGACTCTTCATTTTCTAGTGGTTTTCTGAGAATACATAAATTGCTCAGTATTTTTTTTATAATGGGGAAAATTACTTATGTGACAAAACAACAGATACTCAAATTAAATCTAGATGAATCTCACACATAATGGGAATTTGAGAGCTCTAATTGCAGAGACAATGTATGCCAAGTACTCCGTAGTATTTAGAACTCATCCAATGTCATAGTGAAACTTAGTTGCATATTATATCATTTCATAACTCTCCATAATAACTATAAAAGAGGAAGGAAACTTTCAAGCATCTTTATTGGCCATTTTGCATTAGTTTTTTTTCTGATTTTCTTTGATAGACTCTTTTAAGTCAAATATCTATACTAAAATTTTACTGCAATTTTTAGACATAATTTATCTTAAGTTGTCTCCATGAAAAGTGTCCATGAACAGCATAAAAATATTAAAGTAATTTTTAAAAGATGAGGGAGAATATGGGGGAAAACTGATTTTTCCCCTTACTGTTTTGAAAGGAAACATTTCCTTCCATCATGCAATAAAATTGCAATTCAACCATGAAATTCTGATATAATAATCCAGAAACAAAAGAAAACCTTTGGTTCTCATAACCATCAGCTTTTTGTTATCACTCTTATAACTGCTGTTAAAAAAGCAACTTAACTCTTTGAAATAAAGTCACTGCACTGGTTGATTGAAAGGCACAAGGTGATTGTGAATTAAGTTTAGTCTGGCAAACTGGGAGAAAAGGCCTGCTTTGGAGACTTTCTGAATCTTGAGCTCCCTATTTATCCAGAAAAGAAGTCTAGTTTCAATGTAGCTAGAGACAATATGCTCTAAACCTACATCAGCAGTGCACAAGAGGATTTTCCCAAGTGCCTGATTCAGTGCAAAATTACAGGACACATTTGTATCAGCAAGCAACCATTTCCTAGAGCAACTTCCTGAATTACCTGAATTTATCTCCTATACTCAGTCACTGCCAATGGGTAATTGAAATTCTCTTCCTAAAACAGAAAGGCTAGAGATAAAGCTGGGAAATGTAGAGTACTCTGCTGCTGTTCATCTAGACTAGATAGTAGAAAAAAGAGAGTGCACAGGAGTGAGAGATCTGCTCATTTGGAGTTCTTGGCTATCATCTATGCCCCTTAATGCTGAAGACTTTCTGGAAGACTTTCCTTATTCCCTTTTCAGGGGCAGGAAAGTTAATGGTATTTATTGAGCGCTTACTAGATACTTATCAGCATTCAGGGTGCCTTGAGGAATCTGAGGAAAGAAAAGCCACCGACCTCTTTCCTCCTCCCAAAATATGTCTGCCCTCAGGGACCTCATGACATAATTAGAAGGATAAAGACACCATGCCGAGGAGTTAAGATTTGACTGAATGTGTTTGCAATGGTTGTAGGTTTTTTTTTTTTTTGCAAGGGAGTAACATAATGAAACAGTACTTTAATAATAATAATATATCCTCCTGAAAGGCCAAAATACCGTATAAGCTGTGGAGTTGGGGGTGGGGAGAGGGAGACAAAGAGAAAATCGGCAAAGTAAGGGAATGCCGGCCAAGGTGATAATGGAAACTTTGTGACCTGAGACTGTTTTGTAGTTGTAAAGGCCTAAAATATTGGTGAATTTTCATTTTCAGTTGCGTCCAACTCTTTGTGATTTCATCTAGGGTTTTCTTGGCAGAGATACTCAAGTGGCTTGCCGTTTCCTTCTTATTTTACAAAGAAGGAAACTGAAGCAATTAGAATTAAGTGACTTGCCCAGGGTCACATAGCTATGAAGTATCTGAGACCATATTTGAATTCAGAGAAGACAAGTTTTCCTGACTCTAGACTTTATCCACTGCATCATCTAGTTACTCTGTTGAGGCTTTAGTGAAACACAAATTGTTTTTCTACATGGTAAATGTGACTAAAATTTTCCTTTTTGCAAACCTCAAAAGTCGTGGGACTGGATAAGAACATAATTACTGGCTTAAATACTTCACTGTGGTCCATGAATTACTAGCAAGGCACTTTACTGATGCGGCAATCCTCTGGGCTCACTTTAAAATAGCTAGGTTGCTACATCTACCCCTCAAGGATCTAAGGTATGCCTGAGGGATCTGGGTTATCTCTAATGCTATAAGCTCTAATACCCGTTCTGATGTGTACACCCTACTGTTAACCACTAGTGATCAGTCATGCAGTTCCATTTAACAGATTGACATTAATTAGTTCTTACCAAGGTATATTTTGTGAACTCATAGCAAACAGAGAAGTACAAACATTTACCTGGAGCATGCTCTCACTTAAATGATCTCAGTCCCTGGGGAAAGTAGTCTTGAAGCTTTACATGGTTTCTACATAGTTCATTTCTAAGCATAGCAAAGCTGATGGATGAGTCTTCATCTCAGCTATCTCTGGGTTGAGACCCAAAGGTCATTCTCAAATTCTTGTTGCTGATCTGGCTGACCATAAAACTCTATATAAACTTTACTCCCAGAATTTCTGGAGTATTATTATCTTCACTTTTCAAAAGTAAGAAGGTTGCAGCTAACTTAAATCTCATGGTCCTAAAATCAGGAAAGAATAGACACAACAGAGACAATATGACATCAGAGCCATGTACTTATGGATGACATGATCCCAGTGAAGAGATAAAGGTCAGAGGTCTCTCTTACCACTGAAGCTTATTCTTTGCCTTCTCATTTAAACACTAATAGGCAGGAATGACTACCAGCTTCACTTTGGTCAGTTTATGCCTTTTGAATGCGCTTCAGTTCTGGCTAAGAAGCCAATCAACAGTCTTTTTCTTCATTATGTAGTGATTATAGAATTATAGACTGTCTGTGATGCTCTAAATTGAGGAACAGAGGACTTCTATCATATGGCTTAATGGCTTTCTGGTAGTTGGCTCCCCAGCTTCTTCCACACAACAATTGCATCAGCTGGCATACCAGGCATACTCATCATCGGTCCCTCATTTTACTAGCTTCAAGCATAAGCTCAGTTCCAATTTTCTTAACAGAAAATATCACATATCTGTATCCTAAAGATGAATACACTGGTGGATGCCTCAAAATATAGTGCAGTTATGAGTTTCTGCACTTTATACATAACACTCACAGCTTTTATCGCATGCAAAAACAATCTAAAAGCATGTTAAAGAAAATACCATATTGACTAAGGAACAAAATAGGCATACCAGGAAGTCCAAAGTGTTTAAAAAGCAACTTATTATCCGTTTAATAATTATTGAACAGACTACCAGAAAGTCCCATGAATTATATTTAAATGAAAGAATGAACAAGTAAAAAAGCATTTATTAAGCATTTAATATGTTCCGGGCACTACAATAAGCATTGGGGAAAAACATAAAAGAGAAAAATACAAAATCCATACTCTCAAGGAGCTAACTTTTGTAGCATTCTCTTGGGGAGCAGTCGGTCAACAAAAGTGTACTAAATAGGCTTTCCAAACATGCATTGATCTAGTAGGTTACTTTTCCCAGGTGGAAGAATATGACTTCTCCCCTAAGGAATCTAGGAGGTAACATTGAGAGACTGTAGTTTCAGTACTGTTTCTGTCAAGCTCCCATCTAGTGCGCTCCTCAAAAACGATCAACGAGTTAACATCAATTAGTTTTTTATAAAGAAGGTATTTGTTGAGATGTTATAGCAAGAATAGCAGTTACAAAACAATCCCTATACCCCCGATCAAGGGGCAAACTCTCCCTTTGAACGCACACAAAGTCCCTGGAGAGAGTACACTCAAACTTAAATAACACAGGTAGTAATGCATGCATGTAAGAACCACATGAAACCGAGGGTTTTCTCGTGACTCTCGGCCTTGAGAACACTTTTCTCCCTTCTTGGAGTTGCCACAAGGTTCGCTTTGTGGTGAAAAATTGGCAATGGATGAGTTTCTCCCTTGCTCATCAGGACTGACTTTCCTACTCATCAGTGGTGAGTTGGCTGATAGATCAATCTATGGATGAGCTGAGTCAGTCAGGTTGATTTACTGCTATGCTGGCTCCTCAACAAGTATTTGCCGTGTGCCCCACTAAACTCAGCTTCTATAAGTAAAACTCTGGTCACCGTTTGACCTCAGAGGGCTTTGATGGATGTTGGGGTCCCCATCCTTTTGTATTCAAACTCGGTTTTGAATGAGCACATCCTGTGCCTCAGCACCTTTGGATGCAAAACCAACCAGAAAATTCCTCTTCATCCAACAGCACTGACCCGAAGTCACTTACGGCCAGAGGTAGGCTCACCATCTGCAGTTCTAGAGCTAGAAGGGCTAGCTGGGGGAGGAAGTTAGCAAATAGTGGAAGGAAGGAAACAAACAAGCAAGCATTGATTAAGGAAGAACATTTTCAAAAACCTTTGGTTCAAATCCTGGTTTTGACACTGAATGAGCTGGGTACCTTGGATAAATTGCAAACATTTCTTAAATCTCAGTTTCCTTATCTATAAAATCAAAATACTATTTGTACTATATTCATGGGATTAGTGTTAAGATCACATGAGATTCTATGTATAAAATAGTTTGTAATGTTAAAGTGTCCATTTTTTAAAAAAAAGTGATAAAAATATCTGTCCTCTTTGACCCTGAGATCCCACTGCTAAGGATAAACTCCAATATTTTTGTCAAGAATAGAACAAACATGCCATCAAAACATTCAAAGCAATACTTTTTGTTGTTGTGGACAACTGAAAACAAAGTAGATACCTATCAGCTGTAGAATGGCTAAATGAGTTTGGTACAAGAATGTAATAAAATGACGCTGTACCTTAAGAAACAATAAAAAGAAAGAATTCAAAGAAACATGAGGATACTTATGAACCAATGAAGAATAAAGTAAGCAGGAAAACAATATCTACAGTGAACACAATTGAAATGCAAAGAATAAAAACATAATGACCAAGCTTGGCCTCAGAGAAGAAGTTGAGAAAATATATCTTCTTCCCATGTTTGTAAAAATGGAGGATTATGGTTGTGGAATATTGCATATCCTTTCAGACATGGTTGTATGTTGGATATGTTTTGTGGAAATGCTCTTTCTTTTAAAATCTTATTTATAAGGGGTGGTTCACTGGGAAAAGGAGGGAGGAAAGATATATTTGGAAGTAAAAATAAAGTATAAACAAAATATATCAATAAAAATTATTTAAAAATATTAAAACAAATTATAAATTAAAAAAAAAACATTTGAATAAAATATACTACATGGTCTACATACTCCCACTGTATCCAATTAAATTCAGCAAACATTTCAAAGGATCATATACTTAAAGGGAGTTGTGGATTGAGGAAACCAGATCCTCAGGCGTCTTCTGTTTGAACTCCTCAGGGTCTAGCTTCATTCCCAGATTTTAAATCAAGAACATGCTGAATTCTGTCAGCCAAGAGCTGTGTCTGTTCAAATTGAAATTCAAATTCAAATATTGAAAGGGTATAGGATAGACCAAATGGAGAAGGAGGAGAGATTTTGAGGTTAGGGAGAAGAGACTCTATTCCTTTTGTTTTTAAAATTAGAATTTTATTTTCCCTATTTACACGTAAAAACAATTTTTAACATTCTTTTTTTAAAGCTTTGAGTTACAAATTCTCTCCCTTCCATCCTTCCTCCCCTTCTTCCCACCTTGGGAAGGTGAGCAATTCAATATAGGTTATACTTGTGTAGTCATGTAAAATATATCCATAATAGTCGTGTTGTAAAGGAAAACAGACAAAAAACTCAAGAAAAATAAAAAATGTAAAAAAAAAATTATGCTTCAATCTTTATTCAGACATCATCAGTTCTTTATCTGGGGATTGTATCATTAAGGTAAGTGTCACAATGTTAATGGCGACCATGAATATGCCTGTATAGTTCTGTATTGCAGAATATAAGAGATTCTCCATATAGAAGGCAAGAGAAGTAAAACATTTATTCAGACACCAGAGGATCAAATCCCAAAATCAATAACTCCAATTCAACATAGCATCAATTATCCCAAAACCAGCAAGTCCACTTCATTATAATAACAAAAAATTTAAAACACAATATCACGGCAGGGAGCTAAGCCATCACGTAACCTTCTCTGCTGCTGGGGCCTTCCCATAAAAACTCACTTACAAATCATAGCCATCTGCTTGCTTTTGTCCTCTCCTCCCAAAGTTCTGAGAGAGAACTTAACAGCTACCCTCAGAGTATATAACATTTTTAGGGCTTCACAATCCTTGTGACTTAATTAGCAAAAAGGTAAGGGCCTTCTTACAAACAAGCCTGCCCTAATCAAGCTTCCCTTAAGTAGCTCTACCTGAGACCTATTAATGAGATTAATGGGCAAGGAAGATCTTTAATCACATTAACATCATAGGGAAGGATAGTATTTTTCTTCATAATTCCTTCATAGTTGTGTTGGATTGTTGTATTACTGAGAATAGCTAAATCATTCACAGCTGATCATCTTACAATATTGCTGTTACTTTGTACATAGTACATTTCACTTTGCATCAGCCCATGTAAGTCTTTTCAGGTTTTTCTGAGAGCATCCTGCTCATCATTTCTTCTAGTACAACAGTATTCCTTCATAATCACATACCTCAAGTTGTTCAGCCATTCTCCATTTAATTGGCATCGCCTCAATTTCTAATTCTTTGCCCTCAGAAGTGAGCTGTCCCTACAGGTCCTCTTCCTTTTTAAAAAATTTCTTTTGGCATATGGAACTAGTAGTAGTATTTCTAAGTCAAAGGGTAATGTATGGTTTTATAGTCCTTTGGGCATAGTTCCAAGTTGCTCTATAGAGTGATTGAATCAGTTCACAACTTCACCAACAGTGCATTAATGTCTCATTTTTCTCATATGCCCTCCCACATTTGTCATTTACCTTTTCTTTCCTATTATCCAATTTAATAGGTACCTCAGAATTGTTTGATTAGCATTTCTCCAATCAATAGTGAATTAGAGTATTTTTAATATGGCTATAGATAGCTTTGATTACTTCATTTGAAAACTGATCACATCTTTTGATCATTTATCAATTGGGGAATCCCCTTATTTTTATAAATTTGACTCAATTCTCTATATGTTTGAGAAACAAAGCCTTTATCAGAGAAAGCCTGTTATCAAAGTGTTTTTTCACAGTTACTATTGCTAACTCTATTTTCCTCCATCCTATTTTTTCCCCTACCCCTATTTATTCTATTCTCTCTCTCCTTTCAACCCTGTCCCTCCTCAAAAGTGTTATGCTTCTGACTATTCCCAGTATGTCTTCCCTTCCATCACCCCCCCCATTCCTTCTCTTATCCCTTTCCCTTCCTAACTTCTTATAGGCTAAGATAGATTTCTATACCCAATTGCATGTACATATTATTGCCTCTTTGATCCAATTCTGATGAAAGTAAGGTTCACTCACTGTCTCTCATCTCCCTCCTCTTCTCCTCCACTGTAAAAGGTTTTTTCTTGCCTCTTTTATGTGAGATAATTTACCCCATTCTACCTCTCTGTTTTTCTTTCTTCCAGTACATTCCTCTCACCCCTTCATTTTATTTTTAGATATCATTCCTTCATACTGAACTCACATCTGTGCCCTCTGTCTATAAATACTCCTTCTAATTACCCTAATAATAGGCTAATTTTTTGATCTTATCTTGAGCTAATTTATGGCTTTCAGGTGTTTCAATAATTTTTAAATTATCTCTCTTGGATCTATTTTCTAGGTCAGTTGTTTTTACAATGAGATATTTCACATCGTCTTCTATTTTTTTAGTCTTTTGGTTTTGTTTGATTGTTTCTTGATTTCTCATAAAGGTATTAGCTTTCATTTACTCCATTCTAATTCATAAGGAATTATTTTCTTCAGTGAGCTTTTGGACCTCCTTTTCCATTTGGCCAATTGTGCTTTTTAAGGCATTCTTCTCCTCATTGGCTTTTTGGACCTCTTTTTACCATTTGGCCTAGTCTGTTTTTTAAGGTGTTATTTTCTTCAGCATTTTTTTTGGGTCTCCTTTGCCAAGCTGTTGACTTATTTTTCATGACTTTATTTTATCACCCTCATTTCTCTCCCCAATTTTTTCTTTACTTCACTTATTTGATTTTCAAAATCCTTTTTGAGCTCTTCCATGGTCTGAGACCAATGCATATTTTTCTTGGAGGCTTTGTATGTAGGAGCTTTGACTTTGTTGGCTTCTTCTGAGTGTGTGTTTTGAAATTTATATGTTTTTATTCTACATAAGATTGAAGGGACTGTAATTAGATGCACTTGTACACTTTGAAAGATACTGATGAATGAATAAATGAATACCAAGCTCTGTCCCTTCTCACACCCTTCCCAAAAGCAGTGCACATTCTAAGGTGAGGCTCTGACAATCTTATTTTCACCCCAGGCTCATTTATCCATGAATATATTGTACATTTTACCTCAGGAATCAAAAGATATGCTAACAAGTGAGATTTTACTTTAATCAACCAATGAGCATTTATCAAGCACTTTCTGAATGACAGGTACTGCACTAAATTGGAGACACAAAAGTGAAAGGAAATCGAGCATTCCTTTCTCCATTTTCCCTCTTCAGGTGATGTTTTATAAACTAGTATTAGGACAATATTTTTCAATCTGAAGTCTTTGCTGCCACCTTAATAGAAAATGCCAATACTTAATGTTCTAGTCTGAAATAGTTTTTTAAAACATCCTTATCAAAGCCTACCACATTTCTTTTTCTTTTTTTTTTTTGAGGAGGGAAGGCAGGGCATTTGGGGTTAAGTTACCTGCCCAAGGTCACACAGCTAGTACATGTGTCAAATGTCTGAGGCTGGATTTGAACTCAGGTCCTCCTGACTTCAGGGCCAGTGCTCTATTCACTGTGCCACCTAGCTGCCCCTGCCTACTACATTTCTAATACTAAGTCAAAGTTCAAAGGGAACTGCATTCTTCCTGAAGACAAAATGAGGTTGGTATCTGGATAAGGGTGGGAGAGGGCTGATTATTTCATTTGGGTACAGTACCCTTATTCTCTATGTCTTAATCATATTATTGCTCAGTTGTTTCAGTCATTTCTAACTCTTTGTGATTCCGTTTGGGGTTTTCTTGGTAAAGAGACTAGAATGGTTTGCCTTCAAGTCGTTTTACAGATGAGGAACCTGAAGCAAACAAGGTTAAATAACTTGCCCAGGGTCACACAGCTGGTAAGTATGTGAGGCTAGATGTGAACTCAGGAAGATGAGTTTTCCTGTCTTCAGGCCCAGCACTCTGTCCACTATGCCACCTATCTGCCCTTCATCATATTAGGGAAATGATTCTTCAGGACACTCAGATAAGTGAAATGACTATTCTTCTATTTGATATAATGGAACTTTCACCTCAAGCTCTGAGTTTTACTTCATTGTTTAATTTCGTCTTTGAAAATACCATATGTTGTAAACCCCAGATAGCTTGTGCCAGAGAAAATTTCAAAGGCACTGGGAAATTCTGCCTGTTCAAACCTCTGTACCTTTAAGTAGAGATGATCAGAATGAGAAAAGCTTAATTACTAAATTTTCTCTGGCAGGTTTGTGCCCCAAAGGCATATATAGTATTTTTTTTTTTTTTTACTCTGCACAAAGAAAAGGAGAACTAGGTCCTGAACTCACGGGTAAAAATGAGATGCATACCCAGTAGATGGAAGGCATCCTAGAGGAGAAGAGCCTTGCTTCTGGGGGAAACAGGAAAGCCCTCTTTCACAAAGTGATGTTGAGTTTTGGAGGAAGCCAGTGATTCTAAGAGGCAGATGTAAGGAGGTATAACATTCCAAACAAAGGGAAAGACATAGGAGATAAAACATTGCATGTATGTAAGGAACGGCCAATGGGCCAATATGGCTGAATTTAGAGTGTGCAGGGTAGTCACGTATAAAAATGCCATAAAGATAGGAAGGGGTAGGGGAGTGAAAAGTTTACAATACCAAGCAAAATAGTTGATATTTGATCCTAGAGGAAATAGGAAACCACTGTAAATTATTGAGTTGGGAGGGGTGACATGATCAGATCTGTGCTTTTAGAATATCACTTTTGCAGTTGTGTGGAGGATAGCTTGCAATGGGGAGAGACTTGAGGTAGGAAGACAAATTGGAAGTATATTGCAATAATCTAAGGAAGAGGTGATAAGGGCCTGAACTAGGGTGCTGACTGTGTGAAAAAAAAGATGTATCCAAGAAACATTATAGAAGTTGCAAGGGCAAAATTTGGTAACATATTTGAAAAATTGGGTGAGTTAGAGTGGGGAGATTAGGATAATACTGAGATTGTAGACTTGGGTAACTGGGAGGACCTGTTTCTCCCAATTGTGAAGGGGAAGTTCAAAATAGGGGAAGGTTTGGGGGAAAATACAGTGAGCCTTATTTTGGACATACTGAGTTTGAGATACTTTTAGGATTTCAAGTTTGAACTCAGGAGAAAGTAGGACTTGTGAGATTATATATATATATATATATATATATATATATATATATATATATATATATATATGTATATATATACATACACATATATGTATGTGTATGTGTATATGCACTCATGTATATATGTGTGAGAATAGAGATGATAATTAAACCCATGGGAATTGATGAGATCACCAAGTGAGAGATTATAGAGAGAAAAGAGAATAGGACCTAGAACATTGCTTTGGTTAGTTAGTGGGTATGGCGTGGGAGATGATCCAGCAAAAGAGACTGAAAAGGAACAGTCAGATAAGCAGAAGGAGAAGCAAGAGAGAGAGAACAGTGCCATAAAGCCCTAAATGAGAGTCTTCAAGAGAATTGGCTACAGAGGAGTTAAGAGGGATAAAGATTATGAAACATCATTAGATTTGGCAATAGAATTTATTGGTAACTTTGGACAGAATGGATTCAGCTGAATGACCAGCTAAGTTAGTATTTTATCCTAGCAGTAATAGGGAGCTTCTGAGATGCTTGAGCAGGGGAGTGACACAGTAGGAAGGTTTGGGAGCTGTATTAATGATTTTTAGTATAGGGGAGGTACTGGAAACAGGGATACTATTTAGGAGGCTATGGAAATAGTTCAGCGGTGGGGAACCTGTGGCCTCGAGTGGCCTTCTAGGTCCTTGGGTGCAGCCTTTTGAGTGAGTCCAAGTTTTACAGAACAAATCTTTTATTAAAGGAATTTGTTCTGTGAAGTTTGAATTCGGTCCAAGGGCTTCACTTGGACCTAGAGGGCCAAGTGGTCTTGAGGCTTCAGGTTCCCTGCCCTTGGCACGTGAAGGGTAATTAGGGACTGAATTAGTGGGGTTGTTGTATCTTAGAAGGGGTTAGATGTGGGATGTAGAGGTAGAATCAATAAATCTCATTCAGCAAAGTCCATTTTATACACAGAGCCTTTAATAAATGTTTGTTGAATGATTATGACTATATTACAGTTACAGAATAAGTTAAGTGGCCTTTTGTGAGCTCACCAGGCACACTTGTTTCCAATTATGCTGTTTTCCATGGGAAAATGTAAGTCATGTTCCATACCCCCCCCCCAAAACAACAACAACAACAAAACTGATTTACTAATGAATTTTTGCATCACAACCTGTGCACAAAATGGAGGTTGTCTTCTATATAGGGTGTTCTATATAGGGTGTTCCCAAAATCTTAAGCTTAAAACTGCACTAAGAATTTGGGGATATCTGGTATATTATTTGTTATTTTAAAAATAATTATATTATGTGCTAGTTTTTTCTCTTCAATGAGACTGTATGCTCATGAAAATCAGTAGACTATGTTTCACATTCATCTTGTGTGTCCTATAGTGCCTAGCAAAATGTTTGCACACATAGGAGGGGAAGACAATGCATGAAAGGAAGCTGAAAGGAGGAGGGGGAGGTTTGAATTCCAAAAGCAACTGAGAGTACCAATGAGGTGTGAGTAGCAAAGCTGGAGCAATCTTCATGATGATAAATTTTTTGGTGATGAGTTTATCTGGTGATGAGCTTATCCTGGGTAGAGAATGATGAAGATTATAGTGGAATCAAACCAAGTAGATCAGCTGGTGGCAAATGAGGGATGGCTCATATTTTGAGTTTTTTTTTTTATGAAGGGAAAGTATGGGAGGAGTTTTTTGCTCTGCCTTCCAAACAGAGAGGCAGAAGCAACTAAGGATGATGATGATATGTGAATAGCAAAGCTGAGGCCTTCACCTGTATTGGTAGAGGAAATTTCCTCTCCTGGGAGTTATCTATGCTAATGAATTAGGGTCCAATACCTATGCCTCTATACTCTTCAGTCTAGCAAAACAACTTTCTTGATGTTTCTGACACAAGATGTTTCATTTCTTGTCTCTTGCTCTTTTCCTGGCTGTCCATCCCATCTAACCTTAGAATCTGCTCCTCCAAATCTTTAGTTTCTTTTGAAACTCAGCTCAATCAAAATCTCCATTAAGCCTTTCCTGATCCCCCTGACTCCTAATACCTTACATCCCAAAATAACTTTTATTTGTTTAAAGTTTATTTTGTAAAAACTTATAAATGTGTATGATATCTGAAGTCAATCTTCAAAAAAATACAAAAGAAATAATTTATTTTGCATATTAATGACCATAAAGTACCATGCAACTGTAGTATTACATAATTACATGTGATATCTCCCTGAATAGATTGTGGCAGAACTTAATTTTTGTGTCTAAAACAGTGCCTGGAACATAGGCACTTAATGATCACTTGTTGGCTGATTGATTGAAAGAGAAAGGGAGGCTGGTGCATTAACTTGTAGCAGAGAATGCAATTAAAAGGCAACAAATAATTTCTGACTAAATTATTGGGATCCCTCAAGTAATTATAATAGCTGACATTTATATAGTGCTAGAAAGTTTACAAATGTCATTTGAACCTCACAATCTGAGACATAACTAATAATTCTTTCTTTACAAAAGAAAGAATCCTTTAGAGGGGCAGGACACTATTTTCTTGACATAACTGAAGTTCTTTGGAGGGGCTTGGGGTGGTGGTGCAGGTGGGGGCACATTAAGGGTAAGTAGCTACTGAGAAAGGGGATGCAGAGCTACAGGAAGCTGAAGGTGGATTTCCAGAGCCAGGTGAAGAAATAGAAAATGCCTTTGGAGGATGCTCTCCCTTCCAAGATAACAGCAAAGTAGGGGATTGTCCCAACTGCTTTTTCACCAAAATGATAGGAAGTATTATTTGCAGGTATCATTATCTACATTTTTATGGCTGAGGAAATTGAGGAATGAAGAGTGAGTGACTAGCCCATGTTTACATTAGGTATCAAAAGAGTTTAATACAAGTCCTTTAACTCTTGGAGGTATTTAAACAGAGACCATGTGACTTTTCAACAGAGATATTGTAGATAGAATTCATGATTTGGTGTAGATGTTGGATAAGATGACCTCTAAAGTCCTTTCCAATTTTAAGATTCCATGATGCTATAAAGGTTATTTACATTTTCGTGTAAGTTTTGAATAGCATCTGTTTCTATCTTAAATTTCCTAATATATTTTTCTTTTGAAAGAGAAATGCATTGTTTGATGGGTCAACAATAGATATTTAAAATCCATTAAACATTGGAAGGTCTTGGCTCTTTCCTCCCAACTTTCTTCTTCAGTATTATGTATGCTTTCATGTATTGCTGAGATTATCTTTTATTTTTCATCCAAATACCTCTGAAAATGTAGGCACAGAAAGGTTAAGTAGTTTGTTATGTTGCATCGCCAATTAATGATAGTACTTATAGGAAAAACACTATTCATAGGAGTTTAAGGATTTTTTAAAGATTGACTTCAGACATCATACACATTTATAAGTTTGTACAAAATAAACTTTAAACAAATAAAAGTTATTTTGGGAAGTGAGGTATTAGGAGTTAGGGGGATCAGGAAAGGCTTAATGGAGATTTTGATTGAGCTGAGTTTCAAAAGAAACTAAAGATTTTAAGGGACAGATTTTAATTAGATGGGATGGACAACCGGGAAAAGGGCAAGAGACAAGAAATGAAACATCTTGTGTCAGAAACTCAGACTCATAGGATTATTAGCCAAATGGTGTTAGAAAGGTATAAATCTCTTCAGTAATACCTAAGGGAAGTAAGACAACTAGTCATGACATTAATTCTTTCCTGTCTAAATGTACTTGTCCCATTTTACTTTGCTATTAAAGTCATGCTGGTTCCCCCCCATCCCCACCCCATTCAGGGATACTAGCTAAGGTCTGAATAAATTATTTATTTATTCTGTGTTTATGTGTTTATATGTTCTATTTTTATTTATATTTATTAAAAAACAATAGGTAAATACAGAAACTAAGAATGCTCAGCCTTCCTTATACACATCCTTAATGGAGATGACTAATTATCCATACTGTGCATACTAACTGTGGTGTCCTCAGGAGAAAGGATTAACACACTTGATGAAAACTTGCCTTATCCTCACAGTTTTAATGACCAAGTACATTTCACTTCTTCCTTACTTCCTGTAAGCTGAAGGGACTTCATCTTTTCTGCCTTTCTCCCAAGGATTTAGGCAATTTTGAAATGGAACAAGGTACTGTGGATTCTAGAACATTTCTACTGCGAGTAGACTAACTTTGGAGTCATGCTAACTACCTCTATGTCAGGGAACACTATACAAAGAGGGTTGTTGAAATACATGTTTCCTCCCTCCCTTCATCCCTCCCTCCCTTCCTTCCTTCCTTCCTTCCTTCCTTCCTTCCTTCCTTCCTTCCTTCCTTCCTTCCTTCCTTCCTTCCTTCCTTCTTTTCTTCCTTCTCTTTCTGGCAGAGTAGATATACCAGCAGGCTTATGCCAACCAGCCACAAAGAGAGAAGATCCCATATCACAATTAACTGTTGCACAAAGCCTGCTATGGATTATGCCCCAAAATAAACCCTATTTAGCAATCATAATGGGTTAATCTTTGGTTCTCCACCTTTCTTAGTGTTAGCCTCATCTTTCTTTCTCTATGAGCTACAGGAGCCCATAAGTATACC
Organism: Phalanger gymnotis; assembly: GCA_028646595.1. Lineage (NCBI taxonomy): Eukaryota > Metazoa > Chordata > Mammalia > Diprotodontia > Phalangeridae > Phalanger > Phalanger gymnotis. Next base: position 260,846,956 of record CM053622.1, on the reverse strand, counting down.
ACCTACATGAAAAAGGAAGATATAAATAGATAAAGAAGTCTGTTTTGGCTACAGCAACTTAAATTCAACTGTATGGATATAGAAATCAGTATTACTTTCATTTGAATTTCATACATGTTAAAATTATTGGGATTTCTATATTCCTTGGTTCAATTCACTAGGTTTTTAGAGGTAATAAAAACTAAACTAGGAATTATTCTATACCAGCCTTTTGACAAAATATGTGATCCTATCTTTGTGAATTGGACTGTCATACAGTTTCCCCACTAATTTAATTTCATTTTTAGATGTCATGGTACAAGGAACACCTTCCAATTGACAGCATTTACCTAGGACTTTGTAGTGGGGCCAGGGTCAGGACCATCAAGGTCTTTCATGGTGGAGTTGTCCAAGGTTCTGATTGAACATTCCCAGTTTAGGGAGCAGGGTAGGAATGTGGCTGTGGCTGAGAAATCATTGTTCAGTTGGGGGTCAGATGTTCAGTGGGAACAAACTAAGTATAAGAGTTAGACAAGAATGGAGCTAAAAGGATAGAACACGGGGTGAGTCTGAAGAAGTGGGCTCAAATCCAAAAATCAAAACAGAATCCAAGGGAAGAGAGAGACAGTGGTGGCAAAAATTTGTCTCCGAGGCTTGGGCTTCAGTAGTTCAGTACCTGTAGCTTCGAGAAGCTGTAGTACGCATGGTAGCCATCCTCTAATAAAATCACCATAGCAGATGGGTAATGGCAGGTTGAGGGTAATCAACAGGTCTATAAGTGAGTTGGAGGGGTGTCTACCCCAAGTATGTGAAGATTTCCTTCAGTGGAATGGACAGATGAGAACAGTATATTCCAATGACCATGAAGAAGGCTGAAGCAGGTGCCTTGGGGTGCTTAGAGCTTGGTCATTTGCTATATCTTGGGCCGTTACCACTTGTTCTGACTTTTGTCTTGCCACTGGAAGAGAAACTGAGTCTGATGACTCTATGCAATTCTGCCTCACTTAAATCCAGTTCACAATGGAATCAAAACATTAGCTCCTGATGTCATCTGTCCTCTTCAAAAAAGGACTAACAACTGGTACAAGTAATTAACTGCCTGTTGAATTAGACAAAATTATCCCAATTCACAACACTTGGTTGGTTTTATATGAGTATTTATGCTCTTGTAATCACTTGGTCTATCCTACAGTGTGTTTTAAAGTTCTTTCAGTTGGAGAGTTCTTGCTGTATCTGCCTTCCTTATTCTCCATTGCAAAGGCTAAGTCCATAATGGTTCTTGATGTCTGATTTCTTCCATTAGAATGTGGACTCCTTGAAAGTAGTGACCATATTTTTGCCTTTGATTCCTCATTACTTAGCACAGAGCATGATGCATAGTAAGTGCTTAACAAATTGCTTATTGACTGACCCTGTGCACCTTTGGTATAATGCTTTGAATTTAGAGTAGATCAAGTAAGAAAGAAGGAAAGAACTGAAGTTTGTTCTTTCTACGTTCAAGTTTAGTTCAAGAATAGTTCAGTTCAAGAAAGATTTTAGTGCCTGGCATCTTATTTTGCCAGATGATCTTCAGAATATTCTTAAGACAATTAAAATGTAAGTGATTCTGTTTCCAAGCATAGTATTGGTATTATTATCCAGGTTCTACAGGCGTACAGCAATGAGGTCAACACACTGGCTCTACAGACCCTTAGTTTGGTAGGTAGCCTAATACTTCTCTTCTGCACTTTCCTTTAGAACCTCCCAAACACTGAGCTAACTCTGGCAACGTGTGCGTCAACCTCATCACCTATGTGTACATTCCTGGAAAACATACTGCCAGGGTAAGTGAACTTATCTGCAGCATTCAAAATTTCTCCATTTGCTGTAACCTATGGTTTCATGTATGGATAATGTGGTTCTAGCTGATGGAGAACCTCTGTTTTCTTGGTGTTAATTGTTAGGCCAAAGTTGGCACAACAAGCAGAGAATCTTGTTTTTTTTTTCATCTCAGCTTCAGAGGCTGCACTGAGTGCACAATCATCTGTGAACAAAAAGTCATACATCAACTCTCTCTCCACTTTAGTTTTGTCTTGTAGCCTTTTCAAGTTCAATAAATTACTGTCAGTGTAGTAGCTGACCTTGGTGTCATTTTCTTCCTCCTTAAAGGTGTCTGACAACATCATTGAAAACATCATATTAAAAAGTGTGGGAAGAAGCACACATCCCTGCTTCTTCATTGGTGACTGGGAAAGCATGAGAGCATTCTCCATTATCCAGAACCCATGTGAACATACTGTCATGAAACTCATTTATGATATTGATGAACTTCCCAGGACAATCAAATTTTGCCATGATCTTCTACTCATAGTAGAAAAGGCCATAGTCATTTGGCATTTCTCCTGGAGTTGTTGGGCAGCACACACTATTCTGACTGTTACTTGGCCCTTTCTGAAGCTACACTGGCTCTCAGATAGATGACCATATTTAAGGTAAAAGATCAGCCTATTAAGGAGGACTCTGGCAAGAATCTTGCTGTTAATGACTAATAAGAGACAAACGCCTTCCCTGCCATCCCCCCACCCCACCATGATTGTCACAGGATAACCTGTTTTCTTTTTCTTTAAAGAGATGGATAATGGAGGCATCTTCAGCTTCCCAGGGGATAACTCCCTCTTGCCACAAATCTGAAAAATTAGTCAATTTTTGTATGAGCAGTGGACCCTCTGCTATGTAAATCTCAGCTGGAAGAAAATCAATACCAGGCATTTTGCCATTCAAGAGGATTCTCGTGGTGTTCAAAACCTCTTCAGTTGGAAGTTCAACTAGAAAGGGATTCAGTGTAACCTGTGGTATATGGTCAATGTCTTCAGCATTGGTTAATGATGGTCTGTTGAGAACACTATGGAAGGGTCTAGCCCATTTCTCCAGGATCATGTTCTTATCACTAATCAATGTGGCTCTATCAGCAATATATAGTTGAGATGCACCATACATCTTTGGCCCACAAATAGCATTCAGAACATCATAAATGTGCTTCAGATTGTTCCTATCAGTATAAAACTAAATTTCATTTGCCGTCTTACTGAGGCAAAAATCCTGCATCTCTCTAAGCTTTGCTTTCACTTTTCATGAAGTTAAATGCTGCCTTCTTAGAGATGGATGAACTATTCTACAAGTAAGCCGTGTAAAATTCCCATTTTTCATTTAGCAGCTTCAGAATTTTCCCACCATTTTCATCAAACCAATCTTGATGTTTTTGAGTGTTTTGGCCCAGATGAGTAAATGTGGTGTTGTACACCAAACCTGTGAAATCTACTTACCCCTTTTCTGCTCCCCTGTTGCCAACTATGTCTTGGCTCAGCTTTCCCTCTAAGTTAGCTACAAACTATTCACATGTGAAGAAATGCTCTAATTTCTTGACATTAAGTTTTCCAATAGGCTTCTTGCCTTTGGTTGAATGTAAATATCTAGTTTGGAGAGAATAAATCTATGATTGTTTCAGCATTCTGCTCCACACATAGCCTTCATTACTCTCATATCCTGTCTGTCTCTTCTTACAATGATATAGTCTACTAAATTGTAACAGGGTGAGTTAGAGCCGACCCCTGCCCTCCTTAGACCACCTTGCCCAAGGCCTGCTGAGGTAAACTCAGGGCTCTGAGGCAAGGGTGGAACAAGATGGCACCAGGAGGAAGGGTCTTGCCCTTGTTGACAATGTGGCAGTTCCGGATCTTTGTCCAGACATGCCTGCTTGTGAGGGCATTATGGGGAGAACACGGAGAAGAAAGGGGAGGACAGTGAGATGAATCAGGGCAGCCCTTATGCCTACATAACTAAGGCTATAAAGGCTTTGTGGCTAACTTGAATAAATGCAGTTGCTCACCATCTTGCCTCCCGCCTCATTCATTACTTGCAAGATCAAGCCTTTGCTGGACAAAGGCCTTGGATTTGGGGTGGTAGTGACCCCAACACTAAATGTCAATGTTTGATGTGAATGTGCATTCATGTTGTTTTATTGACTTTAGATATATGGAAAACAGTGTTGGTGATGAGGTTATGAGACACATAAGTCTTCATAGTAAGTGACTATTATTGTTTCTGTTTCCAACTCCATTCTTTCCAAGGACTCCCTGCCATGTCTGATAGTCTGTTCCTACCCTACTCTGGCCTTAAAGTCTCCTGGAATTACAAGCTTGTCCTCTTTCAGCACATTGATGATGACGGTCTCCAAGTCTTTATTCAATTTTTCTTTGATTTCATCAGGGTTTCTCATGACAGAAGCATATGCATTGATGATGGCGGTGTGGTGCTTTCCTGGAAGTGGCAATCACATTGTCACGAGCCTCTCCTTTTGGGAGGCATAGGAACTTGTTGATTAGATTAGTTCTGATTACAAAACCTATATTAGCTTCACAGCATCTTCCTTCATTGTGGCCACTTCAGAAAAAACATGTATTCAGCTCTGACTTTAGTAAGCTGGCCTTCATTTATCGGCCTTGTTTCATTCAAGGCTGCTATTTGGATGTGACACCTGCTGAATTCTCTTGTGACAAGAGCTGTTCTTTCAAGTCTACAGGGTTTCATGTTGTCCATAAATATGCACACATTCCATGTACCAATGGTGAGTAGAATCATCTTTGCAAAAGTTTTTGTACATTTTTTTTTTGTATTATGACTGCAAGGTAGGATCCCCACCTGCTGTGGTAAGCAGGCCAGGGTTGGTTGAAGTAGAGAATTTTTAGGGCACTTTTTCTCCATCCTTCCTCATGTGAGGAGATGAACAGTGTTTTCCTTAAAGAAGGCTACTCAGACATTTAGGAGGCTGCCAAATCCCACTGCTGCTTCACTTTAGTGAGGAGGTGACGCTATGGCCTGGGTCACCTGTATACAGAGTTGTACCTACAGCATCTAGTGTATCCGTATCTACTGCTTAATAACTTGCTCATTGCCACAGAATTTTAAGGTAGGTAGAAATGGTAAAGTGATATGGGTGATGTCTTGTCTTATGCATAAATTAGATTTAAATGAGGTAGAGTTACATTAAGTTGCCAGCCTCACTCTTTCTTCCAGAGTCATCAAAGTCTAATGGCAAGACAAAAGTCAAAACTACTGGCAATGGCTCAAGATGCAGCGGATGACATTGTTGTATTTGAGATTTAACCAATCTCTAAGTGTTCCATAATGCTTGGTTCAGCTACCTGTTCAAAAAAAAAATTATTCACAACTACCCATTCCTCTGGGAGAAGTCTTTGCATGCTTGTTGTTGACACCACTTTAACTTGCCAACAGTTTTGACACCCATTGCTTACCCTCAGCCTGGATTAGCACATGTGCCAAAATGGTTTACCAAGGTATGGCCACTACACATGCTACAGCTTCTTGGATCCCCAAGTGAGAGTTCATTGGCAGGCAGACACCAAGATGGAAGGCCCCCCTCACACCAGAGGTACTAATCTTTTTAAAAAACATAATATGTTCTCTTTTTTGTCAAATTACATGTTAAAACAATTTTTAAACATTTTTTTAGTTTTGAGTTCCAAATTCTATCCCTCTCTCCCTTTGCCCCTCTCTGAGATGGTAAGCAATCTGATATAGGTTATATGTGTGTAATCATATAAAATATTTCCATATTAGTTACTTTATATGAGAAGACAGGAAGCAGAAAAAAGAAAGAGAGAAAGAAAGAAAGAAAGAAAGAAGAAAGGAAGGAAAGAAGGAAGAGAAAAAAGAAAGGAAGAAAGAAAAAAAGAGAGAAAGAGAGAAAGAAAGAGAAAGGAAAAGTAAAAAACAAACAAACATGTTTCTGTCTGTATTCAGGCAATATCAGTTCTTTCCCTGGAGGCAGATAGCATACTTCATCATGAATTCTTTGGGATTGCCTAGGATCATTGTATTGCTGCTAATTCATTCACAGTTCTTCATTGCACAAAATTGCTGGTACTGTGTATAACATTCTCCTGGTTCTGCTTACTTCATTTTTCTTCAGTTCAGTCTTTCTAGGTTTTCTGAAATCATCCAGCTTATCATTTCTTATAGCACAATAATATTCCATCACAATCAGCTTGCTTAGCCATTCCCCAATTGATGGGTATCCCTTTGATTTCTAATTCTTAACCACCACTAAAAGAGATACTGTAAATATTTTTGTACAAATAGGCCCTTTCCCCCTCCTTTTTAAAAAAAAATCTTTGGGATACAAACTTAGCAGTAGTGTTGCCATATCAAAGGTATGACAGTTTTTATAGCCCTTGGGCATAATTCTAAATTGTTCTCCAGTATGGTTGGATAAGTTCACAACTCCACCAACAATGCAGTCATGCCCCAGTTTCCCCACATCCTCTCCAACATTTAACGTTTTCCTCTTTTGTCATATTAGCCAATCTGATAGGTGTGAGGTGGTACCTCAGAGTTGTTTTTAATGTGCATTTCTCAAATCAATAATGATTTAGAACATTTTTTCATATGACTATAAATTTGCTTTGATTTCTTTGTCTTTGGAAACCTACGATGCATTGTTTTTGCTATTGAGTCTTTTCAGTCATGTTTGACTCTTTGTGACCTCATTTGGGATTTTCTTAACAAAGATACTAGAGTAGTTTGCCATTTTCTTCTTCAGCTCATTTTAAGATGAGGAAACTGAGGTAAACAGGGTTAAGTGACTTGCCCAGGGTCACATAACTAGTGTCTGAGGCCAAATTCGAACTCAGGAAGATGAGACTTCCTGACTCCAGGCCTGGCACTCTATCTCCTGTGCTACCTAGCTGTCCAAGATTCCTGTCTTTCTCTGTATCCTTCACGTAGTATCTCACTCGGCATACTGGAGAGAAACAGACATTTGATGACTGGCTGAATTTCACAGCTGTGAAAAAGAACCATGCAATCCTCTTCCAAAAGCTACCAAAGTCCTGACTATTTTCACACTGAACAATTCTCTTTTCCCTTTGCTTATTGCCTATATAGGCTTGACAGCAGCAACAAATGAGGCCATTACGCCTGCCAGATTGCTTTGCAGTAGTCAAGTACAAGGAGAGGTTTTATAGTGTAAATTTGTAATAGATGCAGTCAGTATGAATTTGATTCTTTTCATAGCATTTGGCAACTTGGAAGGAGAAACTGAGAAGGTTGTTGATGCGGGTAACTGGGATAGAAACAGTGTAAAATCAAGGAATCTCTCTCTCTCTCTCTCTCTCTCTCGTCTCTCCATCTCTCTGTCTTTGTCTCTCTGTCTCTGTCTCCCTCTCTCTTTTCCTCTCCTCTCCACTCCTTTCTTCCCCTTCTCCTCCTCCTCTCCTCTCCCATTCACATCTACCAGTATCATCTTTAACCCATAGCCCATATCACTGCAAGAAAATCAGCCCCAAACATGTACCTGAATTTGATATTGATCCTGATCTCAGTAATTATTTTTCTCTATGGTTCAATTTTATACTTCCAAGAAATCTGTACCGGAAATTTCCAAATCTGTCTTCTTCCCTAGGCTTAATCATTTTGCCTTTTGTAAGCACCTGAGGTTACTAAGGCCTTTGAACTTAAAGCAAAAAATAATGTAAAGCATGGGGGGGAAAAAGAAATGTTACAACTAGTATTCCCTTACACTGAACCTCCTGGTTCCCTCTGCTGAAGTAACTTTCTGCAAAAGTCTCACTACAGCAACAAATGAACTCATAGTAGTCTAAGTATACTGATAGTGTGGGTCCTGTTTTAGTTTGAGGTGCCTTTATTCTGGTTCTCGGTCTTTGCTGACATCTGTTTTGTAATAATAGTTGGCATTGCCTGTTCTGTAGTTCCTGAATTGCCTCGGTCAGCAGCTGTCTGGCCTCGCCTCTGAGTTCCCATTCTTCGCAGGCATTCTCTATTAGGAATTGGAGTCCTGCTATCAGTGTATGTGTCTTGGCTTTTTTTTTTTTTTTTTTGCTCTATTACAGTCTTCCTTTTACTTTGGGCCCAATATATGGGAATGTGAATATTCTTCTATCACCTCATGCTCACTATATATCTACCTGTTTATATCTTCCTATTTCACCTAAAAATAAATATTAAGTTAGTTTATTTTTTACTCTTGAAAGACCTGAAAAACCACTGTGTTACAAATTTTACATCAAAATACCAGGGACTAAAAAATGTTGGTAGATAAAACATTTTAGTTATGGTTGTAAGAGGTTGGTTTTGGATGCCTACAAGGATATTTTGGTTATTGAGGTAATACTTTCAAGTAAAATTTTAGATGTAAGAAGAACTGAAAAAATAATTAGAAACGAAGTGGGTATCCTTTAATTGGTGAATGGATGAAGAAATTATGACAGGTGAATGCAATGGAATATTATTGTGCCGTAAGAAATAACAAAAGGATTGGATTTTGAGAAACCCTGGGAGGACTCATGATACAGAATGAAGTGAGCAGAATCAGAGAAATAGCTTATACGGAACATTCCAAAAATCTTAATGCAGTTTAAAACTTTAATAGCTTTAGCTTAACTAAAACTTTAATAACTTAAAATGGCATTAAGAGCCATTTTTACAATGCAGTTTGATAATTACTAACTGAATTTTCATGACTCATAGAACTTAGTAAAATTTTGACCTTGAATTATATAATATAATAGCCCCATCATCTGATGCCAAGATATCCTTTTAACTAGCTTTAATTTGGCTGAACTAATGTGCAAAATCAATTACTAATGCAAATAATTTGAAAGTTCTGCCTGACAGATACAAAGTCACAACATAAAACAGTTTAGAATTCCTAAAAAACACCATCTAGTTCCACATCCTATGCATTTGAGCCCCATTTTTTCACCTGTTTTGTTTGATTGTAATAGAAGTATAGATAAGGTATATATATTGCTTGACTTTGTGTTTACTTCCTCTATCTCATGGATTCATCAGTGTGGAGAGTGAAAGATTAAATGATTGAGGAAATGAAAGTTCAATCTTCTGAGCATATCAATTTATTAAGCAATATATGGCAAATGCCTAACAAATAGGGACCAAGCCCCTTCCTCACCTTGGGGCTAGACCCTAACACTGGAGGAGACAGACTTTTAAACATTAAAAACAATTAAGTAAATAAGGCCGATTAATTAAAAGGAAACAGCACTAGCATTAAGTAATCTGATCTCTAATTGGAGGAAAAATTAGAGACTTTCCAAGATGGAAGGGGAAGAGTAAACAGGTGCAATTCCTTGAAATCATAAACAGAGGTATCTCACTTCCCAAAGTGTCTGCAAATGATCAAAGGGACGTCAAAACAATCACTGATTGATAAGTATAGGGCCACTTTTCAGATAATATGCGTGGGTTATTTGAGATGTACAACTGTGAAAAAACTCCTTGCATCAATCTTTGGATCTGCCTGAGTTTCTGGTCAGTATAACTGATTCCTTATTTAAGGGTCTCTAAGAAGCAGGTATGGGTAGTCCAGCTTCCCAGCCATGTAGGGCTAGATACAAGCAATGCAACAAGGTTTTCTTCCAATGTTCACAATTAAATAAAGTTTTCTTACGCACAATTCAATAGAAAGGGCTAGCTTCCAGAGCTAGCTCCAGAATGTAGTCACAAGATGAAGTCAGTGTGGTTCACTCAATTCTGACAATCAGCCACTTGCCATCCTAATCCCCTCAATTCCCTCATATATTATATAATGAATTCAGTCAGTATTTAGCTATTCAAAATATCTAAAGGGTCATTGGCTGTTTCTCTGCTCCAGAGGGATAATTAATGTATCTCCATCTCATAGGCTTTTGAAAATTGTGTTGTTGTATTTTCCCAATGTTTGGCAAGAGGACCTGTTATTCTGGCTTTCTTTATATTACATTATATCATTTGGATTAATTGCAGCAGCACATTTAAAACTCTCTCCCTGCTCCCCCCTCCATGTTTCTCTATATTTTTTGTTTTATTCTAGATTGAGAGAAAGGGGAATTCAGGGTGTTTATTTTTTCTCTTTATGCATTGTGGTAGAAATTTGACTTCTGTAGAAACGAAAAAAAGGTACTTTTTTTTTTTTTAGCAATCTTTGATATAATTTCAAGCTTTTTACTATAGTCTTAAGCCAAAGACCAGTGATATGATCTAGTAGAAACAGTATTGGATTTAGAATGAGAGCACCTGGGTTTAAAATCTGACTTTTCTACTTTCTAGCTGTGTAACCTTGGTCAGGTCAGTTAATTTTTCTATTCCTCAGTTTTCTCATTTATAAAATTAGGTGGTTAAAAAAGTTTATTTATTAATTCAATAGTTATTTATTAAACACTACTATATTTTAGCCATTGTGCTGGGCACAAAAATAAAATAGTCCCTGCCGTCAAGCAGTTTATATTATACTGGGGAGAAAGAAAATGAATACGGATGAGCAAATATCGAATATATACAGAGTATATTGTGTTACAGTGGAAGGAGCACTGGCTCCAGAATAAGATAATTTAGGTTCACATTTTACCTCTAACTTGCCTTGCTTAAGTCATTTAACACAACTCCACCTCACAAAAAACAAACAAACAAATCACCACAATGTTTTAGGTAACTCTTTAAGGTTGTTTTAGAGAAGGTGTATGCTATATCTCTACCTGTACTGGTAGAGGGAATTTCCTTACCTGGAAATTGCCTGTACCAATGAAATCACAGATCTAGTCCCCAATCCTATTAACAAATCTAATAGTTGATGGACAATCTTATGCCTCCTAGTATAATCTGCCCAAGCAAAGTGTTTTGCCTTCAAATTGCATTATTCATTGCTTCATTATCTACCACATATTTTCTCCACACACCATCAAGGATTTTATCATTTTATACTTGTTATAACTTTTAGCATTAAAAAGACTATCATGAATTTCCATACCAAACCCTTCACTCCACTCTTCTAACTTGAAATTAGGCACATCTGTTGGAGAATATGATAGCTTGTCAGCATTCATTGTTTCTTTTAGTTTCTAAGTCAGAATTCTTTGCTGAATCATTCACAGAGTTATAATGGGCAATACTTGGTATTGCTGAGTATAAGAAATCTGTAATTATCATCAGAATTTTCCTGGATATTTATGTAGATTACAATCTGAGGCATATCGCCCCTCACCTTTGGATTCATTCCTTTACTATCTTCTTTATGAGCAACATATTTTCTTTTCAATTGTAGTTTTTTAGTTATAGGACTAGTATTTATTACCATTCAGATGTTTGCTGCCATGTCCTACAGTTGGGATTAGTATTATCTTTTAACAACTAATCATTGTTGGAAATTGTTCAATTCAGTTGAAATGGCCTCACTGCTGGCCTATATTTAATAGCTTCTTTATATTTATTTATTTTTTTGCCTTTTTAAATTTTTTTTTTTATTATTTAACATATTTAGTTTTCAGTGTTGATTTTCACAGGAGTTTGAATTACAAATTTTCTCTCTGTTTCTACCCTGCCCCCCACTCCAAGATGGCATATATTCTGGTTGTCCTGTTCCCCAGTCAGCCCTCCCTTCCATCACCCCACTACTCTCCCATCCCCTTTTCCCTTTCTTTCTTGGAGGGC
>CM053622.1:260802574-260835378 GCA_028646595.1 Phalanger gymnotis | reverse complement strand
GTTGTGAAAGACTATATTTTGCTTCTTTCTAACCTATCCCCCTTTATTGAATTTTCTCCCTTGACCCTGTCCCTTTTCGAAAGCGTTTGTTTTTGATTACCTCCACCCCCATCTGCCCTCCCTTCTATCATCCCTCCCCTTTTTTATCTTCTTCCTCCTTCTTTCCTATGGGGTAAGATACGCAATTGAGTATGTATGATTTTCCTTCTTCAGGTCAAATCTGATGAGGGCAAGATTCACTCATTCCCCCTCACCTGCCTTCTCTTCTCTTCCTACAGAACTGCTTTTTCTTGCCACTTTTGTGCGAGATAGTGTACCCCTTTCTATCTCTCCCTATCTCCCTCTCTCAATATATTCCTCTCTCATCTCTTATTCATCTTCAACTCACCCTGTGCCCCTTCTCTCTCTCTCTCTTTACATATATATTCACATACATATACACATACATACATACTCACATATACATATATATAAACACACACACACACACACACATATATATACACATATAAATACATACATGCATATTCCCTTCAGCTACCCTAATACTGAGGTCTCATGAATCATACACATCACCTTTCAATGTAGGAATGTAAACAAAACAGTTCAATTTTAGTAAGTCCGTTGCAATTTCTTTTTCTTGTTCTTTTTCTTGATTACTTTTTCATGCTTATCTTCATTCTTGTGTTTGAAAGTCAAATTTTCTATTCAGCTCTGGTCTTTTCACTGAGAAAGCTTGAAAGTCTTCTATTTTATTGATTCTTTATATTTAAATAGAAGGTTTTCTTTAGCTTGTTATTTGCTTTTCTGTGTGGTTAATTCTCTCTTAATTGCAAAGAATACAAATATTTATAGCTTTCCCCTAAACATATCTGCGATAACTTGTTTTTTATTGATAATAAACCCCATCTGGCAAAATGAGTTGTCTTTTGTAATGTTTGGCCTTTCTCTAAGCTAAACTCCCTTTGTATGTCACAATGGAGGTTCTTTTATGAACCAGTGTTTTAGATCTATTGCTAGGCTTCCATTTGTCCATATAGAGCGAATGGCTAATGCTTTCATATCCTCAATTCTCAATTTCATATCCTAAAACCTAGATGTGTGTTATTTCGCTTTTGGCTAAGGAGATTCAGTTCCAACTAGTATAATAATGGGCTAAATGAGCCTCTCTACACTATATTCCCTGCTTTGTAAGTCTGGCTGTTCATTTGATGGCCCATTCTTCAGTAGAACAATATAAAGTGAATCATATTTGTTCGATGAATGTTACTTATGCTTTGGGACTTTATATTTCTGTCCTCTCTTCCCCTCAACACATAATAAATGCAACAATTATTGTCCAATACAGGGAATAGCAATTAACATATAAATGAAAACAAGGTTCTATTTATGTTTCTATTGTGAAGGAAAATAATTTACTGGCTTAAGAAACAACCAACCTATCACCTATGCCTAAATTAAATATCAGCCCAAAAAAATCATTGACTGAATTTAGCTTTTTGCTTTGAAATACAAAAAGTTAAGGGTGAAATTTAAGCACTTCTACAGATCTGTGATTGTATCAATGTGGATAATCTCTTCAACAATGAAGATCATACTCATCCTCGATTTCATAGAGTCTGGCTTTTGTCCATGTCCTTTTGTAAATCAGGCACCTGGGGTCTACACAATGCAATGGAGTACCCTCCTTTAGATATTTCAACATTTCATATAGAACAGTGAATGATCTTTTACTCTCATTATATAACTTACTTCTTTTTTTTAGCCATACATTTCTAAATATCCTTTCAGCCATTTCACCTTTATAATTTCCTTTTCTGTAATATGATGTAGACTTCTGAAGCCACCATGTGCCTTTTGGCTGATTCTCAATCTCAATTTTTCAGAGATTATGGTAGTCTACAATTTCTAAGCATGTATCACTGGATGAATTAATATTAGTGTTAAAAAAGATGGGCCTTTGTTTCATGGAGAAATGGAGTCATTAAAAATATAACAATATCCCACAGAAAATGCAGCCCACTTTTCTACTTCTTTTCAGTTCCATTTAAAATGTCAGTCCAAGATATGTGTATATGTATACACAGATGTACATATCTATTTGTATATATATGTATATATATACATACTAGTTTTGGGTTTTATTCTCAGCTAACATAGAAGAAGCTTTAAGGCTATTTTTTTTTTTGCTCTAAAAAATCAAATCCTTTCATATTGTCAGCAAAAAAGAAACACCATGGATTTCTATTCCTTCTATACCTTGGTCTCTGTGCCTTTTAATAAATTATGTGGCTATAAAAATATAGACTGCTATAGAATATCATTTGAAAATGTCTTACTATTCCCATCTCATGTTTCCCTAAAGGCCCTAAAATCTATGCCAGCTTGATTAAGTCTTAAAAACAGAATTAAAATCAATTTTCAATTTTACAGTTCCCCTCTTTGATTCTTAGGAGGCCATTGCTCCCCCCCCCCCAATTAATCACTTAGCCCTATTAAAGTTACAAATCAAGGTGCAGTAAAAATTATGTATATGTATCACCCCATAATGTTTAGTAAAGCTAAAGCGGTAATCACAGAAAAAGTGCCCTGAAAAAAGAGCTAGTATTTCTGCTTATTCTAATGGTGGCACAATCAATAGAGAATGCTAGGCCAGTAGTCAGGAAGCCCTCAGTTCAAATCCAGTTCCAAACACTAAATAACTGTAAGTCACTTAATCTCTAGTTGTCTCAGTTTCCTCAACTGTTATAAAAATCAAACAGATCTCCTAGGGGTTATGTGAGGATCATATGAAATGATACTTGTAAAGTACTAAGCACAGTGTCTGGTCCATAGTAGATACTTAATAAATACTTCTTTCCTCTTCCTTCCTTCCTTCTTTCCTCCCTCCTTCCTTTCCCCTTCCTTCCTTCCTTCCTTCCTTCCTTCCTTCCTTCCTTCCTTCCTTCCTTCCTTCCTTCCTTCCTTCCTTCCTTCCCTCTTTCTCTCCTTCCTTCCATTTTTCCTTCCTTCTTTCTTCTTATCCTTCTTCTATAAAAGATGTTCTCAAAGCATGTGTAGATTATTCTCATAAAATTGTATAGATATGGGAAAGTAGGCATATGAATCAGTAATAAATGCTATATTTGAGATAATTTTTTTTGAGGGGAGTTAATCTCTAATATCTTTTTTCTAAGGCTTTTTTAACTTCTCTTTCAGACACCTTGAAAATCAATCTCTTAATGCCCTTTTAATTCTATCACTTTCAGCATGGACCTACATTCTTTATATACTTAGTTCATTTCAGATATTCTTGCTATCATTGTTCAGAAATTCTTGCTATTGTTTCTTTTAGCACAATTTCTCATGCAGCACATCTAGGACTGTGATGGAAACAATCTAAATGTCTGGTTCCATCTCACTGATAGTAAAAAGAGTTTATTATAAAATTTTACAGACTTTTTTAATTTTCTATTTGTAGTCCTCCTTCCAGTTTTATCCTTAAATAACCTGAGGTTGGTTTTACTTTGTTAAAGTCCCTTGCCAAGCTTTCTAAAAACTTATTTTTCTCCCTGGTTATTTTTTCAGTTTTATGAACTTATTGTTCATAATTTTCCATCATATTTCAAATGAGCTCAAATTATCAAGCAATCTTGCTCCTGGCTGCCCTATCTTTCCAGTTGGGAAAGAGGTAAAGTATTAATTGGCTAAAGTATTTTCTAGCCTCTTTTGGTCTTATTATAGTGAATAATTTACATTGATTAAATTTCTTTAGAAACCAATTATTATCTGTGTAATGTCCATTTTTCCTATCCATTTTCAATTTCCCACTAATAGCTTTTTAAAATAGGTCAGGCTGGACATTTAATTATATTCTGTATTTTATTCTCATGTTTTATTCTTTCTTCTTGATTTATATTAAATTTGATCTTTGCTTGTTAAATTTGGTGGTCTGACTGAACAAGGACAGATAATTTGGCAATGACTTTCATGTCAGTAAGCTAGAATCCTTTCCCATGAATTCAAGGGTGAAACAAGCATTATCATTTCTTCCATTTGATGGGGTACTAGAAATGGACGAGAAAAAGAGATTGATGAAATAACAATAGGTAAAGAAGAAACACAATTATTACTTTTTTAAGATGATGATATACTTAAAGAACTCTAAAAAGAGTCAACTAAAATTAATTGAAATAATTAATAATTTCATCGTACATGTAGGATATAAAATAAGTCCACAGCATTTCTATATAACACCAATAAAATCTATCTAGGAGAGATAGTGAAATTCCATTTAAAATGACTACAAATTGCTTTTCCTTTTGAGTATGCAATAAATTCAGCACACAGCTTTCAAAATTGTCCTGCTTTTCTATTTTCTTCTGGCTTTCTGTTCTTTCTTGTGCACTCTTTAAAGTTTTATTGTTATGATCCAGCAAAGGAAACAAAGAAGGAAAGTTCAGGTAGGTAAGAAGAGAATCACAAGAGAATAGTGTCACAAAAACGTAAAGACTATCTCAGATAAGAAAAGTGATTGACAGTGTCAAAGGCAGTAAAAACAACAAGAAGGATAAGGATTTGAAAAGGCCATTGGATTTGGCAATTAAGAAATAACTTTGAAGAGGGCAGTTTTGGTCAATTAGGGATTTAGGATGTAGAGAGTTAAAAACAGTGAGAAGAAAGGATGTAGAAGAAACTATTGTATGGGATGCAAGTTTTTTTTTTCTTTTTTTGGGTGGGGGAAGGCAGGGTAATTGAGGTTAAGTGACTTGCCCAAGGTCACACAGTATGTCAAGTGTCTGAGGCCGAATTTGAACTCAGGTCCTCTTGACTCCAGGGCTGGTGCTCTACTCACTGGACCACCTTGCTGCCCCATATGGGATGCTAGTTAACAGGGGTGGGCAGGTCAAAGTGAGAGTTTTTTGAGGGTGAAGAAGATATTGTAGGTGGTTGGGAAGCAGCCAATAGACAAGGAGAGATTGCAAATAAGTGAGAGGGTGGAGTTGATAGAGGGGGCAATCTATTAGAAAAGATGAGGTGGAATGGGATTACTTGCATATGCGAAGGAGTTGATCTGGACAAGGAGAAATGCCACTTTATTATGTGAGACAAGGGTGAAGGAGATCATGGCAGAAGATCGATATTTTCAGTGACATATGAAACAAAGTTCTCAGTTGAGAGTTGGGGAACCATGGGAGGTTTAAGAAGAGATGAAAAGGTTTGGAAAAAACACTGCGGTGAGTGAGAATGAACTAATTCGGGGCAACAAAGGGATTGCCTTGTAATAGTAAGGTTCTGTAATGTAAATTTGTAGTGGACTGAGTCAGCATGGTTTTGTGAGTTTTCTCCAGCTTTGTTCAGTAACATATGTTGCAATGCAGGCAGTGGAAGGTGGGAATGACACAAGGCTGAGGCTTGGAGGGCAAGGCTGACAATATAATAAGGAGGGAATGAACTCAAGAGAAAGAAGATAGTGTAGAGTTGAATTGGTTTATAAAGGGATCAAGATGGGAAAAGGAGGAGAGTGTTAAAGCAGGGGCAGTAACCTGAGAAAAAACTGTAGGTGCACAATATATAAAGGTATATGTCAGTATACAGAACAAGAATTCTCTAAAGAGCAGCCTAGTTGGGAGTGAGAAGCAAACTGGAAGTTGAAAAGGGAAAAATGTTTAAGACAAAATGCCAACTTCACAGTTCTTCCTAGAACCACTTAATGCATTTGGAAATTGGTCTTCTAATATTATGAAACTATTGCCTCTTCCTTTTGGAGATTGAGTTTGTTTTGAAGTCTAATTTTTGGATTTCAGAAACCTGTCAAATAGAATTGAGTACAATGCTATGGTTAGTTTAGAAAATGAGTCTTTTTTTGGGGGGATGATATTTTGGAAATATAACCATTGATTATTAAAACTGATTTAGCTTTGAGAAATTAACACTCTATTGATACCAATTTACTGCATTCATTTATTCTAAAGGAGCTATGCCTAAGAGGGAATGAAGTATTTGATTATATTTTTATTCTAATTAAATGAGTAACTTATATATCAACATGGTATGAAGTAGATTAGTAGGTTATCTCTAAGGATCCTTCTGAAGGTAAATAGATGGTATAGTTGCTGGGGAAATGGATCTGAAGTTAGTAAGACCTAAGTTTAAATCCAGCCTTACATACTTATTAAACCCTGGGTAAGTCTCTTAATCTGTCTGCCTTGGTTTCCTCATCTGTAAATTGAGGACGATAATAGCAGCAACTTCTAGGGTTATTGTGAAGATAAAATAAGACATCTGTAAAGCACCTTGCAAACCTTAAAGTGCTATATCAATGTATGAGGCAAATACAGTGAACAATGTTGGTACCATATTATTTAAGTTAAAGCACATATCCTTCCTTTTTGTTAACAAATGATAAGTTATAAAATTGCAAAGTGGCATGTGTTATAAATCATCAGCATTTTCAGGTGGTTTTGCTTGTTTGTACATTTGAAAGAATGTACTTTGGTGGGGAGGAAATTGTTGGGTTTTAGTTAGGATATGCCTGTAGTCAAGGTAAAATGTATCAATTAAAACTAAAAAAAATAAGGGTAGACACATTACAATAAATAACATTTTATGAGGCTATGAGAAATAGATAATGTGGTATCAGAAATTCAGCATTACTCTAAAAAAGAAGTATGTATATATATACATATATACACATACACGCATATATATTATATATATGTATACATATATATATATATAAACATTTTGGAGACTAAGATCTACTTGGAAATGCATCACAAACATAATTAATTATAATAAATTTTAAAAGGAACAATATGGTTACATTAACGATAATGTACAGTTTATGATTCAACCCTCCACACCTTAAGGGCCTAATATTCAGAACACCTACAGGAAAAAAAGTCTGTTTATGTACTCGTGAAAGTTATAACCCATGGCTAAATCAGGTTATAAGTTCTACAGTAGCATGAAAAACCACATATTAGAAGAATGTTACAAAAAGGCAAACGGATAGTAGAGATTTAAAAAAAATCGTGTTGCAATACAGTTCACTTTAAGCATAAAGGTCAGGTTGTTTACCTCTTTTTCCCTAGAGAGAGATCAAAATGGGAAGAAAGGGAGTAGAATTGATGATTTAATAACTTTCATTTTCAAAATGTCAGGTCTATAAAGAATTAAAAAGGTACAAAGAAACACATTTATTTCATTTTTAAAATATACATATGGAAGTCAGTTTTTAAAACTCCAAAACTAAGGTTAAAATAAAGTGTTCCTAACTTTTAGAAAGCACTACTGCTTGGTGCAAGAGAGGTTTGGGTACAGTGCCATTCTTTTTTTCTTTTTTCCTTATATCAGACATTTGGTCTGGGATCAGGTTCATATTTAGTGGAGCCTATCTCTAATTAGGAGGATTAGCCTCTTTCTCATAGTCACTGACTCATTAAAATCTCACTCCTGCTTCCTGGGGACACTGTTACTTTGGGGCTTAAATCTAAAGATGTATGCAATGTGCAAATGTGAATCAGGCATAGGAAAAATCATTTATTCCTAAGTAGAAGGCAATGATGACCATAAAAAGAATCATAATGCACACCAGCAGAATGATTTATAGAGAATTTGATTAACAGCTTATAAGTATTAGTAAAATCAACTGATAGTATAATATCCTGGCATCTATGGGATATAGTATAGTCTGCAGTACTATAATTAGCCATTTTTACACTGCCCTCTCTTATACTGTCTGAAGAGTCCTCTGGTGAAAGCTTCCTGTCATAGTAGCTAAAATGGCATAGTCCTTTCTTTCTTTGGAGTAAAATGGGATAGTCCTTTCATTCTGCTTTCATGACAAAAAATGATGTTCCCATTGCAGCTGAAGACTTCCAGACCTTTTGAAAATCACAAGGTCACCTATATGAGGAAAAGACACCCAAAGACATGCCAGGTGTTGGTTTGCTTATGCAGGACATATTGCCATCATCACATGGGGCTAAGGGAGAGATAGAACAGCTCCCTTTTCCCTACCCTACTCTCTAGTCTCTGCTCAGAATAGCCCTTATGCATCAAAACTGGAAGGTGAGAGAAGTGAGTTGCTCATTTAAGATACTCACTGAATTCCAAATGAGAAGGCAATTAGGAAACTCTTCATCATTTCCCATTGTAGGCCCTGGAGTCATTAGCTATTTTAACTAGGTAGACAGATTTCCCACGAGGGAGAACCCATTACTTACCAAGGAAGCCCATTCCACTTTTTTATATCATTAAGCCTAAATTTGCTTCTTTACACTTTCTACCCATTGCTACTAGTTCTGCTGTATTGGGTCAGGTAGAAGAAATTTAAACATTTCTTCAAATACTTGAAGAGAGCCATTGTATTGACATTCAGGCTTTTCTTTCCCAGGCTAACTCCAGTTCTTTCAAACAACGCTCATGTAGCACATTTTTGAGGCCCTTTGGCATTCTAGCTGAATTTCTCCATTTTCCCAGTGTATCAATGTCCTTACTGCATCTAGTTCTTAGGATGGAACACAATATTACAGATATGATGGGATCTTTTGACTTTGTTATCCACCATGTTAGCCTTGTTATTAGCAAATTCGCCACCTATGCTTTCTTTCCAGTCAATGTAAAAAATCCTGAACACAGAGATATAAGGAATCTCCAGCAAAAATTAGAAATCAAGCAATCAACAAGCATTTATTAAGCACCTATTATATGCCAAGCACTGTACTAGGTGCTATAGATACAAAAACAAAGAATGAAATAGCCTTACTATAAGGTAACAGTCTACCCAATGGGGGTGAAAACAGTGCATATATAAATATTTACAGACTAAGTATAAAGATAACAAATACAGGATAGTTAGTGATGGAGGGCACTAGCAGTTGGGGGAATTAGGAAGTGACTCATGTGACAGGTGGTGCTTAAGCTATGTCTTAAAAGAAAAGAGGTGACTAGAATGCATTCCATATATGAGAGACAGCCAAAGCACAGAGATGTGGGAGGATGTCACAAGCCAGCAAGAGAGAGAAGGCCACTATGGCTGGATCACAGAGTTTTGTGAGGGGAATACTATACAATGAGGCTGGAAAGATAGATTGAGCCAGCTTAAGAAGGGCTATATAAGCCAAACAGCAGAATTTAGCTGCTATCTTTGAGTCAATAGGAAGTCAGTTGAGTTTTTTAGGTAGAGGGGTGATTTTGTCAGATCTTCTCTCAAGGAAAATCATTTTGGCATCTTTGCAGATGATAGAGAGGAATGAGGAGAGATGAGTTGAGAGATCAATTAGGAGGTCATTTCAGGAGCATAGGCAAGAGGTGATGAAGGCTGCAAGTAAGGTGGTAACTGTGTGAATTGAGAGGAGTGATCACATGTGTGAGATGCGGAAGGAGAAACAAAAAGATTTGGCAACTGAGTGAATCTATGTGGGTGAGAGAGAATGAGTTAAATGACTTGTCTATAACTATTCAGATTGGGATACCAACCCACGTCTTCTGACTTATGATATAGTAATTTTCAATATAACGTGCTGCTGGTCCTCTACTATAAGACTTGCCTTGTTAAAGTAGAGAGCCTTTTGAAATCTAAGTGATATATTACTCCGCAAAAAAATGATCTTATGATGAGTATATTTATAAGTATCTTTGAGAGAATTAAAGAGATAATTCTGATATGGCAAAAAGTTCTCAGTGCCTTATTTCCCTAAATAGGCTTCAATAATCTAGTTTGTGAAAAGTCACAAACATTTCTCTCCAAAAATTTAAGAAATAAGAGAACATGGAGAGAGGGTTTTGAAAAATTTATTGTTCAATATCAATGCCTATATTTTAACTGAAATGGACAATGTGCTTTTCAGGCACAAAACTTATTGCCTCTTCCAAAGGAGTTATGAGAAAAACATTTTGGATAATGCCGAAGAAATTGTAGGTAGTGATTGGTATAAATTTTTTAATGCTTTCTTTAAAATTCTTTCTCTTAAAGAACTATGGAGTCTGAATGTAGATTGAAGCAGACTATCTTCTCTTTTTTTTGTTGTAGTTTTTTCTTTCTTGTGGTTTTTCCCTTTTGTTATGCTTCTTCTTTCGCAACATGACTAATGTGGAAATATATTTCATATGATTGTACCTGTATCACCTATATCAGATTGCTTGCCATCTTGGGTAGTGGAGAGGGGAGGGAGGGAGAAAAAATTTTGGAACTCAAAATCTTATAAAAGTGAATTTTGAAAACTATCTTTACATATAATTGGAAAAAATAAAATATTATTAAGTGGAAAAAATTCTTTCTCTTTAACCTTACATATTGATACATATTAATGGTCTGGACCCAAAATGTAGTTTTGTGTTTATTACTTATCTTAAGAAGAGTAGATTATTTTACTGTGATCTCATTCACTTTTCTTAGAAGAGTACTTGTTTTTCTCATACAAAACATCACTATTTCTCTTCAGTCTCTGTTATTTTGTCTTTACCATTTTGTTTTCTTAGACTGGTTGTTAGAAATGTTAGGGCAGCATGCAAACCTTAAACATTTCAGAATATATCCTCAATAAAGCTATTCTCAGTGGCCCAGTAACCCTCAAGGGAGAAAAACAAGGTAACGGCTATTTTTTTTTTTTAGAAAATAGAAGAGAAGGTGAAGTTGGAAGAAGCACTATTACTGATATCAACAGAAACAGAAAGTCTTATTCTCCAATGTTGAGTCAGTTATTTTCAATCAACCAATCAACATCATTAATCAAATGCCTATAATGTGCCAGGCATTGTCTTAGGTTCTAGGGTATAAGAAAAAAAAATGAGACTCTCAAAGAGCTCACATTCTCCTGGGTGAGATACAACACACAGAACAGTAAATGAAAGAAATGCACAAAATAAAAAGGAATTTCATAAGGTGGAACACTAACACCTGGGGGAATCAGATAAGGCTTCTGGTTCCTACAAGAACACTTTAACTGAAACATAAAGAGACCGAGGGGTTCCAAGAGCAAAATTTAGGGCTAAGAGCATTCCAAACATTCAGGAAATTTGATGTAAAGGTAAAAGGGAGGGAATAATAATGAGAGAGAGGGAGAGAGAGAGAGAGAGCTTCAAGATTTGCAAAGTGCTCCACAAACAAGATCTCACTCGTTTCTTACAATAGCTTGGAGGCAGGTACTATTATCATTCCTATTTTTCAGATGAGGAATATGAGACAGCAGTTAAGTGATATGTCTGAGGTCACACAGTTAATAATTGTCTTAGGCTGGATTTGAACTCAAATCTTCTTGATTCTGGGTCTAATACCGATCTACTGTGCCACCTAACTGCTTGAAATGACATTCATTGGCAATAGTAAGTAGGACAGTTTGGTTGCAACTCAAAGTACTGAGAAGAAATAATCATCCTGGAAAGAGTTAGGTTGGAGTCAGGTTATGTTGGATTGTAGATGTGGAAAAGAGGAGTTTCCTTTTTATCCTACAAGTAAGGGAGAGCCCCTGAGCAGAGGAGGAACATTGTCAGAACAACACTGTAAGTGTATCCATTTGGCAGCTAGGTGGAATACTGGAGAAGGGGGAGACTAGATGGAGGAAAACTGGTTGGGAGGCTATTGGAGTTGTCCAGGTAGGAGTTGATGGGGCCTGAACTTGGGTTGTAAAAAGAAACTGACCGATCCAAAGGCTGTTGAGAAGGTGAAATTGATAAGATTTGGCAACTGATTGTATATGGGGAGAGGGGAATAAATGAGAGTGAAGCTTCAAGGAAACTTCTAGGTTGTTAACTTAGGTGACTAGATGAATGGAAGTTCCCTTTTCATAAATTGGGAAATTAGGTCAGTTTGTACTTGTTGAGTAGAAGAAGCCCACATCCATATTAGAGATATCCATTAGAGTTAGAGTTGTAAAGATGAGTTCAGGAGAGAGACTAGTGCTAAATCACAGATTTGGGAGTTCTCTGAATAGAGATGACAACTGAATTCATTTGAACTGATGAGATGAGATAATATGAGAAAGAGGGGTACAAAGATAGAAAGGCAGAGAGAGAAAGAGAGAGGCAGAGACAGACACACAGAGAGACAGAGTGGAAAGGTCTCAGGTAAGTCTTGGGATGTACTTATGCACTGGGGTTGGGGAATGGTTATTGAATCTATAAAGTAGATGAAGAAGATTCATTAAGAAAAAAAATAGGAAGAGAACCATGACAGAGCAGTGTCATGAAACCCCAGGAAGGAGAAACGGTCCATTAGGACAGGGGTGGAAATAGCGTCAAACATTACACACAGTCAAGAAGTAATGATAACTGAGCAATAAAACAAAATTATTTGTGACCTTGGAAAAAAAGCAATTTCCCTCCACTGGTGGGACCAGAATCTATATTTTGAGGTTTGAAAAGTGAATAAAAGATGAGAAATTAGAGAAAGCTTTTTGTTTTCTAAGTGTCCGTCCATGAAAGAGGAGAGATAAATGATAGAGTGGATAGGATAGCCTTTAACTTTAATAGTTTTATAGATCTGTGATTCAGTCAGTGTGGATCCTCCTATGAAAACTCAGGTTTACTTTCATACTTCAGAGAGAAATAAAAGTGCAGTTTTAGTAGAGGGCCATTACAATAGTTTTATAGATTTGTGATTCAGTCAGTGTGGATCCTCCTATGAAAACTCAGGTTTACTTTCACACTTCAGAGAGAAATAAAAGTGCAGCTTTAGTAGAGGGCCATTACAATAGAAGAGGGAGTTTGGCAATGATACCCAGTTGGGCTCAAGACTTGAGCTACCCAAGTCACAGAATGTGGAAGCTGGAAGGTACTTGTCAACCTCCAAGAATTTGGTCTAAGAAAGACAAACAAATTAGGTTGTCTGAGTTCATGTTTTATTGATCTCAAAGCCAGCGGCATGCATCTCCACGGAGCTGCAGTGTCGGAACTTAGCTCCCTTTGGGGTTAGGGTACACAGTTTATATGTCCTTTGAAGAGTAGGTGCTCCCAAGGGGTACCAATCAACTCTAGTTAACACCCTTGGAGGTGGGCTGTATTAAAATGGGGGTCTTGAGGTGACTTAAGTCACCTAAATCTTAGTCAAAGAGATATTAATTTCCATATAACCTGCCCTGAAAATAGGGAGAATCATCATTTTCCCAGATCTATCTGAGCAAACACAAGGAGCAGGAATACATCCATTAGTCCAAACTTTGAGTTTTTTAGAGTTTTTTTTTAGAGTTTCTTTTACTGTCTGATTAGATCTTGGCCTGGGTAAATCTTTAAGAAAGATTTCCCGCACTGGTTAGTTTCTCCATAAGGAAGTAGAAAAGGAGAAAAATCTTGGTAAGAATCTATCTCCACCTAAGCCTGAGGAGAACAAAATAGGCCTCCCTACCTTAGATTAAGTTACTTCTGAGCTCAGGTTGGGGTTTGACCAAGATAAGGAGATTAGTGATCTCGTTATCAAGAATCTAAGAAAATCATAACTTAAAGTCAGGACTTTGAAAGAAGGGGGCTGAATCTCTAAGATATTGGTTATTAATAATCATTTTTATCATACTTTAAAGACCATCCGGTCCACGTATTTGGGGCTTCCCATGGAGAAATTCTTCTTCAGAATGAAACAAAGAGTTCAGAAAAAGGTTGTTGCCTTCTTCTTAAATGCCACACTTTAATAGCAACATTTTAAAATTTTAAACTGAAATTAAATTTCTTTCTCTCAATCATATTTAAACAAAACTGTCATGCTTTCACGGGCAATGACATTTACTTCACCTTTGTTAGTCTCTTCAGAGTAATTATGAAGGGACCATGAAGACTTCTAATATATATTTGCTCAATTCTCCCCACAGCTTTGATTGACATTTGAACAAAGAGTAGCTGCAGCGTCAAAACTTCTGAATCATTTTGTTAGCTCAGGGATTTTATCTAGCACAGCCTACTCTTTTCCTTCTTTCTGCACTACTACTCCATAGTCTTTTCCTCCATTTTCCATTTACTTAATATAGGTTAGTTACCAGTATAAGTTAACTTCATTATAACACCATTATAAGACTGTAGAAATTTTCTTCTCCAAATTAAAAAAAAAAGTCAGTAATTGGTGTAAGATCCAAGATTGGGCCAACCTGCCTGACTCAAGGGCTCTACCAGAATCACAAAATCTTAGACTTGGCTTTGCTTTCAAATTCTACAGGACATCCTTGACAAGTAGTCATTCAGGTTTTGTTTGAATACTTCCAATGGCTGTGAACTCGCTGTCTTAAGAGGCAGCCCACTTTACTTTTGTATAGCTTTGATTATTAGGAAATTCTGCATTATAATGAGCAGAAATCTCCTTACCTGTAACTATTACCTATTGGCCTAGTTCTGCCTTTTGTTGTCAAGTGGTTCAAATTTAATCTCTTTTACACATGTCAACCTTCAACCTGGTCAAGATGGTTGACAATTATCAACCAACTTTTTATCCCTTAACCCTTCTCTTCTCCAGGACAAAAATCCTCCATTTGTTTGTCTGATTCTCTTATGTCATGGTTTCCAGGCTTTTCATCCTACTGAATTCTACTCTGGACCTGTTCTAAAGTGTCTCAGGCCTTTCTGAAATGTGGTGCCTAGAACTGAACACTGCTTTAAATGTGGTTTGACTGAACACAATGTTCTAAATGTGGCAGCTACGTTGTGCATTGTAGGATAAAGTGCTGGGCTTGGAGTCAGGAAGACCAGAGTTCAAATCTAGCCTCAGATACTTAATAGCTGTGTTTTTCTGCACAAGTCATTTAACCTCTGTTTGCCTTAGTTTTCTCATCTGTATAATGAGGATAATAATAGTACCTACCTCCCAGGGTTGTTGTGAGGATCAAATGAAATAATGTTTGTAAAGCATTTATCTCAGTACCTGGAACATAGTAGGTGCCATATAAAAGCTAAATCATGATGATGATGATGATGATCAGAGCCCAGCAACACTATCATTTCCATATCTCTGTACACTGTAACTATTAATGCAGCCCAGGATTGGTTTAGTTTTTTTAGCTGTCACATTATATTGTTGATGCACATTAAGGTGTCAGATCATTAAAACTACTAAATATCCAAGTGAACTATTTCTGAGTCACGTCTCTTTTATTTGCACAATTGACATTGGGCTTTATATTTATCCCTCTTATATTTCATCTTATTAGATTTGAACCCATCATTCTTTATTGTCTAATATGTCTTTTGCCATCACTTTTGTGAAAATCTGATAATCATACCATATATCTTTTCATCTAATTGACTGATAGAATACTGAACACAGGCCTAAGGCATATCCCTGGGGGTGATCCACTAAGGACCTCTCTTCAGAATGTCCTGGTTATTTTTGAGGTCTTATCATTCAACAAATTAAGTTTCCTGTAACTTAGGCCATATATCTCCATATTAACTGTAATTATATCATGAGAAATTTTCACAGATCACAGAATCTCAGAGATGAAAGTGATGTCAAAGGTTATCCAGTACTCATACCTAGAATATACCTAAAGAACCCTCTCTATGCTATTCCTAACAAATGCTCACCTATTATTTGCTTGAAGACCTCAAGCATGGGAGAACCCACTTCTTGAGGCAGCTCATTCCACTTTTAGATAATTAGTAAGCTTTTTTTTCTTATATTAGGGCTAAGCTGCCATTTCAATATTTCCACCAAACTTATTTTTTTGAAATGATACCATAAGAATTTGTGTCATAAAGCTGATATACCATCTTCCCTGAGTTGTCATCAAATATATCAATTGTTCAAGGCTCACGAGGGGTGAAACTAGCAAAATTGGGGTTGGGCCATTCACCTAACAAAATGAATTCATAATGAATCTGTCCTATTGCCTTGATGGACATGAGGTGCTGAAAGTGGAGCTGAGGGTATTGAATGAAATGTTAGGGATAGGTCCTTTGGGAAACAGAGTAAACCTTGTACTCAGCTTCCACTCTGATGGTCTGTGGTCAGGAGTCTAACCCAATTTAGGCTAGTACACTGACAGCATAATGTAGTGCCAATGTGATACAGTGACTACAGCTGATATAAACATGCTGGTGTAGTTCTACATAGCAAAATATAACAGATTCTCTTCATTGAAGGTGAAACCAAAACATTTATTCAAATACCAGAAAGCTAAATTCCAACACCACAAAGCCAAATCCATCATAGCAACAAAGGAATCTATACACATTTTCAGTGGAGGGGGCACTGTCATCCTCAAACTTTCACTCTTTTAGGGCCTTCTCACAAATGAACACCCTGAAGCAAAATCACTCCCTGGTTCTCACTTGCATTAGCTCCTGCTCTGTCTGTCTGTCTGTCTCTCTCTCCCAGCTCTGACTACCCTGTCTAACTTTCTCTCAGCTCTGCTCCATCCTTCCTGTTCCACCCCTTCCTGCTGTACCCATTCAGCAAGCTCCTTCCACCACAGGCTCATGTGACTCAGACTTCCATGTGACTCTACAACAATATGACAGGGATAATACAAAATAAGCACATAAAACAATATCTTAGGGTGGCACTTGAGCAGAAGCACCCCATCATTCCCCCCTCAACAAATGGGGCCCAAAGTTCCTTGGGGTAAGGGGTGAAGGTCTCTTCTTCTACGGCTAATTCCTGCTGAAATTGGATGTAGAGCTGTTCTTGCCCCAAGAGGTCCCATTCGAGGGGTCAGTTCTTTTAACTGGCATTCACAGTATAGTCAATGCCAGGTCCAGGGGTGACATGGCACAGTCTTGGACAGGGGGTGACATTCAGTTCAAGTGGTCAGGCATCTACAGGTGGAGGGCACCAAACCTGTAGGAAGCACATCTAACAAACAAGTTGAAAAGCCGAAAAAAAAATAATGGGACAACAACCAGAAGCAGGGTAAATATAGTCTCAGCCGTGCTTCTGGAGTCCATGAACTCACTAAAACTGTATTAATTCCCATCTTCTTTACTGCCGTATTTCTTCAATCTGACCTGGGACTTGGCCAATTTCCCATTCTCCCTGAAGTTGTGACAAACTTGGATACAATGATTGAGGAGGATCTGTAGGGGCAGTTCTTACTTCTCTATTCAGTCTAATATTAAGTCTTTTTTCTAGGTACATCTTCTATAGCTCATTAGTTGGAATACCATATATTCTTCTAAAATCCATCTTTGCTCTCAATAGAGCAGTAAATAATTCCTTCCTTGTTAATCTATTCCGATGTTGAATCTACTGGTTATTTACTCTTCTCTCCTGAGGAAATTTATCTTTTCCCCATTCCCCTAAGTCACTTAACTGTGAAATCTTATCCAGCACCTCCCTGTGGTGATAATGTGATTAAAGATATTCCCTCTCATTCAATAGCCCTCAGGTGGGGCCAGTTAAGAAAGGCCTGATTAGAGGTAGGTCTACACCTTTGTGATGCCAATGGTGATAAAAGATCTTTTCCAAGCCCTTTTGCTAAGCAGATGCCAAGCCTCATGCCCAGACCCCTTTACTGATTGGGTGTGAAGCCCTAGGGCCCTCACAAGAGTATATACACCCAGAAGGTAGCCATTGAGAACTGAGAATTCAGAATCCAGCCCAAGGAGGAGAAGTAAGAACTCAGAGCTGCAGAAAGAGTGCAGAGTTGAGAGTGGAAACCAGAGAGCTGCAGAGACCAGAGAACTGAGCGGGGAGAGAACATAAGTCAGGATTTATGAGTGCTTATGGGGAGGCCCCAGCAGGGGAGAAGGTTACAGGATGACTTGGTTCCTTCCTATAATACTGTTATAATTTCCTTGTTGCTACATTGAGGTGGGCTTACTGACTTTGGAATATAATTACTACTATATTGAATTGGAGTTATTGGTCTTAGGGTGTGATCCTCTGGTGTGTAAATAATTGTTATACTTCCTTTGCCTTCTACCTAGAGAGTTTTTCATACTTTATGATTGCAGACCATACAGGCATGTTCATGGTCATCTTCTAGGCCATAAATCTTTCCTTACTGATACACTCCAAAAGAAGGTGCCCTATTTCCCCAATCAGTAGAGTTAGAATTAGGTGCTTATAAGCAAAAGGAGCTGTGTTCACTATGATATTTCTATGAGAAATTGCTAAAGGGGTACCATGATATGCATCTGCATCTCCCATCATAATTGAAGTCTTTATTATTATCTCTTCCTTTCACTTTCACATACATTCTCTAAGCAAGTATTTGGGTCTATCTCCACTAGGTCACATAGAGTTAGTAGGATACTGTCTGCTGCATCTTTTTGCAGCTAAAGCTAATAGATTACTTGCATTGTTACCTCCTTGCATATGGAAATCCCTAAAAGCTTGCTGTACAAAAGGATTCTGACTAATACCTATGAATTTCAAACAATCTATGTTATCTATCCCTACTTCTCTGGCCCCTTCATCATTGATTCTCACCATCCAAGATACTAATGATTCTTTCATTTTTTTGGGTGAATCAACTCAAAATATCTGTGACCTCTTGCTGAGCAAAATCCTCAATTATTTCCCTAAACACTGTGTGCTCTTCTTGGTTCTCCAGTGTTTGGGCCCCAATCCAGCCCAGCCTGTGCAAGGGCTGCATGCACCTTCCTCTTGTTACTTTTTTGCTTATTTTTCTGAGCTAAATTCACAGCTGCTTTTTCTTCTACCACGTGAGAATTTCTAGCTTGCTCTTCTAAAGGAAAGCTCGAATGCCATAGCACAGAAAGCTTCTCATGCAAACCAGCTAACTCTTTTTTCATCCGAACTCTTTCCTCTAGTAATTCGTCTCTGCTTTTACACATAATGATAATTTGTTAGCAAGGCCCAGCCTCTCCTACACACACCTGCCAGTTCTTTCCCTGATTCTGTTGGTATTCTTTGTGAACATCTTTCTAAATCTCTGGGTCCTCCCTTCTGTAGCCTCAATTCCCAGTTTTCACAGAGCCCTATGCTTTTAGCCCATTCTCTTGCTAGGGAGGAATAAAGTAAATCCTCTCATCCTGGGATATCCATTTCCTTCCCTAAAGCCTTCCTGACTCCAAGTAGAGGTCTGATATTTTGTGATCCCATCCTTGTCACCAAATGTAGTGCCAATGTGATACTCACAGCGGCTACAACTACTGTGAATATGCTGGTGTAGTTCTGAATTGCAAAATATAACAGACTCTCTTCATTGAAGGTGAAACCAAAACATTTATTCAAACACCAGAAAGCCAAATCCCAATACCAGAAAGCCAAATCCACCACAGCAACAAAGAAGTAATATAAGTAATAAGTCTATTACTATTACTATTAAGACATTATCAATGGAGGGGGCACTGTCATCCCCAAGCTTTCACTCTGTTAGGGCCTTCCCACAAATGAACACGCTCAAGCAAAATCACTCCCTGACTCTCACTCACTCTAGCTGCTGCTCAGTATTTCTCTCCCCATCTACTGTCTCACTTTCTCCCAGCTCTGCTCCACCCATTTGGCGAGCTCCTCCCACCACAGGTTCACATGGGCTTATTAGTGCATGGGAAGATCTTCAAATTGTATTAACAATACATTAATAATACATTCAATACATTGACAATATATGTGTTTATGAGTCACTGAGTAGACAAAGCAAGATTTCCCTCTGACCAGGTCCCAAATTTTCAGTTTAGTCCACTGAGGCTGTGACTATCAGCTAAACACAACAAGAGTTCAGAGCCACATGGGTCACCTTCTTTTTGTGAAAACTAAGATTCCATGTCTTTTTGACATCCATGTTTATCAGGATAATATTGTCCATACCATAAGTCCCTCAGACTGGTGGTCCCTCCAATTAATTATTCTCTTTGGGATCAAATAGAAGAAGCCTTTTCTTAGACATGACAGCACTTCAAATACTTGAAAATAACCGTCATGCTCTCCTAAGTCTTTCCTTCTTCAATCTAAATATTCCCAGTTCCTTCAACTGATTTTAATAATATATGATCTTGAAGGTTTCTTACCATCTTAATTATCTTCCTTAGAACATTTTCCATATTCTCAATGTGCTAATTAAAAGGTGACACACACATCTAAACACAATATTCCAAATGTGATATGACCAGGAAAAAGTGAAGTTATATTATCACCTTTCTCATTCTGGACAATACACTCCTCTTTAGTAATAAATTAACTACAAAATTTTTTTCCAGACAAATTTGTATCCAACTACATCTTCCCCATCTTGTACTTGTGAAAGTGCTTTTTTTAAACTTGTGATAAGAGAATTTCTGGCTCAATTTTATCACCACCATTTATTTAGAACAAACATCTCATACTGTTCAGGATCTGTAAAATCAAGTTGAGACATCAGCTTTAGTTCTAGTTTTAATAATTAGTTTATAAATTTTAGCTATATGGGAGGTGTTTACTGACTAGTTTTCTGTTTTGTCTAATAAAGATCTTCCTCTTCCAATGTATTTTCTTTGAAGTGTAAATAATTATCTTTCCCTTCTGCTTTTTGTAAGATTCCCTTGTGTCTACCCTGCCTATATAACTAAAACCCATATAAGGTTGCTGAAACTATTGCTTATCAGGGTATGTATATCTACACACACATACATATACATGTGTATATATACATATATGTGTATGTATATATATACACACATATATTCTATGCTCTAAGTATGTACTCATTTTTTTCCATATTTCTCTGTTGTTGATGGCTATGATGGATAGCAATACCATCAATAGATCCTTGGATAGTATCTTTCAAAAATTCAAGTATAAAATCCTACATTTATCCTATTAAATCTCATTTTCTTATTTTGGCTCAACATTTTAGTCCACTGAAATTTTTAGGCATCATGACTGTCATCCAATATGCATACTATCTGTCCTAGCTTTGTGTCATCTGGAAATATGCTAAATATAACATCTATGCCTTAATCCAAGTATATGATAAATATGCTAAACAAAACAAGGATACACACAGATTTCTGGAGTATTCCAATTAAGATGTTATTCGCTTTCTTGGTTAGTGATGAGATGATTTAACATAAGGAGAACTATTAACATACTTGATCATATCAATAACAAAAGTAACAAAAATCATATGATTATATTAATAGATGCAGAAAGAGCTTTTGACAAAATACAATACTCATTCCTGTTAAAAACACTTGAAACCATAGGTATAAATTGATTTTTCCTTAAAATGATAAGAAGCATTTACTTAAAACCATCAGCAAGCATTATTTGCAATGGGGATAAGCTATAAGTCTTCCTTATAATATCAGGAGTGGAATAAGGATGCCCATTATTACCACTATTATCCAACATTGTATTAGAAGTGCTAACAATAGCAATAAGAGAAGAAAAAGAAATTGAAGGAATCAGAATGGGCAATGATGTAATGAGACTATTTCTTTTTGCAGACAATATAATGATATACTTGGAAAATCCTAGGTTTTCAACTAAAAAGTTAGTTAAAACAATCTTTTTTTTTTTTTAGCAAAGTAGCAGGATGTAAAATAAACCCACATAAATCATCAGCA
Organism: Phalanger gymnotis; assembly: GCA_028646595.1. NCBI lineage: Eukaryota > Metazoa > Chordata > Mammalia > Diprotodontia > Phalangeridae > Phalanger > Phalanger gymnotis. The sequence continues at coordinate 260,813,964 of CM053622.1, read as the reverse complement.
TTTCTATATATTACCGACAAAACTCTGCAAGAAGAGATAGTAAGAGACACCTCATTTAATATAATTGTAGACAGTATAAAATACTTGGGAGTATATCTGCTAAGACAAATCCAGGAACTATATGAACATAATTATAAAACACTTTTTATAAAATAAAATCAGATTTAAATAATTGGAGAAATATTAATTATTTATGGGTGAGCAGAGCCAATGTAATACAAACGACAACGATAATTTAGGTATTAATCTACTTATTCAATACCATCCCAATTAAATTACCAAAAAATGATTTTATTGAGCCAGAAAAAAATAATAAAATTCATTTAGAAGAACAAAAGGTAAATAATATCCACGAAATTAAAGAAAAAAAATTGTGAAGGAAGGAGGTTTAGCAGTACTGGATCTTAAACTATATTATAATGCATTAATTATCAAAATTATCTGGTATTGGCTAGGAAATAGGTGGACCAGTAGAATGGAACAGACATAAAATACACAGTATTAAATGATTGTAGTAACCTTGTGTTTGACAAATATAAAGATTTAAGCTTCTGGGATAAGAATTCACTTTGGTTAAAAAAAAAAGTTGGGAAAACTAGAAAGTAGCCTGGTAGAAACTGGGTATAAACTTAAGCCATTTACCAAGATAAGGTCAAAATGGTGTGGGGTCCAAAATATCCAAAATACAATAAAAGAAACTCAGGCAGAGTGAACCAATAGCATTTTATTAAAGGGACTTAGCCCCTTCTAATGAAGTGGACCTCAAATATTCCTCCTGTTCTGAGATAGCCCCTGGTCCCCAGGTTCTTACTTTTATAGGTCTTGATACCCAGACACACAAAAGAGGTAAAGCAAATTATAGAGTCCCATTGGTTGATAGACTTTGCTCTTGACCCTCTAGGAAGGACAGAAATGATGTATTAGCATGAGGGTCACAGGCTGGGTGAAGCAGGGGTCACCTCTGCTGACTAAGTTATCATAAGATGGGCTCCTCCTCATGGTGGGCAAAAGGGGATTGTCCAGAGGTGCAAAAATAAATCAAGAGACTTTCCAGATTCTGCCAAAGCATCTCACCCACCCTGGGTTTGGCCATGGTAAATGAACAAAATGGTACAGACACCCTCATCAGCATTCTTATGGTTACACAAACAAACTTTATAAGTGGCAAATAAGTAGTGAAAAGTGAATTTATAGTTTTTAAAGTTTGAGGCCTACTATAAGGAAGAATCTCACTTAGCTAATTATCTCTATATGATATATATAAAATATGCATTAATATATGTAATTCTTGTATTATTGTTAAATGGCTAACCTGACTAAATATATATTAGTAGATGAGTATGCCACTACTAATTGCTAACAATCGTTACCCTTATGGAATCATACTGAACTGAGTGATACTTATTGGAATAAAATAGGAGTCCAAATGAATTATTTCTCTCAATGGATACATGACCTAGATATAAAAGGAGATATGAGAAAATTAAAACTTGGAACATATCATCTATTTGACTTATGGATAAGAGAAGAATTTATAAATAAATAAGAGAATACATAAAATCAATAATTTTGATTATACTAAATTAAAAAGGTTTTGTACAAATAAAACCAAATGTAGCCAAAATTAGAAGGAAAGCAAAAAATTTGGGGAAAAAATCTTTATAGACAGTTTCATCTCACATCTCAAATATGTAGAGAACTGAGTTAAATCTATATGAATGAGTCATTCCTTAGTTGATAAATGGTCAAAGGATATGAACAGGCACTTTTTCAAATGAAGAAATCAAAACTATATATAGGCATAGAAAAATGCTCTAAATCACTATAGGTTAGAGAAATGCAAAATAAAACAATAGTGATTGGCTAAAATAATGGATTGGGGAAATAACAAATGTTGGAGAGGATGTGGAAAAATTGAGATACTAACACAATATTGGTGGAACTGTGAACTTATCCAACCGTTTTGAAGAGCAATCTGAAATTATGCTCAAAGAGTTATAAAATGATATACTCATGCCTTATAATACCACGATTAGGCCTATTTCCCAAGGTGATCAGGGAGAAAGGAAAAGAACCTATATATTCTAAAATATTTATAGCAACTTTCTTTGTGGTAGCAAAGAACTAGAAATTGAGGGGATGCCCATCAATTGGAGAATGACTAAATAAGTTGTGGTATATGGTTGTGATTGAATACTACTGTACTATAAGAAATGATCATTGTTGATTTTAGAAAAAAAACATGGAAAGACTTACATGAAATAATGAAGAGTGAAATGAGCAGAACCAAGAGTATAACAGCAATATTGTTCAAAGAGCAATTGTGAATGACCAAGTTATTCTGAATATCATAAATAGTCAAATCAACTGCAAAGGTCCTATGAAGGAAGATGCTCGTGCTACCCAAAATGAATGTAATCATGAGCAGTTGGAGCCTATTCTAGTTCACCGACTTGTTTAGGAGGGACCTGCCTGGACAGGATTTGCTGCAGCTCTAGGACCATGTGGATTTATCTTAACTGCATTTTCTGTCTTTTCCTGCTTTGTCAATGTCTACTGAACTGGCACCACTTACTCTTAAATTTGTTTATTTGCTGCATATACTTTCATAATGGGTTTTGTTGTTAGGAAATGATGAACTGATTTTCATTGCTTTCTGAGTATTTGTTATAAACAAGTTGACTACATTATGGAGGGAAGGGCAAAGGGGAACCTCTGGAAAGTAGCACTAGACTTAAGCAGTAGCCTATATTGAAATGCTCTCTTTCTCTGTCTGTCTGTCTGTCTGTCTCTGTCTCTGCCTCTGTCTGCCTCTTCATAGAGAGGGGCCTTAAGGAACAAACACTAAACAATTTGACTAAAACACTAAACTACATAGCCCATTTTATGAACAGCCATGTGGAGCAGTAAGCAGAAAGCAGAATCAGAGGTAGTTGTATGCAACAAACCTCCATTTGCTCATTATGACATTTGGGATGCTTCTTGCTTCTGTCTGGAGTGAAAGAATCTGGGCATCTGAAATGTGTCTAGGGACTCTTAAACTTAGTAAATGCCCATTGACTAGTTTTTGAAGGACTGGGTCTACAGGAAACGGTGTTTAGTTTTTACTGCTCTTTCTAATGTTTAGTGATTTTATTCCTTTTTTTTTTTGGTCACGAGAAACTCTCAATATGATCCATTCCATTTTGTCATGTTCATAAAATTAACTTCTATTGCATGTAAATAAAGAAATTGGTATTCCTCCCAAGTGTTAAGTGACTTATAGAACTGCCATGCTGAACATGAGCCTGCAGCACCTGGGCCTTCATCACCTATAAGGCTGAGGTAACTAACCAGGCTGAGGGTTCTGCTGCCCCCCTCCCTGCCCCCACCTCTCCACCCCAACTCCCTGGGATTAAAACAGAATTTATTTTCCTGTTTTCTGTGGACTGAGACACTTGCAAGTGGTAGTTGGGTGATGATAAAGTAAGCAAGAAAGTTATTGAAAATCAAATTTTATTTTTGTTTAACCTGAGTCTCAAAGCACATTGGTATGGGACTTTCCTCATTGGTGGAGATCAATGCCCTACACTTGCGTAAGGAGAAGGGTAGAGTTGGTAGAAGTGGGAGAGACATAAGCTCTTCAGTTTTCTTGGAGCCACTTCAAGTCTCTTCAGTCTCTTTGTCCTCTACAGGTGTTTTGTGCACTTCTGGATTCCAGCTTCAAGAGAGAAGATGAAAGATGAAAGGTTGCTGAAGGAAAAGACTCTGGGGAGAAACCAACATTTGAGGAGCTGGCAGTCTCCATTATTTCTTTATCCACCACTACACTGGAGTCTTCAGGGACCTTCCTCTTCCTCTTGGGTAAGATCTAAGACTCTCTCTCTCTCTCTCTCTCTCTCTCTCTCTCTCTCTCTCTGTCTGTCTTCTCTCTCAGTGGAGCTGAGTTACCTCATTCCCAGTGGGAGAACTCTTTTGCTTTGTATTGTGTGGCTAACTTCTATTTTGCTCTTGATCTTCATGGATAAATGGAATTTTGGCTAAGTGTTCTACATGTTCATTGTGGAACTTGTATTTAGTGGGAAATGGGTCAAGCATTGGCTATAAAGCTTTAGGTCCTTTTCTTTCCATTAGTGAAATAACAGCTCAAAGTCTGTTTTGTTTTTGTCTTTATACTCTTAGCACAGTGTCTGGTATATTGAATTAAGAGTAAAAAGAAGCTCTGGAAATGAAAAGTAAAGTTTACTTTATTCTACTTTTTAAAAAATGTATTGTTATCTTTTGTTTTTACATTTTCATTTATGAATACATTTCTCTCTCATATAGCAAGCCTTCTCTTATAACAAAGTTGCTTTATTTTAGAAAACTGAAGTTGGAGAGAAATAATCATCTCTGGTATGCTCTTATGCATTTCATATTCAAGGTATCAGAATAAAAGCAATGACTTTCTCTAGCTAGTGTCCTGTGAAGATAGGGTACACACAAACATAGAGAAGTGGGTGATAAATAGGGGTTGGCTATACTTGGAATTTGTGATACTGTCTGTCCTAATAAGTCTCCATTGGGTAGGGGAGGGAGGATAGGAGGTTAGGAGATAAAAGAACTAGTGATATGAATACATAAGTAGAGATTTTGTTCCCTCAGTGCCCAAGAAAACATATACTTATTCATTAAGTGTAGGGAATGCAGCTGTTACAGCCTTATATTAAAATTTTACCTCAGAAAAAAAAGACAAACTATTTTTTTACCCTGAAAAAATAGAATCAGAACATTGGAATTAAAAATTGTTCTCAAGACAATAATTCAAAGTGGAATGATTTTGAACAAATTATGGTCCAAATTCCATTTTACATAAGGACATCCTGCAATTTTTTTCTCCTTTTTTTCTAAGGTATAATTTGATTGTGATTGCCATTGGTTGTACCTTCTTTAAATCTATAGAAAAAGAAAATGTCACAGGAATAAAAATGTTGAGGTAATGGCTCTTTTTTCTATTCTTTTAATCTAATAATGACATATCGAGTACTGCTTGTGAAGGCCAAATGTGAAAAGGTGCTTTTCTCATCTAGAAGTTACAACTAAAGCTTTTTTTAAGCTTGTTTTTCTTTTTGTGTATGGCAAGGCAACTATTGGGATATAGTCTCCGCAAAGGAATGGAAGATAAGGAGGTTCCTAGCAGCCTGAACCCAGTTTGGGGCTGCAGAATCATAAGTAAAGAATAATTCCAATGGTGCAAGACTTTCTTACATGGACAATATTCTGTACTGGGCAGAGGGCTGAATATTCTATGTCAATATAAGTCAGGGATGAGTTGGAATTGGTGACATAAACAATCCTATTTTTTCTTTCTTTTTTTTGAATATAAATTTTATTCATGCCCTTTGTAGTTAACACCACAGTCATTAATATTTATAGGATCCTCCCTCCTCCAATCCCATATTCTTTCTCTTAAAATAAAAATGAGTAAGAACAGCCCATGCAGCTACTATGTCTGATACTGTATACAATATTCTTCATCCATAGTCTTCTCTTCCCTCCCCAACCTCTCTGAGGAAACCAAGAAGTAGATTTTCTCTTATCTGGGGTCAAGATTGGTTATTTTAATTATAACGTTCAGTTTGTTTTTAGTGTTCCATTCATTTACTTTATTGAAGTCATTAGGTATATTTTCCTATGATCTGAGCTATTTTTGGAAACCAAAGACATCAGACTATGAGAAAACTAGAGGGAAATAAATCCAAGTTAGTAGAGTAGCATCAAGCACAGAGTGAAGAAGAGGGAAAAGTCTGAAATTAAAAGTGGTTAGAGGCAACTGAGACTTTTGTCGTTATTGCAGTAGTGGTTATCTTTTAAAGCACCTTGGCAGCTCTGTGCCTGGCACTTTGTTGAATCCTGAAATAATGAAGCAGACTGGAATACTGGAAAAAATGAAGCTTTTCCTTTCTAATGTCATTTTATTTAAATAAGGATACCCGTGGCAGGGAGGAATTTTGTGAACGTTTTAGCATCTGTCTGTTGTGTAGCTTCCTGGGTCTTGTCTGTTTGTCTGTCTCTCTCAGTTCTACAGAGATTCATCTGGGCAGTAACCTAGTGTAATAGTTTGCATCATGTGAAGACTCATCAAGTTAGGGAAATCACCACTGCATAGGCATATTTTTAGTAATCCTCAAGCCAAATCTGACTGCCTAAATGAAGCTGTCATTGCTATTGAGACTGGCTGCATAATTTTGGGAGGAGAACAATTTTAGTGAGCTTGCTGGAATACTTAAAGTAAATTTAGTGCCAAGAGGAGTGGTTATATAGTGGATGGATTATTATTTATCATTTGTTACATTGTTTGGAAAACATTATTATGCTATTTAAATCCAATTTTATGTGATTAGAGCTTTTTTTTGAACCCAGAATGTCAGTAATTCTCCAGGAGTGCCAGAGATGACTACAAGGAAGTTTGGATTCCTCAGGTCCTGGATCCACCCAAGACATTCTTGTTTTGGGGCCCCCATGCTTGTGTTTGGCTTTGCCTAAATTTTAATGAGTATTTATATTTAGTCATATCTACCTAAATCCACTTTCCTTACAAGTTGCTCTCTTGGAAAAATTGCTTAATGTCATGTTGACAGTTTGTGTTGGTATAAATCCTATCTGATTCAGACTCTATCTATCTTCTTTCCCACTTGCTCTTCTCTACCAAATTACCTAGAAAATTTCTTTCTAAAAATATTTCAGATTTTGGGGTTCTCACAAACAACAGGAATTATGCAGTGGACTTTTCATAAAGGTCCCATTCCCTTTGTATTTGCTCCCTTCAAAAGTCCTGGACCCAGGGACATAAAGAATTTTGACCCAAGAAGTTCTTGGTTGTATCCACATCCACATTCAGATTTAGGATATCTTGGCTTGTGAGGGGTCCTAAACAACCTACAATCCGACCCAATAGTGAAGCAAGAGGCCTCTCTACAACATAATCAACAAGTGGTCATGTACCCGATGCTTTTAAGCCTTCTAGTAGGCTACTTCTTGAGGCAACCTATTCTACTTTCACAAAGTTATAATGGTTAAGTTTTTTCTTTCATCAAGCCTACAGCTAGCTCTCTGCAACTTTTCCCCATTGTTTTTCATGTTGCTTTCTGGGTTTAAGTGGACCAAATAGAATCTTCTTCCATCTTGCAGACCTTCCAATTCTGAAAGATCACTATCATTTTTCTTGTAAGTCTTAATTCTTCCAGGTTAAACACACTTTGTACCACCAACTGATCCTCATTCTACACTATCTCTAGGTCCATCACCATCTTAATTGCTCTCCTATGGTTATTTTCCAGGTTATCAATACCCTTCCTAAAAGTTGAGGCCCTGAACATCACATTCCTAATGTAGCCCAGCCACGGTAGAGGATAGCAGGACTTATTCCCGGATATTGCTTTAATGAAATGCATGATTGAATTAATTTTTTAGCTTTCATATTTTAATATTAACTTGTATTAAGCTAGCAACCCACTGAAACTCTAGAGATTCTGCTATCTAGCCAAATATGTACTCATGACATTGATTATTTTGAACCTGAGTCTAAAAATTTTATATTTCTCCTATTAATTTTAATCTTGTAAAATTAAGCAGAAAGGTCCCTCTCTATTCCTCAAAACTATTCCACACACACCTAGAAGAAGTACAAGAACAATTCGTAGTAGAGAAATCCAAGGAAAAATTGTAGTGATTCTTTTTTTTTTTCATCTCATGTTGGCAGAGACCTGTGGACACTGGGAACAGGGTCTAGTCAGGTGTGTACTGAATTTCTGAGCATGGGGACTGAACTGGGGCCTATAGTTGTAGACTATAGCAAGAAGAGGTCCAGGATCCAATATAGTGGGGCTTGATGTTGTGCAGTGAGAAGGAATAGGTGCCTACTGGAAATCTATTACCTATACTTGATAATTTGGTCACAGATGCAGTGCAGATTGTAGGATTGTACCTGTTCCTAGGGGTGGCAGACTAGAGTAAGGATTGTCAGGGATCTGACAGTGTTCCTGCAAAGAGCAGAAACAAGTAGACAATAACTATTTAGTTCTGACCTAGAACTCAGCCTGGTGGTGATGGGGTGCTTGGGTGCTTGTGCTTGGACCCTAATTCTAACATCACATTTCTTCTTAGCCTCTGGTTGGGTGCCTGTGCCTGGACCCCCCGTTCCAAAATCACATCTCTCCCTAGCCTGAAAACACTATCCCAAGCACTTTCTCTCTAGCAAAACAGGACAGCATGCCCTAGCAAAACACTTATCTCTCCTCCTGATACAGTGGACAGCTGTACTTATAGAATTTATTAGTTTGGACTCCTTGTGTATGTGCTAATTGCCTGTGCACTGGGCCATAATGATATTTACTACTTATTGACCTTACTGATATGTGTCCTAGACATAGACATATGTATACTCCCTTACATTTATCTTGTCTAACAAGACATTTGATGGAAGCAGCCTGGATATTCCCAGTCAGCCCTGACCTTTAGATGACTTAGTGAGGTTTCATGGTCAAAACCATTCCTCCTTGTAGCCCCACCTTGGGCTATTTCCTGGTGAACTCTGGGTAAGATACCTGCACAGTAGATACAAAAAGTGCATGTTCCTTTAAGAACTGACCACCCCTTAACCACTCCCTAATCCCACCACAAAACACCTAATTGACATGTTTCTTCCCAAAATCTCCTATAAAATCTTTTCCTGTACCCCTGTAAGGGTGCAGGTTCCCTAAGAACTCTTGCCCTCTGTAAAGCATAATAAATCTTTGCCACCTTGACTTGAAGAATGCTTGGGTCCATGAATTCATTCCAGATGGCCCTGACCCTCTCCAGTACTTGGATCCTTGAGGTGCACTCCCCCTCAATGACCCTGTCTGGGAACTCTAGTCTTGGGGTTCCTGGATCTCAACCCTCAACACTGGGTGTCTTGTAGTTGAGTAATCAGACCAAAGAGAACCTGCAGTTTGGTTGCTAGGAACCTATAGAGTGCTCTGACTAGTTGTAATTCCAGAGTTCTATGGACTTAAAAAGCTTATATCAGGAGGACAGTAATCAAACTTCATCCTGAATCAAAAAGCTTTGGGCACAATGAAAGCTTGTGTGTTTTCTGTCTGAGCTCACTCTGAGATCCTTGAAGAATGAAGCACTTGAAACTGAAAAAGCAGCAGCAGGAACCAAGAGAACACAAAATAGGATCAACAAGACCCAGACATTTCCCCTAGAAGTTCACAGAGCCTGGCCTTAATACGAAGTCCCAATCTGGGGAGTACAGCTGAAAGGATGAGATAACAACAATAATAATAATATGATAAAGAATTACTATATTTCACAACAGAATTGCCTCAAATTTTATGACAATTTCTTTTTTGCAAAAAAGTGGGGTATGACCATTATGTAAAGTTTTTTTTTTTTAAATTGTGCCAATGATACTTAAAAACTCATTTATTACTAAACTATCTTTGGTGCAAGACTAGGATGCATGGACTACTCGTGAATATATGTTAAAATTGGGAAGATGCAAGGCTTACCATATCAAGTGACTTACTCATGGCAGCTTTGCCTGCCTGCCTACTCCCCTTGCACCTACCGTTAATACTGCAGAATTCTAAACAAATCACCAGATCAAGCAAGTGGGCTTTTGGAAATATACTGACAATGCATATGCACTAATTCTAGGCTTGTGGCTCACAATGCACAAGAGATAAATATGTATCCATATGCCACTGGTGAATACATAGCTGCTTTGTTCACATTTTAAAAGGTGTGAGGAAAAGAATTATACCATGCAAGAATTACTCAATGAAAGGTTATAAACCAATTTTGGACTGAACCCCCCCCCCCCCCCCCCAGGGAGTGACGATTATGGAGTGGCAATGATAATGCAGTGAGATACAGTATTATATTGGCAAAGATGCCCAAGACAAACCCAGAAGAAGAAAAAAAAATACTCTAAAACAAATACAAGATGTTGGAAAAAATACTAATTTTTATTTACTAGTATTGTTTGCACTTAGCTTTATTTGGCTAGAAAATTGTCTAACCTAAAGCTTATAGTAGATGTCAAACTCACCTCAGAGAAACTCTAAGGAAGCTAGATGGCTGGAGAGGAAATGGAACGTATGCAAGAAAAGCTTAGATTCCATTCAGGTCTTGTTTTGAGTCTGGGTTCTTGAATTTTGAATATTTGTACTTACTTGCTGATATACATCTCAAATTTCTTTATTTCCTATGTGGCATTAATCAGGGAAATGTCCTTATGTCCTTGTCTAAACTCTATATAATGTAACCTCAGGAAGGAGCCTCATGTTCGTTTGACTCTCTCCTTTGCCAAACGACCTAATAAAATTCTTTCTAAAGTTATTTCATGTCTTGGGGTCTGTTTTTGAATAATAAGGCAAAGACTTAAAAAAAAGCAATAGAGCATGGACAAAAGTTCTACTAGAATTTCCAGAAGAAATGAACTAAAAATTAAAAAAGAATAGTTAAAAATTATTTTATAGAGGAAAGAATTGAAAAATAAATGAGCCCTATGGTAGGAAGACTTGGAAAGCAAATGAAGAACTTAGCAAAGAGATATAAAACTTTATCCAAACAAGACTCCTTGAAAATTAGAATAGATAAAACAGGGCGGGGCAGAGCCAAGATGGTGGCTGGAAAGCAGGGACTAGTGTGAGCTTCCCCCAAGTCCCTCCAAAAACCTATAAAAAATGGCTCTGAACCAATTCTAGAACTGCAGAAACCACAAAATAGCAAAGGGAAGCAGGGCTCCAGCCTAGGACAGCCTGGATGGTTGCTGGATGAGGTCTTTTGCCCATAGAGCTGGGAGCGGAGCAGAGCAGAGCCCAGTATGGGTGGCGTGTACCAACCAGACCAGGAGCTGGGTGGAGAGCGCCCTAGCACCCTGAATTACTGAGCTGCAGCAGTTACCAGACTTCTGAACCCACAATCACCAAAGACAACAGAGAAGATTAGTGGGAAAAGCTGCTGGGGATAGAGGAGTTCCTGGTTCAGCCACCGCCCCAGGGGGCAGCGGAGGTGGGGCAGTTACACAACTACAGCTGCAGTTGCTTCCAGCCCCAGGCCCACCTGGTGGGAGGAATTAAGTGGTGGATTAGAGCAGGAGTGAAGAGCCTGCTGAAGATTTAAGTCCAGTCCAGGTTGGGGGTCCTTGGGGAAGGAGGAGTGCTGGTGTGGCAGAACTGGCCCATCCCCCCAGGCTTGGAACATAGCACTCTTTACTCTACAAGCAGTCAAACCCTGCTGAAAAACTCAAGGGTCAAGTAAGTTGCCTGGGAACATGGCCAGGCAGTGAAAACGCACCCAGATTTAGTCTCAGACTTTGGAATCTTTCTTTGGTAAAAAAGAAGACCAAAACATACAGCCAGAAGAAGTCAACAAAGAGC
>CM053622.1:260783850-260802074 GCA_028646595.1 Phalanger gymnotis | reverse complement strand
TTGAGAGGTCTGGTGGATGCCACGGCTCAGTAATTCGGGATGCCAGGGCACTCTCCGCTCATCTCCTGGTCTGGTAGGTCCGCTGGGTTCTGCTTGGCTCAGCTCTGCTCCCCTCAGCTGGGGGCTGGGGGCTGGGAGCTTCGTGTGGGACAGACCTTACCCAGAGACCATCCAGGCTGTCCTGGGCTGGAGCCTTGTTTCCCTCTGCCACTTTGTGGGTTCTGCAGCTCTAGAATTGGTTCAGAGCCATTTTTTTATAGGTTTTTGGAGGGACTTGGTGGGGAGCTCACGCCAGTCACTGCTTCCCAGCTGCCATCTTGGCTCCACCCATAAAAGCATTTTTTGCTTTCTCTGAACTTGAATTGGAAAAGGGCATAAATAGAATGGTTAGTAACTTTACAGATGTCACATATCTAGAAGGGACAGCTAATACATTAAGTAACAGAGCCAGGATAAAAAAATGATTTTGACATCCTACAACACTGAACTGAATTTAACAAAATAAATGTACAATTTTTTTACTCACTTATTTGTACTATTTTCATGGAATTCATCACTTATCTCACATTATACTTATTTATTATGTAGGTGTACCATTTCCCCAAGCCAAATTTCAACATCTTTCATTAATTCAGATATGAATGGCAGTGTGGTAGAGTAGATAGAGTGCTGACTCTACTATACTATATATACTATATATGTAGAACCATCCGTTACAGCAAATGGAGACGTTTTGAATGCTGTGGATAAGTTCACTTACCTTGGTAGTGTCCTTTCTAGGGATGGACATGTTGATAATGAGGTTGACACAAACATTGCCAGAGCCAGCTCAATGTTTGGGAGAATCTAAAGGAAAGTACGGGAGAGAAGAGGTATTAGACTGAGTAGCAAACTGAAGGTCTGTAGGACCATTGTGCTGACCTCATTGTTGTACACCTGTGAAACCTGGACAGTATACCAGTGCCATGACAGGAAACTGAATCTCTTCCATTTGAATTGTCTTAGGAACATTTTAAAGATCACCTGAGGTCCTTACTTGAACTAAATTGCCAGGCATTCAAACTCTGCTTCAGAGAGTCTACCTCCAATGGACTGGCCACGTTGTTTGAATGCAAAAAGACTTGCCAAAAAGACTATTTTATAGAGAACTCACACAGGGCAAGTGCTCACATGGTAGTCAGAAGAAGCAATACAATGACACTCTCACAAGGTCTCTCCTAAAAACTTTGGAATTGATTGTGTGACATGGGAGACGCTGGCACAGGACCATTCAGCATGGCATGCTCACATCAGAGATGGTGCTGTGCTTAATAAGCAAAGCAGAATTCAAATAGCTCAAAGGAAATGTAGGATGTGCAAATTTAGAGTATCCACCCCAAATGTTCACATGGGATATTTGTGCCCAACCTATGGTAGAGCATTCCAAGCTCCTATTGGTCTGCTCAGTCACAGTCTCACACAATGAAACTTGACTCTAGCTATCATAGTGATGTCATTTTGGTCCTCTTTAAGAATGAAGGACAACAACCAACAAACCATAAGCTATATATACCACATATCACTATTATACTATATATAGTATAAAGTATAGTAAATAGTATGGTATAACTATACTATTTACTTTCAACACAAATCTGCTTGACTGGGTGTGAAGAAGATGTCGGTTGAAATTCTGCCTCCAAATTTTACTAGCTATGTTACCCTGGGCAAGTGACTTAATCTCTCTAAACATCTATTTCCTCATCTTTAAATTGGGAATAATAATACTTATAGCACCAAACTCACAAGGTTTTTGTGAGGCTTAAATGATATTTTGTACATAAAGTGTTCAATAAACTTTCAACAAAATGTAAATATCATCTATTTATTCTATTCAACAAACATTGGTAAAGATTTACTGTGGCAACTATATGAATTCTGCTTAGTATTTAATTTTTGAAAAATATGAAAATAGTCCTTGACTTTGAAGAGTTGTAGTCTCAGTCTAGCCAGTGAAGAAAAAAAATAGGTAGGTAAGTAGATAGATAGATAGATAGATAGATAGGTGTGGGTGTGGGTCTATATGTATAACACATGTGTATATGTGTATATACACATATTATATATTGTACATATCTAATTGTATGTATATATTGCGTTGTGTATATATTGTATGTGTATGTGTAGATATATGTCTGCATATATGTGTATATACATACACATATATATGTGTGTGTGTGCATACAAACAAAATAGATATAAGGTGATTTAGGAGAAAAGGCATTAATAGATGGAAGAAATCAGGAAAGGCCTCATACTCGAGTTGTACTTGAGGTAGTACTTGAGTTGAGCCTTGAGGGAAAAAAACAGCCTCCAACAGTTGTACTATTTTGTCACAAAGACATCTCATCTGGCTATCTTTTGTCTTCCCCTTCCTAATAAAGTTCAGTTGACCTCACCCGAGTTGAGAGCTAACATACAAAAATCAGCCTAGCATCTTGGGCTAGCAACGGTTTTGTAACCTGCCTACAGGCAGCCTTAAAGAGGGAGATAGACTGGCCCCCTTATCAGAGCTATTAATAACAATTTCTACCTTTCTGTCCCCATAGGAAAAATGTACTGCATCCATAATCGTGGTCAGAGCTTATAGTTTAATAGAGAAGAAAAGAAATGTACACAAACAACTATGATATGAAAGAGGTTGAGATAAGTGCAAAGGAGAGTTTCAAATATCAGTATGAAAAATTTGAGGATCAAGAGATAACTTTCAACTGGCAGGGGGGAAATTTTAGGGAAAGCTTATCATTGTTGTTCATCCTTTGTTCTCTAGGAGGGTGGTGTCTGAACTTGTAGGCTGTGCAAAGTCATCAGCCTCACTCTCTCCTCAAGGGTCAATTGAATCCAATGGCAATACATAGGTCAGGACAACTGCATTTGGCCCCAGATGTAGTGGGAGACCTTGGCCTTTTTAAGCTAAGGTCTTTCCCAGGTCTCAGTTTGTCTGAGGCAACACCCATTCAGTGATTTAAGGCTAGGTAAGAAATGAGGCAAAAGATATTTCCTACTCGGAAAAAAAAAAATCAAGCTGGCGGGGAAGACCCTGGGGGTTTTTCACCAGAACTGGAATAATTGCTATTTACACTCACTCTGTGCCATCAAAACCCAAACAATGACCAAATGAGGCTTGGACTGAGCCCTATTATTGGCCAATCAGTGAGAGCCAGAGTGATTTGGGTTTAAGGCACGGTCAAGTAGCTCCATTTCAATTCCAATGGGCTTTATCAAAACTTGTTTTTTCAGAGCTCTGTTTCAAGTAGTTTCAGGTTTCAATGAATAAATGATACCTAAATCAGACCTGGGTGGATGGGGGGGGGGAGGCTGTGCTATGTGAGGAATAGATAAATGGTGATGGGTCTGGAAAGGAGTCCATTCCAGGAATAGGGAAAAATAGGAGGGAAGACTTAGAACGGGGAGAAGGCAACACAAAAATACTAATTAATAACAATAATAATAATAAATGATTATTATAGCTAACGTTTATATAGCACTTTAAGATTTGCCAAACATTTTATAAATATTACCTCATCTTATCTTCAGAACAATCCCAGAAGATAAAATCAATTATTATCCTTATTTTGGAAATGAGAAAATAAGAAAATTGAAGCAGATCAACCTAAAATGACTTGCCCAAGGTCGCACAACCAGTAAATGTCTGAAGCAAGATTTGAACTCTGGTCTTACCAATCCCAGGTCCATGCTCAATATTATTGCACCACTTAAATGAGAAAATAGTCAAGTTTGGCTGGAACACAGCATGAATAAAGAGCAGAAACAACAGGTAAATATGGAAAGATAAGTTAGAACCAGATTGTACCAGACTTTGAATGCCAGGATCAAAAGTTCATAGTTTATTCAGCAAGTAATAAAGAGACACTAAAGAAGGTACTTAAGTCAAAGGTGATATTATTAGAAGAGCAGGGGAAGATTAAGAATATTATTCAGGCACTTGTGAGATGCACATTAGAAAAAGAATTGATTGGTAGTAAAGAAAGGTCAGGTGAAAAGACCTGACAGATATGAGCAAAGGGAATTACTGTAGAGGGTGAGAAGGGGGTATAGAGGCATATTATCTCTGAGTTAATCTATACTGAGTTTTGACAGATGTGAAATTATGTCTGGATAATCTAGCATTGTGAGCTCAACAAACCTAGGTGTTCTGTGACCTTGAATGTGAAGTGCTGATTTGGCTGAAATTTATCTGGAATTATGAAGCCTAGAGACATTTCTCTGAAAGACTGAAATGTGTTTCATTAATTCCAGCATGAATGGAGATGTTTTCAAAAGAACAGGATGTTGAAAAGAGAATATGGGATCCCTAATTTGGGAGATCACAGAAATTAGGACAGATTCTAATCTGAATGGACTGAATAAGGGGAAGGAGAGGAGCCAAGAGAGGAAATGAATGTAGCAAATGATATGCAGAGGTCCATTCCAGTTTTAAAAATTACCTCTCCCCAAGAGCTAACACCAACCACAACGATCCAGCAGTGACTGGCTTCGATAAATTACATAATGATCAGAGTAGTTTATTTGGCACATAAACAGGACACAAATAATAAATGTTAAGTAGACATAGTTTCCTCTGAAAGATACTAAACTCAAATTACCCACATCTGTGACTCATTTTAATGATAGCTACATCCACCCATACAGATAAAAAACCATTTCCTAGTAGATCAGAATCCTCTAATGCTACCAGAATTGACAGTATAATTAAAACACAAAGTAATAGATAATTTATACAGCTTTGTTGGAATAATTCTATTGATATTGAAATGCCAAAGCAAATATTTATCCAATTTTAGTTGGCTACCACTTAGGGGCCACAGACCCCATATACCACCTGTTCTTTTCTGTGTCTACTTATCACTGCCTTTCCATGTGCTTTTATTACTAATTCAAGGTTCTACTTCTGTGAAAACTATCCCCACTCTTATGGTGAGCTCACATAGCACATACCAACTCATATTAAAGAAAAAAAATGGTTCATTTGTATTTGTGAAGGAACCTTCCTTAAGATATTTCTTAAGATCCAATATAAAACAATCAAAATGCTCTTTAATAGTATAATGACTATATTATAGTTTTCCATTTTGCTCCATCCCCCAATGGATGTAGAACTTAAGGAGATATTTGAGTATTATCATAGAATCATTTACGTAGAGTTTTAGAGGTCATCTAGTCCATGTAGCCCAACTTTAATATTACAGATGAGGAAACTCAAGCCCAGGAGAGGTTAAGTGGCTTACCCGAGGTCAGGTAGTAAGTAGCAAAGTCAGAATTCAAACCCAGGTCCTCCTAGTCCAAATTCAGTGCTCTTTTTGCTATACCATTCTTTCTTTTGCAAAGTTTCTTTGTAATGGGGAGGGGGGAGAAGCAGTTGGATTATCTGGAGAGAAAAGAACATTAAGGACTTGAGGCCTTTTAATATTGTAATGGCAAGCAAAGTGGAACTTTTTGTTGTCTTTTGATTTGGAGTGCTTCTCACCACTAAGGCAATCAAGTGCCTTTGACTGAGTCTTGCCTTTGTTTGTAGAAGGCCCACACCCTTTCCTAGTTAGGTCATGAGAAGTGTGAAACCCTCAAGAGGTGTGAAACCCTGGCGAGGTGGGAAGCACTCTGACCCTGAAGAAGCGTACATATACTCTGAGGCTAGCAATTTGTTTGGGGTTCACTCATTGGAAAAGTATTGCTGTGGAGACTCTGGGTAGCCATTAAGGAGCCCCTCAGCTTTGAAAACCTAGATGTTCATGCTTCTCTCTCTGGTAAGTTTGTATATACAGCTTTAGTCAGACAGCTAGAAGCCTGTCTGTTGACTTCTATTATTTGCTCTGTTCATATTTTCTCTGTTTGTAATTTCTGTTTGTATTTGCTCTGCAGTTCAGGGTGCTGACTTTTTCCCCTGAACTAAGTGAATAATATATATAGAGAGAGATATACATAGATATAGATATAGCTATATAGATATAGATATATATATAGATATACAGATATATATGTAGATATCTGTATCTATATATCTATATCTATATATACACATATACATATATATGTGTTTAATTAAGCTGAGATTGTTAACCCCTTAAAGTTGCTTTCCTTAGAAAAGCAGATCAAAGAACCTGTGCTAGCAGCCCTTCTGTGTGCTGGTATTATTGGTCTTTCACCTCCACAACAGCTGTTAGCATCATTGTTGTTACAAATATGAATCTTGAATATGTGCTATTAGTTTTGAAAAGAAAAGTGACATTGAATGGAAATTAATTCAAGTCATAATAAAATTAAATTCTTTCAGAATTTTTAAAATTCATAATTCCCACCAGGTTAAATATGTGAGTTATAGAAGCAATGTCAAATGAAAATTTCTCCACATCTAACTCATCATTCTCCAAAATATGTTTTTGATTACCACATGCTTGTCTACCACTTAACTTTCTTGCCCCTTATGGGTGGCATAACACTTTTTAAAACTTACAACAAATGATATCTAGGAGAACAGCAGATGACCTTCCGAATTCCTACTCCACATTTATCAACCTCTACACCCCCTTCCATTTTTTTAAAATCATGGATGAAATACATTGGCAATGTATCATACATGTCCATGGTTTAGTATTACATGGAAAAACCAAACTATATTTCATTAAATTATGAATAATGACTAGGGAAAAGTTATTTTTTCTTTGTTGCTAACTTTCCTTAGTCATTTCTTATTATTATGATATATTGCCAATGTATTTCATCCATAATTTAGGAAAAAAAAGCTGTGAAACAAATGGAGAAGTGTTTATGAAAAACTCTTTTTTGCCATCTTTCATTTTTAATCAACTTTGGATGGATGAAACTTTGACCTGAGATTATTTTTAACATGGATCTCAGGACCCACATTGTTTCCTTACCTATCACAATATTAAGAAATTACTCTTTTTAAAAATAGCAACAAAACAAAAAAATGTGCTTAAATAATTGAGTGAATAGATTAAAGAGAATGGGATAAATAGAATAAATTAATTGACAAAAGACATCATAGTGTTCTATTCAGAATAATGCCACGTACGTGAGTCTCCATATAGTGAGAATATTAACATATCTTAGGTCTTTCTGAATCTATACCCTTTACTTCCTTCAAAGACTAGAACAAAATAATGATTAAAAAAATTAATAGACCAAGTAGAAGATGGATGAGGACTGGTTTAGGAGCAGCTTGAGGGCAATGATGTAATATATTCAACTAACTGCAAGTTTGGTATGAATCATTCATACTTAGGTAGAAAAGTCTAGATGACTCTGTGAATATGGATTGTGGTTTGCTCTGCATTTCCAACAAAACTGTAAATTCCTCTAGTCTAGAAACTATCTATGCCTCCATTTGACCTTTTGCCCCCAAAAGATCTGGTAAAATATTCAGTGACTTCTCAATAAATTTACACTTATCCAAGTTATAAAAACCAAATCATTCAAAATTTTAAAGACGACTATGTCTTTTTTATCTTTCTCTTTAAAGAATATTTATATATTTTTGTAGATAAAATTTTATTAGGAAGGGAGAAAGTCATTGTTTGTTCAAGGAAGCCAAATCATCGATGAATTTGGCAGAGAAAATCACATTTAATGACCCCAAAAGTTAAAAAATAATTATCAGGAATTGGGATGATGTGAGTTGATTAGACTTGCTTATATCACTCATTTAAAACTTCTTTTCCTATGTGTAACAAATTGTAATCACTGAATGAGATATTTTGGACATGAAATTAAATGTGTACATTAAAACACACAAAGACAGAAAATCTCTCTTTTCAGCTCTGTGTGAATGAATGTACTGTGTGAAACTAAGGTTGAGAGACCTTTCTTCTACCCCTCTTCTTCAGTTTGTTATTAGAATTATTCTCAGAGCAAATGGGTAAGAACAATTGATGTAGACTTGTGAAAGGGGAGGATAGGCCAAAAAAAAAAAATAGTTCACCAATTATTTTACTATTTGCAAAACACTTTATATGCATTATTTATTTGATACTCTCAACTCTGTGAGATAGGTACTCTAAGTATCTTTATGCCCATTTTAAATTAGAGGAAACTGAGATTCAGAACGATTGTGACTCAATAGTCACACAGAGGGACAGCTAGGTGGTGAAGCGAGTAGAGCACCGGCCCTGGAGTCAGGAGGACCTGAGTTCAAATATGGCCTCAGACACTTGACACTCTTACTAGCTGTGTGACCTTGGGTAAGTCGCTTAACCCCAATTGCCCTGCCTTCTCCCCTCCAAAAAAAAAAGAATTAAAAAAAAAAAACAATAGTCACACAACATTAGAGGTGGAATGTGAACCTAGGTTTCTCCTAACTCCAAGGTCAGTGCCTTAATTATACTGTATCACATTGGGTTAACACACAAAGAGGGAATGAAAGAAAAGGTAAAGAAAAAGAGAGAATCTCCTCATCATCTGATCTGATGTCTTTATTGTCTCCAAAACTAGCACTCTCTCCCCCTTCCTACAACATATTTAACAACATATAAATCTTACCTCCACCAAGATCCCCAAGGCATCCAAAATGCTTCAATAGCACTATAATTAAACAATGAAGTATATTCTCTCAGTTGGTAAACATCACTATTGTTTCTAATCCTGTTTTCTCAATTGTTTTATATTTTGCAGATGTTGCCCATTACTTAAATTCTCACTGTGCCTCATAAATAATCATCCCAATAATTGCATTATGTATGTGGGAAGCTAACTTTTAAATCTCAGAGATGAATTTTTATTTTGTCAATTAAAGTATATTCTAGTTGAGTTGTAAAATAGGTGATCGAGGTAAGTCTTGGGCTTCTTGCATTGGTTATATTACTTGTGTTACACTAATATCTGGTTCAATGCTCAGATGCAATAATCGCCACATACAGTTACCATAATTTGGAGAGAACGAAAAGACTGCAGGAGCTGGACTAGAAGGATAAATTCTTCAGCAAGCAGACACCAAAATGCATTCAAAACATGACACTTCTCTCAGGAAGCATTAAGTAAAAAAGTGGTCTTGGCATGTCACTCATAGATATGTTTTTGAAGCGTGTACCAAATTTTTTGAATGGCACAGCAGAGAAAGAAAGAAAAAAATTAAACTTTTTTTAAAAAAAAATAAAACCACTGACCTCAAAGGGAAGGACTGATTCCAAGAAACAAATTGAATTTGTATGCATAAGAAATTAAATAAAGCTTTCAGCAGCTGGGTTCAGGTTTTGGCTCTCCTAGGAACCAAACTTCAAGAGACAAAGTCCTACCCTTTAACGGAGGAAATATAAGGTCAAAGATGGAGAAAGATGACCATACAATATTTAGCAATACATTTACTTTAAAGCATAATGAAACAAATCTTTTAAATTTGAAAGCATTATCCTCAAGTTGGGGTCAGTTTATGACCCAGGTATATACCAACAGCTATGCTTCCCCATATTTAACCTACAGCTTCTGTCTCCTCCTCTCACTAACAGGCCCTGGCTTCTTCCCATTTCCCACCAGTGTTTCCTTTGAATAAATCCTGAGCATGTGTGGTAGGAGAAGGAAACTGTCCTTGAGACTTAATTGGCTCAGGATACTAAGGCTCAGGCCATTACATAATTTTCAGGGTTACTTGGGTAAAGACCAGCCAGGATAAAAGGATTTGAAGCTCCTCTCCCAGGCTTCATACCAAACTAGCAAGAAAACTAACAGTGATGAGAACTATGCTTAGCTGAATCCATGTTGTTTCCTGGAGGAAGACTCCTTCACTCCTCTCACTATCTTTCTTTTACCATGGCTAAGTAAACTTCTTTCTGTCAGTTTTTGTTGGGAGGATCAGAATGCTGCTAGTGGGACCTACCTATAGGATATGGGATATTGCATTGTTATGCTCCTGTACTGGCACTTCTACAATGGTTTTCAGGGAGCCAGAGAGTAGGAATGGATTGGTTATTTATTGCACAAGACTGGCCAAAATGTGGTGATAGGCAAAGTGTGTCATGAGAAGAAGGTCTATAAATACAGATGAACTGTTTGGGAGGAGCAGGGCTGCTATGGCACTTGCAGTGTTAGAGCCTTTAGAAAAAAAAAAAGGTTTATTAACTTCAAATTTCATCAAAACCATTTTCACATATTTTACACCTACCTACATAAGAATAAATTTCAACTCATGAAAATTGCTAAGAAAGGGTAGATAATAATCCTGATAAAGTCAGGATTCAAAAAGACAGCAACAAAGTAGGATAATGAGCCACACTCTATTTAAGTTCAATATTATCTTTTTCAATTAACCAAACATCATATTCTCTTCCTCTCACCTCCCCCTCAAAAAAAAAGAAAACCCTTCTAACAAATAGGCATTTTGAAGCAAAACAAATTTCCAAGAATATGTCTCAATCTGCATCAAATCCATCATTACTCTGTCAGGAAGAGCAGCATATCCCATCATTAGTGATCTCAAATCATAACTTATCATTATATCAATCAGCATTCTTGAGTCTTTGAAAGTTGTTTTGCTTTACAGTGTTGCCATTATTTTATAATTTTTTTCCCATAGTTCTGCTCACTTCACTCTGCAACAGTTCATATAAGCCTTCTCAGATGTCTTTGAAATTGTCCCTTTCATAATTTCTTAAATTACAGTGATATTCCATTACATTCATATGTCATAGTTTGTTCGGCCATTCCTCAGTTGACAGAGCTGTCCTATAGTATCCAATTCTTTGCTACTACAAAAAGAGATGATAAAAATATTATTGTACATATGGGTTCTTGTCCTCTTTCTTCAATTTCCTGAGGGCATAGGCCAAGTAATAGTATTTCTGGGTCAAAGGGTAGGTTTGGTAACCTTGTGGACATAACTCCAAATTGCTTCCCAGGATGACTAGAACAATTGATAGCTCAACCACTAGTAGATTAATGGCCATTTTCCCTCCACTTCCTCTAATATTTGTCACTTTTCCTTTTTCATAACTTTGCCAATCTGATGGGTAAAAGGTAGAGATTTATTAATTTTTATTTTTCTAATTATTGGTGATTTTAAGCATTTTATATGGCTACTGATAACTTACATTTCTTCTTCTGGCAGCTGTCTGTTCATATCCTTTGGCTATTTATCAATTCAAGAATTGGATCTTATTCTTACAAATGTGAATCAATTCTTATAAATATTGGACATTAGACCTTGATAACAGAAACCTGGGCAAGGAATTTTTCTTCAGTTACTGTTGTTCCTCCCAATTTTAGTTGAATTGGGTTTTGTTTGTGCAAAAGCTTTTTAATTTTATGTAATCAAAATTTTCAATTTTATCTTCTGTGACCCCCTCTATCCTTTTTCGGTCATGAACTCTTCTCCTATCTGTAGAACTGAAAGATAATTTCATCTTTGCTCTTCGAATTTGTTTAATGTGTAATTCCTTATGTCTAAACTATATGTTCATTTAAAGTTTATCTTGATATACAGTGTTAGTTTTTAGTCTTTACTTAGTTTCTGCTAGACTGCTTTCTAGATTTTCCAACAGTTTTGAGTTCTTATCCCAACATCTTGGGTCTTTGGTTTTATCAAGCACAAGACTACTGCGGTAGTATACTTCTATGTATTACTGACCTCTTCATTTTTTACAAGTATCAAATCACTTTGATAATTATTGCTTTGTAATATGGTTTGATATATGGCACTGCTAGGCCCCCTTTTTTCTACTTTTTTCCCCTTATTTCCCTTCTTTAATTTTGTTCTAATTTTGTTTTGATTCTTTAATTTTTGTTTCTCCAGATTAATTTTATTATTTTTTGGCCTTATTGTGTAATTCTTTGATAGGCATAGCACTGAATAAGTAAATTAATTTAGGTAGTATTGCCATTTCATTTTTATTATAATGGCATTGCTTACTCATGAGCAATTAATATTTTTCCAATTGTTTAGGTTTGGATTTGTGTAGAGTGTTTTGTTATTAATGTAGTTCTTGTGCATGTCTCTACAAATAGATTCCCAAGTATTTTGTACCTTACCTTTTAAACGGAATTTCACTTTCTGTTTTTTCCTGTTGAATTTTCTTGGTAATACATAAAAAGCTAAATATTATATGGATTTATTTCATATCCTACTACATTGCTGAAATTATTGTTTCATCTAATTTTAATTGGCTCTCTCTGATTCTCTAAGTAAACAATCATATCCTCTACTATAATTTGTCATTTTGTTTCCTCTTTGGCTATGATTTTTAATTCATTTGTTGCTGTCTTATTGCAACAGCTAGCATTCCTAGCACTATATCAAATAGTAAAGTTTTTTTTAAATTTATGGAATAAAACAAGCATTACCATAACATAGTACAATAAAGATGATTGTACATGAAACTGCAAATCTATTATGCACAACTTGCAATTCCTTTCAAATAAACAACAAAACTATCATATAATTCTTTTTTCCTTCCCCCATCCTAGAGATGACTACCAGTAGATGCAAATAGGTGTGTTTGTATGTGTGTATGTGTGTGTGTATTAAATTATTTTATACATACTTCTATTAATCTGTTCTCTCTCTGGATACAGATAGCATCTTTCTTCATATATCCTTTATAGTTAATATGGGTACTTATCATAGAAAAAATAACTTATTTGCTCAAAGTCATTCTTAAAACAATATTGCTGTTACTGTATACAGTATTCTCTTGTTTCCATTCATTTTGCTCTTCATTATTTCATGCAAGTCTTTCCATGTTTTTCTAAAATCATTGAGCTCAAAATTTCTTATAGTACAGTAGTATTCCATGACAATCATATGCCACAACTTGTTCAGTCATTCCACAATTGATATTGGGGGGAGAAATTTACAGACAGTTTATCAGATAAAGTTCTGATATCTAAAGTATATAAAGAACTTTGTCAAATCTATAAGAAGATGAGTCATTCCTCAATTGATAAATGCTCATAAGATATGAACAGACTATTTTCCAATGAAGAAATCAAAATAATTTATAGTCATATAAAAATGCTCTAAACCATTATTGATTAGAGAAATGCAGATTAAAACAGTTTTGAAATATTTTACACATAGATATCCTTGATTAATTACAGATCTCATTGGAAAGGCCTTTCATTTATTCCCACTACATATAATGCTGTCTCTTGCTTTGAAATAGTCTTTACCATGTTAAAGAAAGGTCTATTTACTCCTATGTTTTCTGGTGTTTTTTAACAGAACGCACATTGTATTTTGGCAAAAGCTTTTGATTTGTCTCAAGATAATCACATCATTTGTGTTGCTTTTGTTATTAATATGGCCTGTGAAATTAATGATTTGTCTAAAAGTGAACCAACCCTGCATTCTTAGTATAAATCCCACCTGGCCATAGTGTAATCTTTGTTATATATTGCTGGACTCTCCTTGCTAATATTCAAAAATTTTGAGTCAATGCCCACTAGGGATAGTAGTATACAATTTTCTTTCTCTATTTTGACTCTTCCTACTTTAGAGATCAAAATCATATTTGTATCATAGAAGGAATTCTCTTCCTAATTTCTCAAATAGTGCATATAATATTAGAGTTAATTGCTTGTTGAATACTTGTTAGAATGTTATTTAAATCCATCTGATCCTAGGTTCCCTCTGTCCCACCCCCACCCCACCCCCAAGCTCATTTGTGGCTTGTTCAAATCTTTTTCTGAAGTTGTGTTATTTGAATTTTCTATATATTTTTCTATTAATTGAGCATTTTATATTTCAGTAAATATTCAATTCAGTAAACATGTATTAAACACATTATGGCAAGTGCTGGTGGCATGAGAAAAAGAAAGACAGTGCCTTCCGCCAAGGAGCTTATAATTTAATGAAGGAAGATAACTCACAAAAAGAAGCTGGAAACTGGAGGTAGAGGAACAATGGAGGGTATCTTTGTTCCATGGAGTTGGAACCAGACAGAACTGCAGATGCAAAGTGAAGTAAGCTAGAAGTCCAATTCCTGCCCTTTATAAATGAAAGCTTGGAGAAAATTTTAGTAGTTCATCTATTTCATTTAGATTGACAGGTTTATATGGTATATAATTAGGCAGAATTGGCTATAATAATTTCTTTTATTCATTTGTTGTGAATTCTCATTTTCAGTTTTTTTACTGATTTGATTTTTTTTCTAAAAAAGGAATTTTTTTAATGGATGTAACAACAGTGTTACTTGGAGCTACTGTGGCTGTGTAAGACCAACAACAAGAACACACAGGAGGGCTGCTAGCACAAGTTCTTTGATTTGCTTTTCTAAGGAAAGCAATTTTAAAGGGTTTACAATCTTACTTTAGTTAAACATAAATATATCATTTACTTAGTTCAGGGAAAAAAGTCAGCACCCTGAACTTCAGAGCAAATACAAATAGAAATTACAAACAGAGGAAATATAAACAGATCACATAACACAAATCAACAGATAGGCTTCTAGCTGTCTGACCAAAGCTATACATACATAGTTACCAGAGAGAGAGGCACCAACATCTATTTTTCAAAGCTGGGGGTGGTGGAGGCTCCTTAACGGCTACCCAGAGTCTCCACTGAACATTTCCAATGAGTGAGTCCCCAAGCAAAACCTCTCCTCTGGCAATTCTGAAAGCTTAGGCTCCCCTCAGAGTATATTATACCCTTTTTCAGGGCCCAAGGGCTCCACACCTCTTGAGGTCTTCGCACCTCTTGTGACCTAACTAGGAGAGGGTATGGGCTTTTCTTCAAACAAAGGTAAGACTCAATCAAAGGCACTTGATTGCCTTAGTGCTCAGAAGCACTCCAAAACAAAAGAGAACAAAAAATCTCACTTTGCTTGCCATTACAATGGCTTAACTATTTTTTAAAAGCATATCCTAATTTTATATATTAATACAACTAATTTTTTTGCCTTCAATTTTGTTATCCTCTCCTTTGATTCCCAGGATTTCTGTTTTGATGTTTAATTGGGTTTTTAAAAATGTGTAGGTTTTGGGGGATTTTTTTTTCAGTTGTATACCTAAATTGTTGACCTGTTCTTTGTCTTTTTTTCTTGATGAAAATATTTTCTTGAGGAATGCCTTAGCTGTATCTCAAAATTTTTGGTAGTTATTTCATTGTAATAATTATCTTCAATGAAATTTTATTTAATGAAATTATTGATAGGACTTGTTCTTTGACCCACAAATTCTTTAGGGCTAAACTATTTAGTTTCCAATTAATTTTTAATCTTTTCATCTGTGGGCCTTCATTGAATTTTTTATTGCATCGTGTTCTGGAATAGACGTGTTTAAAATTTTTGTTTTCCTGCATTTTTTTAGGTTTTTAAGGCCCTAATATGTGGTCAGTTTTTGTAAAGGTGCATTACATAGCTAAAAAATAAGCATACTCTTTTCTATTATCCTTCAATAATAACCAAAGCTCTATCACATCTAACTTATCTGAACTTCTATACAAATCCTTAACTCCCTGTGCCTCCAAGAAGCTGTTGCATATGCAGCAGCCACACCCCAGTAAACTATCTGGGGAGATTAAGGGTTAAGATCAGGTTAAGGGTAACTGATGGGCCTCAAACCCATCAATGAGGCAAAAAGGTATCTATTCCAAGCATGTGAAGACTTTCCACATAAACTAGTGGGATGTGAGATTTTGTTCCAACGGGCCATGAAGGCAGCAGAAGTAAATGCTTTGGAGTACTTAGAGCTTGGTCAGATAAGAAGATACCAAGTTCATTCACTGCATCCAGAGCTGTTACCACTCACCTTGACTTTTGTCTTGCCACTGGGCTTCAATTGCTCTAGAAGAGTGAGGCTGATAACTTTGCTCAACTCTGCCTCATTTAAATCCAATGTACACACAAGTCAAACATTATCACGCATGATGTTAGTTTGGGTTCCTTTGAGCATGAAGGACAAACAAAAACAATAATTTTTGGTTAGACATCTACCTCTGAAAGGTGTTCATTGAGGTCCTCCTCTGTTATAGTTTTACTTTCTATTTCTCTCTATAACTCATTTATCTTTTTAAGTATTTGGATTCTATGCCATCTAGTTTATACATGCTTAGTATTGTTATTAATTCATTATCTACGACACCTTTCAGCATAACATAGTTTCTTTTTCCCTTTTAATTGAGAATATTTTACTATTGCCTTGTCTGAAATCATGATTTCTATCATGGCCTTTTCATTTCAGCTGAAGTGTAAGATTTTGCCATAGCCTTTTATTTTCACTTGGTGAATCTTTATGCTTCAAGCATATTTCTCGAAAAATTGTTGGGTTCTGCTTTCTAATCTAGTCTGCAACCCTCTTCTATTTTATTTCACATTCATAGTTACTACATTGTATATCTTCTTTCATTCTATTCTCTTATTTTTTTCCCCCTTTGCTTCCCAACTCCTAAAAAATAAAAGTAGGTGGTACCAAAAAGGAGTGTATTCAACACAAGTGATCTACCCTAGAAGCAATCTACTTCCATTCCTCTTCTTTCTCAGTTTTGCCAAGTAAGTTATTCTTAGTTCAAAGCAAAGAATTTGACTTAGACATTCTTGGTATCTTTTGCCTTTGGGAATGTTATATTCCAAGCTCTCCATTTCTTTATATTGGTGACTACTAAATCTTGTGTGACTGTGTGATATCTGAATTCGTATTTTCTGGATGCCTGCAGAATTTTGTCTTTGACCTGGAAGCTTTGGATTTTGTCTCTGGTATTGTTGAGGTTTAACAGTGCTCAGGACCCCAAAATACTGACACGCTGGATCCTGCCCAAATGAATTCAACCCAAACCTTCTTTCAGCCAAAGAGAAAAACAAAGTTTATTAAAGATTCACCATATTGGGTAGACTCTTAAGGAGCCTGAACTAATACTTGTATTGACAAGCAGGATGGATGGACTCTAACCTAGATTGAATCTGAGCACCTTCAAGGAGGCGAGATAGATGTATATACATAAAGACTGTGGGAGAGATCTAGGGGTGGCTCTGGAGTAATCAGAGGAGGACTTTAGGGAGGGTCTTGAGGAGGAGTCCAAGGAGAATCTTGGGAATCTTGGGACTGGGGTGACTAGGTCAGACTCCAGGAATGGGCTCATGGGTGGGAAATAGCTACATGGAGATAATAGACAATGGAGGGCTAGGCTAGTTTAAGGGTAACAGATTTGGGCATAGACATTTTGATAGGATCAATGGTGGGAAGTAGCCAGACAATGGAGGCCTAGGCTAGGTTAAGAGTAACAGAGATTTGGGCCTAGGGTTAATGGAAGGCTTATGGCCTCAGGCAAATCCCAGATCAAGTGGGAAGATTCAAGGAAAGTTCAAGAAAATACAATTCTGTAGGAAGAGAAGAGAAGGTAGAGGAGGGGGAATGAATGAATCTTGCTCTCATCAGATTTGACCTGAGGAGGGAATACCATACATACTCAATTGGGTATCTTACCCCACAAGAAAGAAGGAGGAAGAAGATAAAAAAGGCGGGGGGGGGGGGGAGGGATAGAAGGGAGGGCAGATGGAGGAGGAGGTAATCAAAAGCAAACACTTTCAAAAAGGGACAGGGTCAAGGGAGAAATTTCAATGAAGTAGGATAGGTTAGGAAGAAGCAAAATATAGTTAGTCTTTCACAACATGTAGAAGGGTTATACATAATGATACGCATGTGGCATATGTTGAATTGCTCGACTTCTTAGGGAGAATGGGTGGGGAGGGAAGAGAGGAGAGAATTTGGAACTCAAAGTTTTAAAAACAGATGTTCAAAAAAAAAAAAAGTTTTTGCATGCAACTAGAAAATTAGACACACAGGCAATGGGGCGTAGAAATGTATCTTGCCGTATAAGAAAGGAAGGGAAAAGGGGATGAGAGGGGAGTGGGATGACAGAAGGGAGGGCTGACTGGGGAACAGGGCAACCAGAATATATGCCATCTTGGAGTGAGGGGGAGGGTAGAAATGGGGAGAAAATTTGTAATTCAAACTGTTGTGAAAATCAATCCTGAAAACTAAATATATTAAATTAAAAAAAGAATAAATAAAACATTAGCAAATAGCAACATGAGAAGAATAAATATTAAAACAAAGTCAAAGGATTGAAAAAATGGAATAAAACATAAGATATTTCATATATAGGAATATATTGAGAGAGGGAGATAGGGAGAGATAGAATGGGGTAAATTCCTCTCTCATCACTTAATTTGATTTTATTTCCTTTATATATCTTCCCTTCATCTTCAACTTATCCTGTGCCTGCT
>CM053622.1:260761838-260783350 GCA_028646595.1 Phalanger gymnotis | reverse complement strand
AAAAAAAAAACTTTTATAGAAAATGGGAATAGCTGTCTTTGTCTTTAATGTTTAGTGGTTAAAGATGGAGCACCTTGAACTATCAGTGTGGGACCTGAAATGAAAATGAGGAAGGACCAAAGGGATGACATGACATAAGCTGACCTCAAACAAAAGGCTAATATTGCTACTGGCTTGGATTAAGCTTTCAGTCTACTAAAGCTTCTACATCTTTTCCAAACAAATTTCCATCCTCTCTCTCTCTCTCTCTCTCTCTCTCTCTCTCTCTCTCTCTCTCTCTCTCTCTGTCTTTCATGCATCTTGTGCTTGTGAAGTTCATTTTTTGAGTTAACATACAAAACTCTATATTTATCCCCATGAAATTTTATTTTGTTAAATTTAATTCAGTGTTTATAGGCTGTCAATATCTTTTTCAATCATGGCTCTATTATCATTAGCTGTCCCTTCCATTTTATAACAAGGGGAGAAATTTTGAATGCTGTGCATAAATTCACTTACTTTGGCAGTATACTTTCCAGGGATGTACCCCTAGATAATGAGGTTGACACACACATTGCCAGAGCTAGCTCAGTGTTTGGAAGTCTCTGAAGGAAAATGTGGGAGATAAGAGGTATTAGACTAACAAATTGAAGGTCTACAGAGCCTTTGTGCTGACCTCATTGTTGTATTCCTGTGAAACCTAGACAGTACACCAGTGCCATGCCATGAAAGTGAATCTCTTCCATTTGAATTGCATTAAGAAGATTCTGAAGATCACCTGGCAAGAAAAGGTACCAGACATTGAGTTCCTTTCTCAAATATTCAGTTGCAGAGTGCAGCTCCAATGGGTTGGTCATGTTGTTCAAATGCCAAATGAATGTTTGCCTAAAAGACTATTTTACAGACAACTCACACAAACTATAGAGGTCAGAAGAAGTGATACAAGGACAGTCTCAAGGTTTCTCTGAAGAACTTTAGAATCAATTGTGAGGCATGGAAGACATTGGCACAGGACCACCCAGCACTCTGTGTTTGCATGAAAGAAGGTGTTGTGATCTAGGAGCAAAGCAGAATTGCAGTAGCTCAAAAGAAACATGAGATACACAAATTTAGAGATGCGTCCACTCCAAATGTTCATATGGATGACTTGCGTCTCACCTCCAGTAGAGCCTTCTGAGCTCGTATTGGTCGGATCAGCCAGAGTTGCACACACTGTACCTCGACCCCAACATAGTGATGCCATTTTGGTCCTCTTCAAGAATGAAGGACAACAGCTATTGTCCCTTCTAGATGTGTGACATCTACAAAATTACCAAGCATGCCATTTATGACCTTTTCCAAGGCATTGATAAAAATGTTAGAAAAGCAAAGGACCACAGATTTTGGAGGTACACTGTGAGATACCTGTTTCCAAGACAATAATGAATTATTAATGATTACTGTCTGTCTATTAAACCTAATTCTGAATTCAACTAACTATTCTATCATCTATCTTTCAACTTTCCATTTTTCCATGTGTATAGCATGAGGGTTGGCTAAATTCTTCACTAAAATCTAGGCTAGGGGTGTCAAACATGTTTCCTAAAGTACAACCAAGTGCTGCCTGATCCAGATCAAAATGCAACTGGGAAATATTTAACAAAACAAATAAAAATACAATAAAACATGAGTAACATATTTTTAAAAACTAAGTCCATATGTAACCCACAGGAATTCTTATGTATAGTTTAGTGGCTTCCATTTCTATTTGAGTTTGGCAAACCCTTGGTGCTCTCCTTACTTTCTTGAAAGGTTTAACTAATACTGAGCTTTAGCACTGCTGTTACTTTAATTATAGGACAATCTCCTACTTTTGTATTTATCCATTGAATTTCCTAGGATTCATTGGCCCCAGATCAGGGATGCTCATTGGGAAAATAAGGACTTTAATTGCTATGAGACTGAGAGGGTTCATAGCTCAGATTGATTTTATCTGAAAGGATATAGGGAAAATAGATGTGAGACGTATAGTAAGTGTTGAACATAGTAAGTGTTTTAAAATGTTATTAAATTAAATTTTATCTGTGCCTTGGAAAATAAGTAGCATTTTAATGGAGATAGAGGAGATGTCTCCAAGTGGAGGAAATGGCATTGAATAAAGGCAGGAAGATAGGAAGGTAAGTCATGTTTAGTGAATATTGGGTAGACCGGTGTGAATGATATGGGTTGACAAAATTGTCTGCAGGGATTTGTGACCTTAAGGAAGCAAATACAGAGCAAGAGCTATATCAGAGACCAGAAATGGTACTTCTGGAGGTGGAGCAAAGATGGTGGAGTAGAGGAAGCACTCATTTGAGCTCTTCTAACACAGCCCTCAAAACAACTTTAAAATAATGCCTCAAACCAAATTTTTTAGTGACGGCTAACAAAAGGTCAGGTTGAGATATTCTTCTGACCCAAGCCAATTTAGGAGATAGGAAAGAGAAATCTGCGACATGAGGGTAAATGCTGGCCTAGAGCCCATATGGATAAAACATCAGTGATGGGACTAGGTGGTAGGTGACAGTATCAGCAGCTGCTTGGAGCTCTCAAGCCAGAGATGGTAAGGGGATCTGGCAACTGGTCAGAAAGATTACAGAGGACTCCTGTGCTAGCATTGGATGCAAGACCATTTGGCAACTCCATTGCCTATACTCACTTCTGTGTCATAGTTTAATGGTAGAGAGGAGCATTTTCAGTCAGGAGGTACTGGAAGCCCTGAGAGGAAGTAACACTTTTGGTCCCAAGGGATCAGGAACCTGAGGAACAGTATCACTTCCAGTCCTAGGGGTCCTGAGGAACAGTATAGATTGTAATTCTAAGCGATCTTGCACCCTTCCTGGGTAAGGACTAAAGTGCCAGCCAGAAGAGCAGTGACCACACCTCTCCTTATATCATGCCATCTTGGAAGCACTGAAAACTCCCAAATCTAAGAACTAGTTCTGAAAACAGCAATGTGAAAAAAACCTGAAGCTTGAGACAGTGCCCCTCCCTCACCTGCCTCACCATTTTGGGAACAGAGCCTAACTTTAACACAAAGCCCAAAATCAGGAAATAGGGTGGAAAAATGAGCAAACACCAACAAAAAGAATCTGACTACATAAATCTACTATGGTGACAAGGAAGATCAAGACACAAACTCAGAAGAAGTCAATAAAGTCAAGATAGCTACCAGCAAAGGCTCAAGGAAAAAAAGTTAATTGGACATAAGCCCAACAAGGATTCCTGGAAGCAAGCACTAAAAATAATTTTCAGAGACCTGAAATGGCTTGGCTAATGATGAGCACTGCCTGAAATAAGCCAGTTCAATCTAGAGGATGCGTCAGAGACTGGTGAGTGACAAGCAGCCAATGGCAGAAATTTCCAGGAACATAGCTATAGAGAAAGAAATCACCTAGCTCAACCTCAACCCCTTCCCTTCACACTCACTCCCCCCCCCCCCAAGGTCTAGAAAAGACAAGTAATTTACCTAAGGTCACATGAGTGGTAAGTCAATATCTGCCTTTCTTTTAATTTGGTGTTAATTTTGACCTTTGATCTAACTAGTCAATGGTCTTATTATACAGTACACAGATGATTTGAAGATGCCTCCTGTGTCATAAACATAGTACTTAGTATGAAATAGCTGAATTATTATTATAATTTCCCAAGAATATCTATAATTCCAAAGAGAACATAGGTAGAGGAGTTTAAGCAGGAGCTATTTTGCAAAAACAATGCCAAGGCTGGTCTTAGTGAAAACTTAAGACTTCTCGTTTGGCCAGAGCTGAACCTTGCCTTTTCAGAGTTGTCAGTTCTTAGAGAAGCTAATTTCCTAAAGTTCTCTGGAAAAGGGAATGAAATTGTCCTTGTACAGAAATGTGACTGAGGTTACTTTCTATTGTTTTAGTATTCATTTCTGCTACCACTTAAATGTTTTGCTGCCTCAATATTATTGTTAGCATGGTGAACAATTGCTTGCTTAAATGTGAGCTAAATGCAGAAGCTCTTATTTTCATAATTGATTGGGGGCAATCAATACATAGGCAAATGTAATTAGAGTCTGAATCTGACAGAATCCAGAGCAGGTGAATGATATAGGGATCGAAGACTGAATGATTAAAATTGGAGAGAAGTTGAAGCAATTGGATTGCAAACTTAGTAGAAATCTGGACCTAGTTCAAGTTAATCTGACACCATAACAGAACTGGATTTAGAGTAACAGCAATTGGAAGAAGTAGTGTTTAAGAGATAGAAAGCTCATTTAAATGCATAGGTTAGCTTAATTTAAAAGGTTTTTTATCTTATTTCCTTTGTCCTAGCCCAAATATATTAATTCCTTCAATAAATATTTCATGAGTTGCACGATCCTTTGCATTAATAAAGAGTTTTTCTTAATAACTCATGGATTTTAATGCTGATTACCATAAATCCCATTCATCTGAAATGATCAAGGCTGTCACTGTATGAACTAATTTTAAAAAGTGCCATCTACTAGTGGTTCCTTCAAATCATGGCCAGATTACCCAGAAGAGTACTCCAAGTGCTCAGAGTTTTAATTTAATTTTTCATATCAATAATGACCATAGCATCACAGGAGGGAGCAGATTGTTTTTTTAGAGGGAGTAGAAAATTTCTTCTTTCTCTTTAGAACCCCCGCCCCCCCGCATGTGGGTGTTATACTGTTGCCATTGAAAAGAGTTTTTGTCTTAGCAGTCTCTCTGCTTTGATCATATGAAAAGAAAGGATGATGAACAGTGAATATGGGTGGTAGAATTTTCTAATTCACAAGGTAACTCAGTGGACAAATTAATATTGTTCATGTAATTAACTACAATAGCTAAGCAGGATAATACTCAAATGTTACTGAGGCAGAGAAAAACTATGAGCATTCAAAAAATTGAAAAAACAATTTTAGTGGTTTTCTTGAAGTTTAAGTGGCCTGAAGATCTAGAACTGAAACCCAGAGAGGGGATCTCACTCCAAGACAAGGGTTCAGGGCAAGGTGAAAGGAAGTATGATTTCCATGGCCCTTATGCACCTCTGTCTGTAACACAGATATGATTATGTTTCCGTTCTCTTTGAGCCAAGTGGGTCATTTTACCTTCCCTATTCCCCTCCCCTCCAAAAAGATTTTAGTACCTTGAAGGATTTGGGGATTCAGCCCCCACTGATTATATATCCTCTCAATTTTAGTTGTTGACTAAACAGTGACTAGCACCCCATTTCAATTTAACTTTGTAACATTGTATTAGCTTTTATGAAAAGATACTTACTTCGAGACCAAATCTGCTAATACTTTCCCCAAGACCTGGGAGAGCATAATTCCCCCCATACCATCTCAGTCTCTGGATGGTGGGGGATAGATTGAACTTTGCAATATAACTCAGTTCCTATATAGCATTAGTTTCACTAGTGAGCTGGTTTCCCAGATCTTTGATCCTCAAGACTTCTTTGGTCTAACTTTCTTTGCTGGTCTAACTGCAACACTAGATCTGGATTCTTCAACTCCTGGAAACCTGTGGTTGGAGCTATTTGGTTGGAGATCTCACTCTCTGCACTAGTATTCCTATTTCCCAGAAGCAGGTCCCCCAGCATTTTCCATGACAGTGATGCTGTCTTTGGTGGTTTAGAAATGAGCCAACCTCTCATTATATATCTATGAACACTTTTTTCTTATGTATCTCATCTACTCTAAGGCTATATGTAACTATAATATAGGTTATAACCTCTATATTGACTACTGCCAAAGCTTTCTTTCTAATCCCGACCTTTCTGATTTGAATTTTAGTTTCCTGCTGTATATTTCCTGTTGGTACCTCACTCAAATTCAACATATTGAAAACTAATCATTTGCTTTCTCTTGCCAAACTAGTTCCTCCCCTTCACTTTTTTATTTCTGTTAATGAGGTAATAAGGGTCCTGTTTTCTCAGTTACCAAAGTTCAAAATCAATGAGTTCTATCCCTCCCTCCCTCTCTCCTTCTCTTCTTTCTTCTCTTCCCTCTCTCCCCCCTCTCTTCTTCCCTCCTTCTCTTCCTTCTGAGAGAAATTAATATACTATTGTATTAAAAACTAATTATTAAATTGTGATCCATCCTTTTATTTCTATTTCTGTTAAGGCTGAACTCTTGAAAAGATCAGTTAATCGCTGAAGAGCATGGCTGACTATTGAGATTGCTCACAGCCCTCAAGTCATATGCCTGTCAATTTTGGCTATGTGGGACCCCACCCAACTAGAAGACCTAATTTCTGTTTAGAGTATAAGCAGAATCCAGTCTTCGAGAGCTCTTACCCTAGGGGAAGGAATCCCTGTACTTGATCTCCTCCATTAGAGTTTAGGGTGACCCAGCTTGTGAAGGAGAAAACTAGCCAGAAAGGTCCAGAGAGAGATTGTCTTCTTTTGTTCAGATGCCTTGAGGCTGTTGAGTCTCATGATCAAGCCATATTTTCAGCAGCAGCTGAAGACTTTTAGCCCACCTCCTCATTAAATGTCCACCAATTATGGTTGATTTTCACTTGTCAGTGGAATTCCATTTTGAAGGGATTTAAAGCACTTTGTGGTCTCCCTTGGAATCTTTGGTTACTGAGAGAAAGCACTGATTATCAATTTATTGATTGCTGGGTAGCCTAATTAATAAATTGATTATTAATTACCTAGAAACTCTGTCTCTTAGGGTTTTCATTCATCTCCCTTCCTTCCTTTTTATTTTTTTTCCTACCCTGACTCTCTTTCCCTTGCTCTGCCCTTCTCCACATTTGGAAAAAATAGGACTTTATGTTCAATGTTATCTGTGCTATTGTCCAGTTCTAATCTTATCCCTGGTACATTCACTGGAAGCATCCTCAGTACGTTAGTAGCTGTCAGGATGAGAGGGATAATAGGCTCCCTCATGATTTTGGTTTTCTCAGCCATATACTTTGAAAACTTTTTGTTCCATTTTGCTTGGAGATTATGTGTTTTGGCAATGAAAGTGTCTATTAAAATATTTTAAAGTAGCGTGCCCTTGATTAAGCTTTTATGGATGTTATGTCTAGGACAATGTAGATCCAGTCTGTAATAATCATCTGGAACTAGCACAGTTTATTGGTTGAGTTCTCTAGAATATTTCTAGGTCTATCTGGATTTGCAGTATGGGTGTTGTCTGTCAGTTCATGAAAAATAGTGAGTTTTTGATGAATAATTGTAGTTATCAGGTCATATCTTGCTAGGCATTTGGTAGGTGCCGAGTTTGAACACTCTATATAGAGATATATTGAATCTTTTCTATCATTTCCTTGTATAATCTATGATGCTTACTAAATTCAAATTTCTGAAGCATAATCCTTCTGTAAATTCCAGAGGCAATGACCTGGTTCTGAATTGTCACCATAAACCCTTTGTTTCCACCAGCAAATCTGTATGCAACAGTCATTTGTTTGAAGCTGAATCCACATGTAAATCTGTGAAGATGGGCTTTGTAAGGGCTCCATATAGAGCTTAGCTACTTTTGGTTACATTCAAGAAACCCAATGACATGTACCTGACGTTGATTAATTAACTGATTGAGTAGCCTTTAGTATTGTTGCTTAGTAAAGTGATGTCTGCTTATTCCAAACCACTTTTTCTCTAGGTTTTTGATCTGTTGTCATATGCTCTGAGAACATCTATCAATTCTCTTTTTCCTTTTTGTCATAGAAGTGTTCATCTTTCTACAGTTGTCTTAGGGCATTGGGTCCCATGTTTTATTAACATTGTACATGTTTTTTATAGGATACTTTGTAAATCCTTTATGGACCATTTTATAATTCCAACTTTGAACGGTAAGACTATTATTGAATCAATGTTAATTGCATTAAGCATGTTCTTTCAAAATAACCTTGATTAAATTATACCAATAAGCCTAAACATATTCAGCCTCATGCTTCTTCAATTCAGTAATTCAATTCATTAAATATAAAATTCTTAATATGTGCCAGGCACAGTGCTACATCTTTATGTGCTCTTTCTTGCTATCAAATATGAAAGAAACCAAAGTATCTGACTTTCCATGGTGTACCTCCTAAATTTTATACCTATAGCATCCAAACTGAATTTTGATTTCATAGGACAAAAAATTTCTTAAGTTTAAGAAACCATTTAATTTACTTTTTCCTGGAACAGCATGGCTTGATATCCCTCATATACATGAAGTGACTAATAAGATGTTTTTATTTGACTCCTGTAGTTTGGAAACCATACTGAGTTCCATTTAGGAAAGATGTAAACAGATTTAAGCTAAGCAGAATGACGATGGGCTTAAAATTTCCCAGAAAAATTTTACCTTTTATATGTATTGCAATTGTGCATGTCTTAAATAAAGAAGATTTTTCCACTTGGACATTAAATACTCTGGTGTCCTTATTATACCTAGGTCTATTTTATATATTTGTAGTACTCACGAATAAGTCATGAGTGTAGAATTAGTCAAAAGCTTTATGATAACAAAAGTAGGATATATGTTTTCGTGCTTTAGAGAAGCTTGTTCAATAATTATGGAATCAGTAATAGGTTTTCACATTGTTCTTTATAACCTTGCTATTTTTTGAAACGCTGATCTGATCTGACTCCTTTCCTAATATACAAGATTTTCCAAAAGCTTTAGTTCAGTTTTGAATATTAATAGTTTAAAATAGCACTAAGAGTTTTGGGACATGCACTAATGCTTTATGTGTTTATAGATTTATTTTATGGTTCAAGTTATCAATCCTTTACATAACGTTCATGAGCTTGTAAGTTACCTGTATATAAATACACATACATATATACATATAAACCCATCTTCTAAAAAGGTAGAATCAGGTTCATGTGTGATGGAAAGAGGGTAAAATGTCTTGTTAGTAATTTCAATTTTGCAGAGGGCCTAGAGTTTCTTGATATAAATGTTTTGTATTTCATTATAGTAATGGCATACAATCTTTTTGTTTATCATCTGATTCAATTTGTATTTTTGTTATGTGATTTGTTTAAAATTATATAATCAACATGAAATTTTCCACTTTTTTGTCTTTTGAGGGTTCAGTCTTGCCCTTGATTTTTAAAAATTCTCCAACCTCTGTAATAACATTTTTGATGCTGAATTATTTATTTTGTTCTTTGTGATACTTTGACTCAGAGGTGCTGTGAGGTTAAAATGAGGTAATGGATGTAAAGAAGTTTCATATACGCTTCCCATGGGGTTAAACCAGATGAAAATATCATTGGGCAATATTTAACTGAATAAGTAAAAATATGATAAAACATAAATGACATTATATTTAAAACTAAGTCAATATGCAGCCAGCCGGGTCCCCTATTTATGAACTGGTGGGCCCATTTCTATTTAAGTTTGACACCACTGATGTAAAGTACTTTGCAAACCTTATACTGCTATGTAAATGTCACCTATTTATACTACTGTTACCATTTCTACATATCTTCAGTAGCTTTCTCAGGTTTCTTCTGCTATGGCTGTGTTTTGCTACTCATCTGTTTTTCCATCTAGTTCTTATGATAGAAATGTCTGCAGGATATATTGCTGTGTGCAGGTACTTACTTGTTTTTGTTTTTGTTGTTTCTGCCAAATATCATGGGAATGTGTGCATGACAGCTATCAAACACACCAGCATTTAAAAGTTATTTTTTATTGGTTTAATCAGTCTGCTGGATAGATCCAGACTGTCAAACCCCAAAAATGCTTTTCTAAGTTTGCCTATCTCCCTTTCAAAATCATTTATTATTAGGTATAATTTCTGTGGCTAGCATTAAGTAGATATTTTCAATGATCTCAGGGTTTCCAATTTTATCTTCTTCAGATTTTTGCAGCTCCTCAATTTAATTTCATATTTTGTTTAATCTAAGCTTAAAGGTAATGAGTGTGCATGTGTGTGTGTGTGTGTGTGTGTGTGTGCGCGCGTGTGTGTGCATGTGTGTGTAATTTCCCTACGCTGGTCATATATGTTATGATAAAATTTAGACCTGAAGGGACTATTGACAAAAATGGTATGAAGCCCTTGCTTATAACTGGTGAGATCTATTTTTAATTTTACTATGATATGGAACTGGCACATGAAAATATTAATGTCTTCGGTTAATTTCATGCACATTCACAATTTTCCTATATTAGTGGTCAGTGCCATCTTCATTAAAGGAATTTCAGTAGGGGGTATATTTGTATTTTTAATTTGTTCTGATTTATGTAATCTTTAAATTTTTTATTATCAGAAATCTGATAAATAGCAAACATATCCTTATGTAAGGATAAACAAAAAGAAGATTTTATAATACACTGGAACTCTGTTCTATACAGCTTGTTTTAAAAAAATATATCTTAAACTAAATATAATAGTTTTAATACTATCCTGCTTATCTGTTTCACCTTTAGACTTCTATATATTTTTAAGTATTGCATTGACACTTTTAAATATTTATTGACACTTCTCTTTTCTTCCCTACCCTTCTATTCATTTTTCTTTTCCCCTTTCTATTACTATAACAGCACTCATCAAGCCCTACAAATTTCCTCTATCCTCCAAAAGAAGTTTTTTTAAATATCTCTTTTTAAAAAAAGTAAGTGTAATGAAGCAAAAGAAATCCAAACTTTGGCTGAGACTGGGAATGTCTATTTCATTTTTGGCAGAGGTGAACATTATGCTTCATTCTCAAGTCTTTTGGAGCTACGATTAATCATTATGTTGGTCATAGTTCTTAAGTCTTTTATAGTTATTTTCCTTTACAATGTTATGGTGATTGTATAAATTCTTTTTCTAGTTCCGATAATTTTTCTTTGTATCAGTTCATACAAGTATTTCAGCCTTCACTGAATCTATTCCTTTCATCATTTCTTACGGCAAAATAATGTTCCATTGCAATCTTGTACAATAATTTATTCAACCATCCCCAAAAGCATTTTGCTCACTTGGGATACTAGAACATTAAGAAGTGGTATTCACTCTGTCAAGATGATGAAGGCTAAGCTTTAACCCTCTATCTCCTCATTCTTTTTTTTATTATTCATAGGACCAATTTCATCACACTAGCTAGGATCTTCACCTAATAGCTGGTATCACTAAAACCTAATTGGTCAATCCTTCAGGGTTCCTGCTAGGCTTTCTCCATTATTTTGGTAATTTCAGAACTCATAAAATCTTTGCTGTACATCATATTTGTTGGCCTTCAATGCATAAAGTCATGAATGAGTAGATATGCTATTGGGACATTGTGACATTAGCTTATTTATTTATTTTTACCTGTGTTCATTTTGAAAATGCTCTTTCATCTGAACAGATCGTAATAGGTAAGACCACAGAACACTGAACGGCCTTGGAGAAGGCCTATATCCTTTAGCAAGCCAAGCTGCCTTTTTATGGTGTTTGTAGAGCCATCTTTAGGAACGGTTCTGTCATAACCAGGGAACAATTCAATTTTAGCTTCTAATTCATCCAAGGACACTTTAAATTTGTTGGCAATGATTCTTATATTTTTCTTGCCAATGTCTAATTTCAGTGGTTTTCCTATTGTAGTCATTGTTTTACAAGCTTTCTGTTTAAATTGCTGATTACTGCCAATACTCATTCAGTCCAGAAGTAGGTAAAAGGAAGCTACTTTCTCCTGCCCCAATTTTGAATCAAAGTGGTGCCGATACTCAAACACATCATTAATATGTTTTTCTTAACCAGAACTATGGTTTCCTCACTATAAGGAACTGCTGAAGAGGAACTCCGTCTAACCATGTGAATCAGAGAATTGCTTGGAGGAAATGAGAAGTTAAAAATAGAGTCATACAATCAGGTCTTCCTGACTTTGAAGCCACAATGCTCTCTTATAAAAACATGTTATGATGGAAATTATGTCAGAAACAAAAGATTTTTGTAAATTCATTAAATTGATGATTTTCATTATACTGTATTCAAACAGTTCAGTTCAGGCATTTTTCAGTCCTGTCCAACTTTTCATGACCCCATTTGGGGTTTTCTTGGCAAAGACACTAGAGTGATTTGCTATTTCCTTCTCCAGCTCATTTTACAGATGAGAAAAGGGAGGCAAACAAGGTTAAGTGGCTTGCTCAGGGTAATACAGCTAGTTAGTGTCTGAGGCCAGATATGAACTCAGGAAGATGAGTCTTCCTGCCTCCAAGCCCAGTACTCTATCTTTTACGCCAGCTGACTGCCCAACCATTTGAATATCTTTCCAGTTATATACCTTCCTTTATTTCTGTAAAATATGTTTTATAATTCCATACTTATATGTCTTGAGTGTTTCTTGATAATTTGAATTCCACCTATTTTATGCTTTTTGTGCTTACTTTGAGTGGGATTTTTCTGTTAATTTTTTTCCTGACTTTTATTATTCAATACAAAAATGGCAATGATGCAAAACGATTTTGCCAATTGACAGGTTCCCTTCTTATCCTAGCAGCATTTAATTTGTTCACACACAAGCAAATGATTTTCCTGTAATCAAAATCATTCACTATGACTAAGATGAAAATAGCTGTCGATTGATTGGCTGGTTGGTATTAAGGATACAATGATGATTCAACATTAGAAGAAAAAATTCTATTTGTCTTTTGAAACATCCTGGAATTTCTTGCTGATGTTCCCTTAGTTACAGTATTTACCATGTTTCTCTCTCTCTCTCTCTCTCCCCTAGGAGTTTTTTTTTAAATTATCTTTCCTTTATTTATTTTTTCTTTCCTTTTTTTGGTATAAATTTATTTTCAGTTTTCAACATTCATTTCCACAAGATTCTGAATTCCAAATTTTCTCCCCATGTCTCCTCTCCCCACATCTCAGGACAGAGTGCATTTTGATTACCCCTTCCTCCAATTTGCCCTCCCTTTTATTATGCCCCACCACCTTCTCTTATCTCCTTCCCTTCTATTTTCCTGTAGGGCGAGATAGATTTCTATACCCCATTGCCTGTATATCTTATTTTCTTGTATTCGAAAGTCAAATTTTCTGTTCAGCTCTAATTTTTCAACAAGAATGCTTGGAAGTCCTCTATTTCATAGAAATTCCACTTTTCCCCCTGAAATATTATACTCAATTTTGCTGGGTAGGAGATTCTTGGTTTTAATTCTAGCTCCTTTGACCTCCAGAATATCATATTCCAAGCCCTCTACTCCCTTAGTGTAGAAGCTGCTAAATTTTGTGTTATTCTGATTGTGTTTCCACAATACTAGAATTGTTTCTTTCTGGCCACTTATAATATTTTCTCCTTGACCTGGGAACTCTGGAATTTGGCTACAATATTCCTAGGATTTTTCCTTTTGGGATCTCTTTCAAGAGGTGATCAGTGAATTCTTTCCATTTCCATTTTACCCTCTGGTTCTAGAATATCAGGGCAGTTTTCCTTGATAATTTCTTGAAAGATGATGTCTAGGCTTTTTTTTTTTGATTGTGGTTTTCAGGTAGTCCAATAATTTTTAGATTATCTCTCCTGGATCCATTTTCCAGGTCAGTTGTTTTTCCAATGAGATATTTCACATTGTCTTCTATTTTTTCATCCTTTTGGTTCTGTTTTATAATTTCTTGATTTCTCATAAAGTCATTAGCTTCTATTTGCTCCATTCTAGTTTTTAAGGAATTTTTCTCTTCAGTGAGCTTTTGGACCTCTTTTTCCATTGGGCCAATTCTGCTTTTTAAGGCTTTCTTCTCCTCATTGGCTTTTTGGACCTCTTTTGCCATTTGAGTTAGTCTATTTTTTAAGGTGTTATTTTCTTCAGCATTTTTTTGGGTCTCCTTTAGCAAGCTATTGACTTACTTTTCATGATTTTCTTGCATGACTCTCATTTCTCTTCCCAATTTCTCCTCTACTTCTCTTACTTGCTCTTCCAAATCCATTTTGAGCTCTTCCATAGCCTGAGATAATTTCACATTTTTCTTGGAGGCTTTGGAGGTAGGACCCTTGACCTTGTTGTCATCCTCTGTCTGCCTGCCTCCATCTTCCTCATCAGTGTGTAAGAAAACATCTTTTTACCAAGAAAGTAACCTTCTATAGTCTTATTCTTTTCCCCATTTGCTCATTTCCCCAGCCAATTATTTGACTTTTGAGCTCTTTGTTAAGTGGAGAGTGTGCTTCTTCAAGTTTCCTGGGTTTTGTACAGCTGTCTTCAGAGATCTCTCTAGGGAC
Source organism: Phalanger gymnotis (assembly GCA_028646595.1). Classification (NCBI taxonomy): domain Eukaryota; kingdom Metazoa; phylum Chordata; class Mammalia; order Diprotodontia; family Phalangeridae; genus Phalanger; species Phalanger gymnotis. Next base: position 260,769,244 of record CM053622.1, on the reverse strand, counting down.
CTGTAAATTCTTCGTTCCTCCAAAGTGCTATGATCAAAAGAGAGCTGTTTACTCCTCTTCCGGCCTGTGCTCTGTCCACGAGCAGCCCAAGCACTGTTTTCTGCCCTGGAACTGTGAGGAGGGTTCCTTTTCCACAGCCACCACTAGCTCTGCCACGCCAGCACTCCTCTTCACCACAGGACTGCCTCCCCAACTGTAACTGTGACCCACATCAACTGCTTGATTCCCCCACCATCTGTAGGCTGAGAACTCCACAGAAGCAGCAGGTTGCTGTGGCAGTGGCTGCCACTGCCCTGGGGCTGGGGTGGGACGGGGCTGTGGCCAGACCATTGTCCACTTTCATCCAGGTGAGAGAACTTTTTCACTGACCTTTGAAGCTGTCTTTGGCGTTTGTGGGTTGAGAAGTCTGGAAACCACTGCAGCTGCCAATGATTCAGTGCCGTGAGCCCTGCTCCGGTCCTGTATGTGCCAGCAAAGCCCAGGATGGGTTGTGCTCCACTCTGAGCACAGTGTGATAGGCCCTTCCTGTCAGCCTTCCAGATTGTCTTGGGCTGGAAATCTGCTTCACTCTGTCATTTTGTGGCTTCTGCTGCTCTAGAATTTGTTCAGTCATTTTTTACAGGTATTTTGAGGGGTTTGGGGGGAAAGCTCAATTAAGTCCCTGTTTCTACTCTGCCATCTTGGCTCCCCATCTTTCCTTTAAAATATAATGCTTAGTCATTGTATTGTGGCCATTTAAAATATTTTATTTTTCTTCTGTCTTAATGAATGTTACTCTTAGTTTACTTGTTTGAGACCTAGGCTTTTATCTAGGCTTTCTTTTATATATGTATACATATATATATATATATGTACATATATATATATGTATATGTTTACTTTTAGCCTTTTTCTTTACATTCTCATTAGCCAGTCTCTCTGATTTCCCTCATTGCTGTTTATCCTAACCCAACCTTTTGTGCTATATGTTCTACTCATATCTATTTGATGTTAAAAGATCCAGAGGAAAGGCCCATCCCCTTGGATGGGTTCCCTTTGGGAGAACTATAGGGACGCATGTATAGGAGTCACACAGCATGAGAGGATGAGTTGTTATCTGCAGTCCTAGAGGGAATGCTCACAAGCAATCCAAAATGTGCTTTCTTCCTAAATTAAATTTCTCTGTCAATCAGCAAACATCTATCATCTCCCCTTCCCACTCTTCCCTCAACTGAGAATGAAAGAAAAACAAAACCCCTGTAACAAAAATATAAAGTCAAACAAAAAAAATCCTCATTGAATATATTTAAAAGAAAAAAGGTTAATCTAAAGATATTTCTATCTATAGATAATATTTATATATGATATAATTTATAGTATATATATCTATACATATATCTATAGTCATAGATGTATCAATAATTCTGCACCCTACATCTTTCATTTTTCTTCAGTAGATGGGTAGCATGTATCATTATTAGTCCTTTGGCACTGTGGTTAGTCAGTATGCTGATCAGATTTCCTAAGTCTTTCAAAATTGTTTGTCTTTTTCATTGTCATCATATAAATTGTTCTTCTTGTTCTGTTTACTTCACTCTGTGTCATTTCATGCAAGTCTCCCTTGGTTTCTCTAAAAACCATCTCCTTCATAATTTCTTATGGCACAATAGTATTCTATCACATTTATATATTATAACTTTTTTTTCAGATATTCCTCAATTGATGGGCACACCAACTCCTAGGTTCCCATTCTTTGCCACACCAAAAAGAGCTGTAAATATTTTTGTTCATTCTTAGTTAGAGTTTGTTTTGCTTAGGACTAATCCCTCCCTTGATCAATTTTCTCCCTAATTCCCCCTTCTCCCTTAATCCCCTTTCCCACCTATTTTCCTGTTGAATAAAATGTGTTTCGGTGCTCAACTAAATGTTTGTATTCTTCTTTCCTTTGACCAGTTTAAATGAGAATGAATTCAAATATCAGCTGCTACCCCACATCTTCCTCCTTATTTGTATAGACTTCTAGTTGCACACCCTGACTATGTGAGGAAATTCCTCCAATCTTCCTTACCTTTCCTCTCCCTGGTGTACCGCTTCCCCTCTCCATCTGTCTCCCTCTGCTGTCCTGGGCTGGCAAAGTAACTCACTATGGTTTTTCTTTAGATTTCTCCATCTGGACTCTGAAAATGGTCAAGTTTACTTTCTAGATATGTGCAGGAGTTAAGTTTTTATTTTTTTTTTGTTTTGTTTTAGTGACAGAGCTCTCTCTACTGCTTCTTGCTACTCAAAAACTTGGCTCCACTTCCCAAAACATACTTTAACATGAACCTTTCTGTCTTTTCATAATGTACAAGGAATTTTTGTCCCTTTTTACAGTTCAAGTAGCTAAAAGAGACCTCAGTGAAATGTTATTTAGAGCCTGTAGCCTAGAGAGTTTATATATTATAAAGAATTATTTAGAGGTTAACTTTCAATCTATGACAATATCCTCTTCTGTGGATCCCAGCTCACAATAGAAGATAGTGTCTTGTTATGTAGTTCTAGGGTCTGGCTAGTGTCACAGCAGGTCACTACCTAAACTTCAGTATCACAATGACTACAGTAATCCAAGGAAAAATAAAAGTGGCAGATTAAAGGTAAAGGAGAGGGGCACTATGGTTTTCTTTTAAGATTTATTTTTCGTTTGCATTTGTACTGTTAGGTTATAACAATCCTCTTTGACAAATTATAGTAATTAAAAAATTTTCCTGTAGACTGAAAACAGGCTTTTTACTTGAGCATGGTCTCCTAAGGGAATAGGTGTGCTTTGGAAAGTTCTCAACAAACACTTTATGCCAAAAGGTCATGAGTCTTGGCAATTGTCAATAGTGTTCCTAAATGTTAAGATTTTTTTTAATCTTTTGAAATGGAAACAGCCTAAAGAAAACTGTATTTTCAAGTCATCCTCGAAAATCTTTTTTATTTTTTCATGAGACGGTTGGGAAAGCAATTACTTTGGCAATTTTTTAGTTTGGAAGAATTTTGAAAGGTGAGAAGAAAAATAAAGAAAACAACAGGGATGAAGAAATGACTTTAAGGCATGAAATAATCACCATGTTATAACGTAGTTTTAATTGTTTAATCTGTCACTTACATTAAAATCCTCTTCTGATGCTTCATCATAGTGGAGCAGAAATCTTGAAGGCTATGCTAATGTCTTGCCACTTTTAGGCATGTCCTATCAAACTGGAAGCAAGGTGGTGTAGTGGATAGAGTGCCAGGCCTGGAGTCAGGAAGATTCATCTTCCCAAATTCAAATCTAGCCTCAGACACTTACGAGCTATGTGACCCTGGTCAAGTCACTTCACCCTGTTTGCCTCAATTTCCTCATCTGCAAAATGAGCTAGAGAAGTAAATGGCAAACCACTTCGGTATCTCTGTTAAGAAAATCCCAAATAAGGTCACAAAGAGTTAGACACACTGAAAATGACTGACCAACAAAAACAACCAAGCTCAAACAGTATAGGCTTTAATGATGGACTACATGTATATCTTTCATCTAGGGTCTGGCCTTGCTGTATTCAGAGTGGTTCATCACCAGAAGGTTGATCACTAGGTGATTAACATTTTTGGCCACAGAAATTCATGGAAACTTTTAACTAAGGTATAGATGGTTTCTAACTTGCATTAATGGGGGGAACGCTCACATTGATGAAATCATTGATCCATGAAGTATTGTGGTAAATGGTCAGTTATTATTAATTTTCTTAATAAATTATAATAAATCATCTTATAGTCTGGTGTAGAGGATAGAGTACTGGACTTGGAAAAAAGACCTGAGTTCAAATCTCACCTTAGGCACTCACTAGTTGTGTGACTCTGAGTGAGTCACTTAAATTCTCTCAGTCTCAGTTTTCTCATACACAAAATGGTGACACCCTGCCTGGTATGTATGCCTGTGGTAAGAATCAAAGGAGGTACTGTAGTATATTTAAAGTGCTTTGCAAATCTTCAAACACTAAATAAATATTAGCTATTGTTTACCTTTATGTATAACTGAGACATGTATAAACTGACAGCTTCTTTACAGCATTTTTGAACTTAGCTCTTTTAATTTAATTCAAAAATATTCTTCTGCGTACTGTGTTAGTCTCTAGCACATTTGAATGGCTATTCAAAATCACCTTTGATCTATTTTGTATGTATGTATGTACACACATATATACATATATACACATGTGTGTATATATGTATGTATATATATGTGTGTGGGTGCCCACACACACACACATATATATACGTGCACATATATGTGTGTGTGTGTGTGTGTGTATGTGCACATGTGTGCATATGTGTGTGTTTCTTCCCCAAGATAGAGTGTAATCTCCTTGAGAACAAGGACTGTGTTCAATTTTGTGTTTGTATCCCCCAGTAGCTAGCATATTACTTGGTATATAGCAGGCGCTTACCAAGTGCTTTTTGATTGGTTGATTCAAAATAGACTCCCGAAGAAGCCCTTATTCCCAATGAAATCACCATTGTGTAAAATATTATTGAAATTCCATTTTTGAAATCATCTTCAGAAGCACCAATTTCATTACTTTATGTTGTATGTAGTGCCTTTTTTTCTTTCCTTTCAATCATAAATGAACTTTACTACTCATTTCACTTGATTTGGGTTTGAATGACTTTTGGTCATTTAAAAAACTCAAATCTTCTCTTAAAAGGTGAAAATTTGCATCACTGAGCATATACAAAAGAATATGATTCTGTTTCTAAAGGCAGTTCTTATAAAGGAGTTCTAAAACTGTTTTTGAGTAATGTCGACATTGTTGTACTAAGTCTATACAGCCTCTTAGAGAAACCATTTTGAAAGAGATTATATTTACTTAGGTGCATAAAGTTGAGTAAAAATTGCCACATTAATAAATGTTGCATATTATATATTAGAGTACACATAGAGTGTATGTCTGACAATAAGGGAGGGGAGGGAGAGCAGGATACAGACAGGCTGAGACATCATTTATATTCTACCTAAAGGATTGATGAAGAGGAAGAGATCCAGAGGCAATCTGTCTGCTGGCCTCTCTGAGAGACACAGCAAGAAAACAGGAAGAAGAGTGGCCTGAGGATCAAGTGGATCATCAAAGAAAGCAGGAGATCTAGTTAGAGGCCTGGCCAGAAGCCAGAGAAAAGTTTAAGTCATGCGTGCATCTTCTCTGTGATCTACAGAGATCTGTGTTTCCAGTGTAGTCAGGGCACGTGCAAGAATCCAACAAAAGTCATATTTTCTTTCAAAGGGTCTCTTTAGCCTGTTACTCAGCTCACCCTGAGGGATGAAGGCAAAATAATAGGGTTATCATGAGGAGCAAATATAATGATATATGTAATTTCTTTCTGACATACTCTCTATATAAGTTATCATTTGGCTATGCTTCTCTAATGACAGTGACTAATACTCCTTTGCATTATAGTTATTACTACCCAGGTCACTGTTCTTGTTGTTTAATCATCTTTCAGTCACGTCCCACTCTTGTTGGCAAAGATACTGGAGTGGTTTGCCATATTCTCCAGCTCATTAGAAAATGAAGCAAACAAGGTTACGTGATTTGCCTACGGTCACACTGCTAGTAAGTTTCTGAGGCCAGATTTGAACTCAGGAAGAGGAACTTTTCTGAATCTAGGCCTGGTGCTTCATGTCTACTGTGCTACCTAACTGCCCTACATATCACCGTGGCTATAGCCTATTAAATAATATATGGGGTGCATGGGGTGTTCAGGGAGGACTATTACCTCTGGCGGGGTGGCTTGCTGAGAGCTTTTCAAGGCTGCTCATCCATATTTGGTGTACCTGGCACTCAGCTCTCACCTTTGGTATCAAGAAACTATAGCATGCACAGTGGCCATACCCTGATAAAATCATCTCAGCAGATGAGCTAAACCAGGTTGAGAGTAACTGACAGGCCTCCAACTTGTCAGGGAGTTAGGGCTATTTCTATACCAAGCATGTAAAGACTATACCCAGGGAATGGGCAGATGAGAGCAACTTGTTCTAATGGCCATGAAGGTGGCTGAAGCAGGACCTGTGGAGTACTTAGAGTTTGGTCAGACATTAAAGATGTCAAAGTCATCCACTGCATCCCAGGCCATCACCCGTCATCTTGACTTTTGTCTTGACACTGCACTTTGATGACCCCGGAAGGGAGGGTGAGGCTGATTCCAATTCCTTTGTGCAATTCTGCCTCGCTTAAATCCAATTCACATGGGAGTCAAGGCATTACCCCATCATGTCATTGGTCCTCTTCGAAAATGGACAAACAACAACAACTAAGGGAATAAAAATTTGTATAATAGAAGAATTAAATGTATCAGGAAGAACTCTTGACTTTGACATATAAAGTAGATTAAAAGGCCCTTTAGGGTAGCTACTGTCTTATTTTGGTCTGTATTTTCAGCATCTAATATAATACCTGGAACATAGTAGGAATATAACTATTTGAGCAATTAACAAGTATCTCGTTAGAGCCTACTGTTGAAGATCCACAGAAAAAGAATGAAACAGTTCCTGCCTCCGAAATGCCTATGTTCTAAAGAGGAAGACAACAAGGATATAAATGAGCATCAAAAGAATAAATAGAAATAAATTAAAATTAGATAAATATAACATAGTTTAAGGAGAGCAATAGCACCTGTATTGACAGAGGAAATCAAGAAGGATTTTCCATAGAAGGTGATACTTCAGCTACTCCTTGAAGGAAGAGAAAGATTTTAGGAAGTAGACATGGGGAGTGCATTCCAGGCATGAAGGATGGCCAACATAAAGGCAAAGAGATAGGAGATGGAGGCTCTCATACACTAGTTCAATTCAATAAACATGTATTAAGTGCCTACTATATTTCAATTACTATGCTAAGCTCTGTGGATACAAAAAGAGGAAAAAGATAATCCCCACTCTCAAGGAATTTATAATCTATTAGAGGAGCTAACAATCTAATAGAGGAGCCTATAATCTAATGTAACTCCTGATATGCAAGACGTTGTGGTGCCAAGAGGTACCAAGGTACCAAAAGGTACCGAGAAGACCAATTTGACTGGAGAAGAGAAAGATTATAAATATTTTGTCCAGCTATACTGAAGTAGGAAGGCCGAATTTATAATCTCAAATATAATCATGTATATGTTTGAATGGTTCGAAATCGCAAGGTATGAGAGATTCTCTAAGTAGAATGCAATAAAACATTTATTTAGGCTCCACAGAAACAGATTCATGAGCCAGCCTCCCCATTTCGACACTTTGATCACAAGCTTCCAGGCCCAATAAGTCCGCCTCACAAGAGTAACCAGGAGGCCACAGAAAAACAAGATAGTTTTTAGCCAAATCATATTTACTGGCCTCAAGTCCTTGCTCGCACTCCTGGGTCTACACACGGGTCAGCTCTACTTTTGGGTCG
>CM053622.1:260745969-260761338 GCA_028646595.1 Phalanger gymnotis | reverse complement strand
AGCTGACTGCTTCCTCTCTCCTTCAGCTCTTAACTCCTGTCACCAACCACCTCTCCAACTGCCTCCAACTGCCTCTAACTGCCTCTTAGCTCTGCTCCAACCGTTCCACAAGCTCCTCCCATCACAGGCTTCTATTGGCTCCAGTGCTAGCCACTCTCCCCAGGGTCCTGGGAGGCTCACATCCACATAGGTTCCACACCCAACAGGGCTCCGGGCCTGGGGCTTAACACTTAGCAAGGCTCAAGGAAATACACTGAATTATGCAAAGAAAACAAAGACCATTTTGCTTGTCAACACATATACAAAAGTAGGACTAACTACAGTCTTTAAGTAGGATTCCATATCATTTATGCACAATTAGCACAATAACAATACTTTGTTATTATTGATAACTTAAAGAATTGATAAATATTGAATATAATTTCTTTTAAAACTATTTTATTGATGCTTTTTTTATTCTACTCTTTGTTCTACTCTTCCTTCTCATTAGCCTCTCCTTTTCCTCACTTTCCTCCCTTCTACCAAAGAAAAAGAGTTAAGCAAATCCAACCTACATAGACTACATCTAACATTGAATATAATATTTCTCCCCAGTGGGCAAACACTACTGTTCTTCCACTGAGCATTACACTTAATCTGAATCAGTTGTCTTTTAGTGTAGTTTTCATTTGCATTATTGTAGTCCTTTACAATGTATATATTACTCTCCTGGTTCTATTTGTAGATTATATTTCATTTTATTACATTGGCTCATAAGATTACATATTGAAGATACTTTAAAGACTACAATTTTAACGTCTGTTTATGTAAGCTCAGCCATCTTAGTCTTTTACTGTTGTAGCATGGTGATCTATTTACAACTTCTAAAAATCAAAGGGAACATAGCTTCTCTTTCACTTGTGGTTGCACATTAAACAAAGAAAGGCTGTTTAGCAATCTTGGGTGAGACTAGCAGTGCATGAAAGATGCTTTCCTAGGAATGTTTGAATGTGGAGCTTATGAAATTGTAATAGCTAGTTGAGCATGGAAACCAACCAGTTTATTTAAAGAATATTTTTTTTAGTAGGTAACAATTTGATGGGGAAATTTGAGAGGAAATGGAATGATAATTCACTAACATTTCCATTCCTGTCTTTCTATTTTTAAATATTCTTTAACCAGAAGATGTCATAGGTGAGTATTCATAAATTATCATTAATTCAGAAGTTCCAAATATTGTTAAGGCTTTAAAAAAACACAAATTGACCAACATTATTGTCAGTATTAGAGACTGGCGATAATTAACACTTTTCTTACAGAACACTTTTCCAGCCCTTTCTATTTATTCTTTAAACAAATTAATATCAGCCCTTTCTAAGATAATAAAAATTAGTTAACAAATGTTCATATCTAAAATTTGGATAATATCAACTAATCAATAACTATGGAATTTATTAATAAAACCTATAAGAGTACAGCATTTTCCAATTTCATATTCCCAGCAAGGAAATCTTTTCTAAGACATAAGGATAGGCTTGTTCAATTTCTTTTTCTGAGATTAAGATATTTAAAATTTTCTATTTATTTTTCTGTTAATTTGGGCATTTTATATTTTTGTAATGATTTATTCAATTTGCAAGCAAAATCCAACAAATACTCAAAGAATAATCAATTCCAACATTATTAAATTGCATTATAAATTGCATTATAAATTGCAAAAATAGAGACTTTCCTATCAAATTTTTTCTATGACAAAAATACAGACTTGATACATAAACTCAGGAGAGTCAAAACAGAGAAAGACACACAATAGTATGTGTGGCTAGCTTGTCCCAATACTATATCACAAGTAAACTGTAGGTATGGACTTCTGGCCATGTGAAAATTTGTCTTCACTTCAAGTGACCATACTTCATTTACTTTAGACTGCTTCATATTTCCTGACTTCTGGCTTTCCATTTTAATTGCTTCATCACCTTCTCCAACTAGCATTTGGCTGCCCCTCTTGATATTTTGTTCAACTTCAATCTGGCTTGCTATTTGATTATTATTTCTACCTACTTTCTTGGCTATCTCTGACAGAGTTTAGGCTAGCCTCCAGCTACCATTCCTGCTCTACCCTGCTGGCTTGTTATGCTTTCATTTCTGACCACTTTAATAAGTATCACTTAAATCAATTTTAATTTGTGTATCAGCAAAGAACTTTCATGTTGTGGAACTATATTTCTTTCATGTTACTGTCTTGACCTTTTATGTGTAACCAATAATATAATTTGTATTAATTTTAGGTACTCCAGGAACTGCTATCATTTTCAGTTTCTTTCATTCTCCTATGTGCTAAATTGACTTTTTCTTTCTTTATATTATTTCTCTTTTAGATTAGCAATCGAGGCCCCAATATTTAAGTCACTTTTTGCCATTAAGAAAGAAAATAAAATATGGGGAAAATGGAGAAACATAGTTAAGATGGTGTGTAATAGTGTTTCCCTATCATTCACATATGGGTAAGTAATTCTGAGTTAAAAGCAATGTTATCCTTTGCCAGGCTTATATTATCCTGAGATCAAAAAAGCATCATTACTAAATCAATGGTATTCCAACTCAATAAATATATATTGTTCTAGAGATTCTTTGAACATGACTTGCCATCAATCCATCTTATTTACCAGGCCACCTCTGGTTCAGTGGATAGTCCAACTTCAAAGATGTAAGAGAACAGTGAAAATTACCTTTGGGTCCCAAATCAGTCATTGGGAGCCAGATGACCCTTTGGTCTCTGCTAGAAAATTGCTTTTCTGCAGCTGGGAGCAGTCTTCTTTGCCAAAACATGAGTTGAATTAATGCTTTTTTCATTATTTTTTATCCACCTAAATCCTGCTGAATTCTGTTCCACAGGATCTTGTCTTTAATACTGTTCTACAATCTGAACGATAGGGGAGAATTGCTTTCTCTAATTTACTACATGTAGCAGACTACAGACACATTAAGTGGCCATGGAGTTCAGTGAAGACAGTATTAGGTAGTAGAGAAAACATCAGACTTGGAGTCCTGAGAGATGTTATAAAGTTCTGGCTCTGACACTTACAGGCTAATCAGGCAAGTCATAAATTTCTTTAAGCATCAGTTTCTTTATCTATAAAATGGGAATACTTTTACTACCAGTCTCATAGAGTTGTTGTGATGAAAGTTCTTTCCAAGTCTTTTTTTTAAGGTTTTTTTTGGGGGGGGCAGGGAAATTGTTGTTAAGTGACTTGCCCAGGGTCACACAGCTAGTAAATGTGTCAAGTGTCTGAGGCTAGATTTGAACTCAGGTCCTCCTGACTCCAGGGCTGGTGCTCTACTCTCTTCACCATCTAGCTGCCCCTAGTCCTTTCCAAGTCTTACAGAATTTTATTAGTTACAAGTATAATAAATTGTTAGACCTGAAAGAGACCCCACCCAATTTTAAAAATTAAAAAATAGCCCTGATGGGTGAAGTGACATGCTGAACATCATTAGTGTAGTCCCAGAGCTTGGACTAAGACTCTGATTTCTTGAATCTCAAATCAGTGCTCTTTCCACAATCCCACACTACCTTCTATTTGCTGACTTAGGTTCTAGTCCTGATTCTCCCATTTACTAGCCATGTGACCTTAGAAAAATCTAGGTTCTTATTTCTTCGCCTCTAAAATGATGGTGCTAGATTTGATGATAACTAAAGTTTTTAAGGGCCTGTCTAGCTCTAATGACCTATAATTCCAAGCTCTAGCCCAGGACTGGTTTGTTCTGTTTTATCCAGTTAACCCTTTAATATGAATAGCTACCAGAAGTAAGCCGACTATTGTAGATTTCAGCCCTTATAGAAAATATCCTATTCACATTTTTTATGATAAAAAAGTATACTAAAAGTTTAATCATCATCATAATAAGCATTTATGCAGCACTTTAAGGTTTGCAAAGTACTTTATAATATCTCACTTTATTCTGATGCTGGGAGACTGGAACTATAATTATCCCCATTTTATAGATGTGGAAAAATGATTTGTCCAATGTCCCATTCTTAGTAACCATCTGAGTCAGGATTTGAACTAAGTTCTTCCTAACTACATCCTGCGTTCACATTTCTACTCTAGTCCTCTGTACCATCTATATGTTTCTAAGTAAAGCTTCTTTTTATATACAGGAAAAAAAACATGGGTTTGAGTGCTAATTACTCTAATTACTAATTATGTCATATTGGGCAACTCACAAATTCTCTGAATCTCAGTTTCTACTTCTATAGTCCAGATTTTCTACCTTTTAAATTTCACTGTCCTCATTGAGGAAAAGGGGTAATAATATTCTGTAAAAATATAGGGAAAATACTGGCATTACTTATCTAATAGGGTTTTTTTTTTTGAGGACAGCACTTTTAAAATAATAAGTACTATTATATAAATATGAGCTACTATTCTTCTGTCATCATGCTATAAATCAAGTACTATAAGAATTGGAGGAGGGGGGAATCACATACAGTACGTTCACTTCTACATTAAAAGACAACAATCCTGGCTATATGTACATTTAACAGAATCTTAACTCCTAGAGCTAGGAAGAAATTTAGAGATCAACTAGCTTATTCCTCTTATTTTATTTTATTTAAATTTTGTAAAGGGAATATTTACTGAGATTTATTTACTTTTTATAGCAAGAACAGAATTATAAACCTGTCTTTTGAAATGAGGGGCACACTCTCATCTAAACCTCCTCAATCGTTGGTAAGAGTGGGCTCAAACTTAAGGGGACGGGGAAAGGGTTTCTATTAAACATTACCATACAAAGCTTACTTCCAAATGTGATGTGGTCAATGGATGAAGCCATAATAGCCTTGGTTGTTGAGTTCAATTCACTGCTGGGCTGGATCCCAAAGATCTCCCCTAGGGCCCGGTAATGGCAAATTCTTGTGTATATAGCAGTTCTTGAAATCTTGAGGTCTCACAAGATTATAGCCTAGTTTATTCTATCTCCAATAGCCATTCATCTAAAAGGAAGAAAGAATCAATCCATATAGTCAAAGAAAACAGAGGTTTCATGTTCACAGTGACCTAAGGCAGCTGGCAGTGGGAGCCTGCTACTGCCACTGCTGCTGCTCTCTCTACTCAGAGGCTTATGGCAATTATTAACTGGTTCATCATCAGGAAGGAGACAGTCCCCTATTTCACAAAAGAGGAAATGGAAGCTGAGACAGTATCCAAGTTCACATGACTAGTTAATAGCAGAGCTGAGACTAGAACTCAGCCCCCTAATTCCCAATGTTTTTTCCATAGGCTGTGCTATTTCTGGGGTCAGGAGAGTGACAAACAAAAGAGAGAAGATGTATGTAACAGAGGATTGAAGGAAGATAGTTATATCCATATAACTATCCATATATATCCATATATATATAGAGAGCTGTCCAGAAAGTTGTATTCCCAACCCCAAGCTAACAATACTATGCCATAATGGTTTGTTTCTGAGCCACTCTCTTTTGAATGTAGTTTATCTTGTCACCGTCTCTTGAGCATGTCAAGGCAGGACTGAGCACAATCCTTCAGATTCAGTCTTAGTACAGTGTGAGAACCCTTAATCTGTGCATCATATTTCTTTTAATGTAGCCAAAAATTGCATTAGTTTTTGGCAGCCATATCATATTAATGATTCATGTAGGAAACAAGTGAGAAATGAATACTATTAGTTAATGCCCAGAGTCCAAAACCTGGAACATCTATTCAAGTCAGGTGAAGGTAGGGGGACAGTACAAATTTAAACAGAGTTCACATAATGGAATTTTCAACAACAATATTCTGAACTCACAAGGATCGCCGGAAATACAGTCAGTGAGCCTAGGTATTAGAGGACTAGAATACAAGGTAGGGATTCAGTTATTGGGCACTAGGAAATAAGGTAGAGATTTTAGTCACCAAAGCACTAAAGTGAGAGCAAGGAAAATAGAAAATTGTACTCGATGAATCAGTTGAAAGTTATGTTGACTCAGAATCCCATTATTCCCAGTTCTGCTTATCAACCAGTGCAGAGGGAGGCTCTGGGGGAAAAGAGAAACTAAGTGTGCAGCTTTTTGTATTACCTGCTCTTTGTCCCATACCCCGATCTGCAAATTATTATATTTTTGTTATCTTAGGGATAAACTTAGATGCCCAACCTCTTCTGCTGAGGTGGACCCATCTGAATTGTTTTAAAGTTACCTATAAAAGCTGTTCCCACCTTGAAGCCATTGTTACTCTCTAATGATCAGCCTACCAATATGTTGCTGCCTTCATGTATTTATAATGAACACCTTTTAATTCTCTTTGACTTGAGTTTTGCCTTGTTAATAAGGGTGAAAAGGCCAAATGAAGAATTTTCCTTTCAACATATTCATGAAGGACTGTTCTTATTCCTTCTGTGTCTCTTGCTGAAATCCAGATTACCAGTCTTGGGTGCAGCTGAATCTAAATGGGCAAGTTAAGAAGGCTCAGCTGCCAGGGTGAGAATAAGTGACTGAGGGTGATGCAGGTGAGGAACCAAAAAGGCCATCGTAATTGAAGCATCTTTACCACTCATTGTGAAAGATATTGTTGAATTTCTGAAGTATTAGCATTAAAATAACCCAGAGGAATCTTTAAAAACATATTTAGCATAAAAATAACTTTACTCTTTAATAAACGTGAACTTATACAAGGATCAAAATAAATAGAATTCTGCTTACGTCATCTCTCTTACTTGCTACTTCAACAAAAAGGCAAAAGAAAATTTTAGCCATGGTCATCAAGAATGTTTCACATTCTACATTTTTCCAAACTCACTCCCTTTCCTAAGATATCCCCTGTGTTCCAGTCTCTAGCCACACAGCTAACAAAACTGCTATTCGACATATCGATTATTCTGCAAAATAAAAGTGTTAGAGAAAATATGAACATTAATTAATATGCACATATTTTCTACTGCTTCAACATTTTCATTGAGAAAGAAAAGGAAGAATTCTTCATTCCAATTTTTTTTATAAGGCCAGCCTTCCTAAATATAATGGTTCAGCTCTTATGAACCAAAGGTCATTCTCATTGATGTGATAGATGAGCCTTTAGTTATGTCATTTTGTGTACTTTGGGGACATATTGCAATAGTTGATATTCATCAATAACTTTGGAAGCCATTACTTAAATACAATTAAATTCAGCAGATCTTTATTAACACATCATGCACAGGAACCCTACTAAATATTGGGGATATGATGATAAAAATAAAACACGTTTTGCCCTCAATGAACTTCAAATTTATTGATAAGCTATAAATGTACTACAGATAAGTCAATGCAGGCAGTTTGATGGAGGAGAAGATTATCAACTGACCAGATCAGGGTAAGATTTCACTGAATTTTGTAAAGGGATCATCTGGTAGCATCTGGTGAATTTCCATGAAATCCATGAAACAAAAATGTAAAGCTACTCTTAACCCTGTATAGCTCAGACTTCCTTAGGGATGGATGTGAAGTTGTGCAAAAAAGGGCGAAAGCTAATCATGAAATAGTTCTTAGGTGAGACTCTAATAGAGCATTTTAATGATAATGATAATGGTGAGCATTTACATGACACTTTAAGGTTTTCAAAGTACTTTACAAATTTCTTTGCTCCTCTCAGGAACCCAATAAGGTAGGTGCTACCATCATTTCATTTTAAAGAAGAGGAAACTGAGGTTGAAAGAAGTTTGTTGGCTTGCCCAAGGTAGGTAGTGTTTGAGGAACATTCAAATTTACTTCTTCCTGACCCCAAGGCCAGTACTTGATCCATTGAGATGCCTACCTGCCTCTAGTTTAGTATTCAGAATACAGATTCTTTGTCCAATGACCAATGAATATATCTCTATCTCTATCTCTATCTCTATCTCTATCTCTATCTCTATCTCTATCTCTATCTCTATCTCTATCTCTATCTCTATCTCTATCTCTATCTGTCTCTGTCTCTGTCTACGTCTACGTCTATGTCTGTATCTATATCTACGTCTATATCTATATCTATGTCTATATCCAGACATACACACACATGTATACATGTGTATGTGTATATATTTATATAAAGAGAGCAATTTAACCATATTCATATTAACATCCTCATTTTTAGAAGACATTAAAAGAAACAATATAAAGATATTTCAGCTAAATGGGATGATTGCTCACAGATTCTCCTTTGAATGGTGGTTTAGAAATTTATAGATTTTGCTGCATCCAGTACCCCCAAACAAACACAAACCTCATTTTATGGGATATTTGTCACTTTGCCTTCACAAATTTGTGATAAGCATCACCAAAAGGTTAAAAAAAGCTATGAATATAATTGCAGATGATTCAAAATTTTATGTTGTAAAGGATAAAAAAATGGAGAAATTCTTTGAAAAATTTGACATAATCCTACTAAGTCAACATGTATCTTGATTCTTTGGTAACTTTGATATAAGGGTGGGCAAGAGTAGAATGGAAAAAATTATCAGAAAATATAGTTAAGGAATTAAGGAATGTAAGAAGACAAAGAGTTATAGGTAATTCAGAACCTTCTTGCTTCTACATAAAGAATAATTTCTTTTAAACAATTTCTAAATTCAGTAAGTATAAGTCAACATTCAAATAAAATACAAATGTATATGAAACCTCAAATCCAGTGTTTACAATTCATTCAAGACTGTGCACATTAATATCTTGGCAGGAACAGAAACACTGTTTTCTTCCATGTCTTCTTCTGAACTCTTTCTTTGGTGAATTTAGAAAGATTTAGTTGCTATTTTTATTACTTAAAAAAAAACAACAACAACAAAGTTACAGTCTATATATTTTCCCCTAAGGGATCTATTTATTACAAGTACCTAATTTGTAAATTTGATAGAAAATATGATAAATGTGTCCCTCATGCTCTGTAACTGGGCCTACCTGCCAAAATCTGTGGAACTCAGGGTTGTAGCATCTGCTGTTTTTTACCCATTGCTTTAATCTAAACCTCTCAAACTCTCAGGGTGTAGGGCAGGAGGTTCAAGAAGATTCAGGTGAGGAAGAAACAGGAGGCTCATGGACCGGGGGATCCCTCAAAGGACCAGACACAGGGGGTTTTCTGGTGAGAGGAGCGGTCTACAGTAAGTATGGGGGAATGTCATGTGAAAAACTAGGGAGATGGGGCAGGAGCTCTAGGACCCCGGAAATATCTCGAGGGAGTATCATGGAATAGCACCATAATGAATGAAACAGCAACATGGTTGACCATGGTGAATATTAATAGGTTGTATATTTGCCATATATCATTCAAGAGAAGTGTGATTGAAAAAGGTCTAGTCATGTAGAGAAAACAAGGGATAGACAGCCCGAGTTCTACTTCCACAGAAATTTAACAGAATTAGAAAAAGTCCTCCAGCCTCCTAAATAGATCCTCTCAATCCAACTCAGGTTCTAGAATACTTGGCCCAGTTAAATGTTGAGGACAAAAAGAAAGGTAAAAACATGATCCCTTTCTCAAGAAGGTCACAGTATAATGGGAGAGACAACGTGCAAATAACTATGTACATATGAGATATATACTGTGTAAATGGAAGATAGTCTTAGAGGGAAAAGATTAGTAGCAGAGTAGACTGTGGGATTTATGCTGAGTTCTGGAGGAAGCCAAGGAAGCCAAGGAAGCTAGAAGTCAGAGATTGGGAGGGAGAACATTCTAAGCACGGGGATGGCCAATGTAGATACATGGATGGGGGAGATGAAGTGAGGAGCCGCAAGTAGGCCCATATCAAAGAAGTCATGGGAAGGGAGTAAAACGTAAGAAGTCTGAAAAGGTATACTGTAGAGGGCCAACTTTGAGAAAGTCCATTCTGGGATATAGATGCAGGCCAGGTTTTCCCTGGGGCCTGGTCTTGCCCTTGGGCTGATAACTTGCCCTTGGGCTGATAGCACATGGGCTCTCCACACCCCCACCTCGGCATACATGTGCTGTTTAGGATGAAGGCTCTCCAACCCTCCTTGGTATACATGTGTTCTCTCCAATACTCCCATGGCACATGTGCTAAATACCACCTGTGGGCTATTAACACAATATTGTTTATGGCAAAAGGGGAACTAAGCACGAGGAAGTCATGCATTATGCAAATGCCTCGCACATAGATTTGTTGATTCTGCTTCCCTAAAAGGGTATATAAGTCCTGTCCCTCTGCATAATAAATGGAGCTGTCCTTTACTCTTTCACCTGGCCTGTGTTTTCTTTTCACTCTCAGCGGCATCCTTTTCACTCTCTGGTAGCCACGGCCACTGGCTGCAAGTGGCAGCAGGTGGTGGCAGTATACAAGGTCCAAGATATGATAAGTTCAAATGCCAAATAAACGGCTTAATATTGGATCCTGGAGATAATGAGGAGCATGGAGTTTATTGAGTAGAGGTGGTAACGTGGTCAGACCTGCACTTTAGGAAGATCATGTCAGTAGATGAGTGGAGGGCAGATTGGAGTGGAGAATGACTTGAGGCAGGGAGGCTAATTAGAAAGGTACTGAAATAGTCTAGGTGAGAGATGATAAGGGCCTATACGAAGGTGGCAGCTGTGTGAATAGAGTAAAGGGGATGTATACAAGATCTGGTATGAAAGTAAAAATGAGAAGATTTGACAACAGATTTCTTATATCACAACAATACATTCTCATGCCACAAATTTGGTGAGCTAATTCTTGCTCATTGGATACTGTTCTCAGTTATTTGCTACTATGAATAACACTGCCAGGATTTTTTTTTTTACATGGTCCTTTCTCCTACCACCCTCTTTCAATTTTTTCCTTTGTGTGAATCTTAGCAGTGAGAATCATTGAGTCAAAGGATATAATAACTCTTACCTTGTTATATTGCTTTCCAAAAAGACTGCATCAATTTACAGTTCTACCAGCAGTATAATAATGTTTCTTTTCCTACAACTCACTGACATTGAATTTTTTATCATTTTAATCTAATGTTGCTAATTTAGTGGCATCTTAGTGTTGCTTAACTTAATTCTCTGATTATTAGAAAATCTGAATAGTTTTCTAGGTGGTTGTTGATAATGTTTTTCTCCTTTTGAGAATTGTCTGTTCAGGTTATTTGACCTTTGACCTTTGACACATCTACTGGAGAATGGGTCTTATGCATTTGGGTTAGTTCTCTAGACCTTTAGGTTGTCATATTTTTAATCAGAAATATTTTCATTAAATTTTTTCCTAATCTGTTTCTTTTCTTTTTGTTCTGGATATATTGTTTTGGATATAAAAAACCTATTTTAAAATTGTGGCATTGGGAAAGTCTGCCATGTATACTTGCTGGATGTCTCAGTGATATTTGAAATCCCAGACTGACAGCTCACAATTGTCTCATGTCCCCCTTCACTGTAGAGGCTGTCACTGTGTTAACTAATCAGTTATGGAGACACTCATAGGCCTGAGAGCAATATATACTGAATTGGTAACTAGGGTGGGACTTTTTTTTACTGTTTTCCCTTTTGGAGCACTGAGGTAATCAAGTGCCTTTGATGAGTATGGCCGTTGTTTCTTTGATTGAATCAGGAGTCTTTGAGCTGTTTAAGAAACAAGAAAGCCTAGTTCACATAGGTTTGAGTGGCATGGTTGTGACACCCTCTGACCCTGAACAGGGTATATAAACTCGGAGGCTAGCATTTTGTTTGGGGCTCTCACTCCCTGGAAGACAGTCCTATGATTTGACCAGGCAGGACTCTGGGTAGCCACTAGAGCCCCCTGGCTTTGAAAATCCAGATGTTGGTGCCTCTCTCTCTGATAAGTATGTAATTCTTTGGTCAGACAGCTAGAGGCCTGTCTGTTGATAACTGTGTGTGTTTGCTCTGTTTATACTGTCTTTGTTTGTAATTTCTGTTTGTATTTGCTCTGAAGTTTAGGGTACTGGCTTTTCCCCTGAACTAAGTGAATGATATATGTATATTTGATTAAAGTGAGATTGTTAACCCCTTAAAGTTGCTTTCCCTAGAAAAGTGGATTGAAGAACCTGTGCTAGCAGTCTTCGTGTGTGCTGGTGTTGTTGCTCTTACATAGCCACAGTAGTGGTAAGCAGCATTGTTGTTACATATACCTAGGGACATAAAAATATAGTATTATTCTAAGCTATTGGAAAATCATAGAACATTCTTCGTAAACTCATCCCATCAACAGCAAATCAACAAGTACCTATTATGTGCCAACTTAATTTATTAAGGGCCAGACATTGTGCTAAGTGATGGATATATAAAGGCAAAAGAGAGTCCCTGCCCTCAAGGAGCCCAGAGCATAATGGAAGAGACTACATGGAAATAATTATGTGTAAAAAGCTAAATACAGAATAAAGTGGAGATAATCAATAGAGGGAAGGCTCTAGAATTAAGAGGGATCAGGAAAGTTTTTTAATAAAAGACAGGATTTCAGCTAGGAGTTGAAGGAAGACAAAGAGGCCAGAAGATGGAGATGAAGAGAGATGGCATTACAGACATGGCAGACTGCCTATGAAAATACATGGATCTGGGAGATAGCTTATCTTGGGCAAAGAATGAGGAGGCCAGTGTTCCTGATGGAATATGTTAGAAAACTAAGGTCTAAGAATACTGAAAAGGTAGGAGAGAGACAGTTTGTGAAGGGCTTTGAATGCTAGATAGAGGCATATATTTGATTTTGGAGGTGATAGGGAACCATGTGAGTTTATTGAATGTGCAGGTGACATGGTTAGATCTGCACTTTAGAAAGATCAAATTGACAACTGAGTGGAGGAAGGACTGCAATGGAGAGAGACTTGTGGCTCATGGTTACCCACCACTCTACTGAACTTGTTTCGTCCAAAGTTACCAACAATGTTTTACTGTTAAACGCAAAGTTAAACCCAAACTTTTCCTAGTTTTTGTTCTATGCGACCACTGCAGGTTTTCAAACTGCAAACACCTGTCATCCCCACCCATACTGTCTCTCAGGATCTCTTTCTGCATATTAAGTAGTGTTTCCAAAACACACACATTCTCTCTCTGTCTATCTGCATCTGTTTCTGTCTCTAATTAATTCTCAGGGTATTCTTGTCAGTTTGCATAAGATCATTTATAATCACTACACGGATAGCTTACAACAACAACACAACCACACATGGTGTTAGCTTATTAACTAATTTTCAGGCCCTAAACATCTGTGGACACTTCCAATTGCATGTTCTGCAGGAATTACTAATTAAATATGTTCAAAATGTAACTAATTATTTTCCCATTAAACTCAACTCTTCTCTGGATTTTCTTCCTTCTTTTGAGGAAACCAACATCCTAAGCACCCATGTTTTTAAATCTAATCTGTTGTTCACTCTTACCTCTACCTCCCCTCCCCCATATCCAGTTTTCAAGTTTTATTGGACGTACACTTCCAACACTCCTTTTACCCACCCTTCTCTCCATTCACACATTTACTGCTATACAGTTGTTCGGATTCCTTTGTACTTCTCTTCTGGGCTATTTCTGTAATTTTGTAATTGGTCTCCCTGCTTTAGATATATGTATAGGCAGTGGTGGGCTGAGCTCCTTGCACCATTCCTTCCACCCTCTGGCTCCTAAAAGCATTTTGTTAAATGTTTAGTGCAGTATTTACACATTGGAAATTGGCAAACACTATGAATTGGGATTTTTTTATTGTTTATTGGTTACCCAGCCTTAAGAAAGTGATGCTAATAATTCAGATTCAACTTAAAAGTGTATATGTACATACATGTTTTCCTAGAAAATTTAACATCAAACCCCTGGGTACAGGTATAGGTATAGCCTGGAAAAAAAAATTCTTCTGTTTCCAAACCACCATCTATATAGCTGTCAAATTTTTACTACATATCTAAGTAATAGGTCTTAACACAACATTCCCTTTTCCAAAAATATTCAGAAAGTTCCCCGTTAACTCTCTGATAAAATACAAGTACTCAGTTTTGTGTTAAAGCTCTCTATGGTCTTGCTCCATGACAGCAAACCCTAGAATGTGAAATAGTTTTAGAAAGAAATTTATTAGAGGGAGGGAGGGAGGGAGAGAGGAAGGGAGGAAGAGGGAGAGAGAGAGAGAGAGAGAGAGAGAGACAGAGAGAGACAGAGAGAGAGACAGAGAGAGAGAGAGAGACAGAGAGGGGTGTGGTGAGGCGGGGAGCTGGTAGGAAAAAGGAGTGTCTCCTTCTTCCAGATTCTGAAAGGTTTATATCATATAGGATTCCTTTTATACATATTTTGTTTATTTTTATTTTCTCAATTAGATGTGAAATTTTTTAAACATTCATTTAAAAAAATTTTGAATTCCAAAATCTCTCTTTCCCTCCTTCCTCTCCCTCCCCTCTCCTTGATAAGGCAATTTGATAGAAGTTATACATGTGCACCCGTGCAAAACATTTCCATGTTAGCCATGTTACAAAAGCAAAAAAGCAAAAACAAAACAAAAACAATAAAGAAAGTAAAAAAAAAAGTATGCTTCGATCTACATTCAGAGTCCATCAGTTCTTTCTTAGGAGGTGGATAGCATTTTTCATAAGTCCTTCAGATAATTCCATTACTGAGACTAGCCAAGTCATTCACATTGTACAGTATTGCTGTTATTATGTAAAACATTCTCCTGGTTTTGTTCACTTTACTCCACATCAGTCCACGTAAGCCTTTCCAGGTTTTTCTGAAAGCATCCTGCTCATCATTTCTTATGGCACAATAATATTCCACCACAACCATATACCACAACTTGTTTGACTGGACCCCAGTTGAGGGGCATCCTTTCAATTTCCAGTTCTTTGCCACCACAAAAAGAATTGCTATAGGGGGCGGAGCCAAGATGGTGGCTGGGAAGCAGTGACTGGTGTGAGCTCCCCACCAAGTCCCTCCAAAAACCTATAAAAAATGGCTCTGAACCAATTCTAGAGCTGCAGAACCCACAAAGTGGCAGAGGGAAGCAGGGCTCCAGCCCAGGACAGCCTGGATAGTCTCTGGGTGGGGTCTGTCCCACACAGAGCTCCCAGCTCCCAGCTGAGGGGAGCGGAGCTGAGCCAAGCAGAGCCCAGCGCAGCGCGGACTGCGGACTGACCAAACCACGAGCCAAGCGGAGAGTGCCCCAGCATCCTGAGTTACTGAGCTGTGGCATCTACCAGACATCTCAACCCACAAAGAGCAAAGACATCAGAGAAGGTTAGTGGGAAAAGCTGTGGGACTGAGTTTGCGGTTGGGCCACTGCCCCTGGGGCAGTGGAGGTGGGGCAGCTTTAGAACTAGGGCTGCAGTTGCTTCTGGCCCCAGGCCCACCTGGTGGGGGGAATTAAGTGGCTGATCAGAGCAGGAGTGAACAGCCTGCTGAAGATTTAAGCCCAGCCCAGGTAGGGGGTTCTTGGGGAAGGAGGAGTGCTGGTGAGGCAGTGCATCCGCCCAAG
>CM053622.1:260709351-260745469 GCA_028646595.1 Phalanger gymnotis | reverse complement strand
TGTAGTTTGGGCCTTCTTGGCTTAGAGTGAATGTTAATGGTAACTGGTTCTCTTTGGAACAGCAACCCTGAAGGTCTTCCTCTCCAAGATTGATTTTTTTTTCTTTTTTTCTAATTAAAGGGGCCATCATCCCTTGATTCATTTCTTAACGAGGCCTATTCATTGAATGGGCATTACCTTACTCTAAGGGAGTATGTGAAAAGGCCTGAGCCTAAAATGGCCAGGATCTCCCATTGCATCCTGGGTCATCTCCAGTCATCCTGATGAATATCTGATCACTGGATCCAGATGGCTCTGGAGGAGAAAGTGAGGCTCATGATCTTGCACAGCTTTCACTCACTCAAATCAAAGTTAACTGCAAGTCATGTCATCATTTCCCTGATGCTATGGTTCTCCTCGAGAACAAAGGGCAAATACAAGATAGATCACACAGATAATGTATTTCTAAGACAGGATTCAAACTCAGATCTTCCTGACTCTAAGTCCCACATTGTATTTACTATATCAACTACCTACCTACTCATTGCTCATTACCTTGCATTGTGTCTTCCAGCCTTGTCACTCTACTGGCTTGAATTTTTCCACTTATTAATTGGAGGTTTTAAAGAACCTCCAATATACAAATCCAAAGGCTTCTGTTCTCATTCTCCTTTAAAATCTTCTCCAAATGGCTTCCATAACTCTCTAGTTGCAGAATCTCAGAGTCTGAAATGTTCTCATATGTGAGGTAGGAGTCTAGCATGGGGGAAAGAAGATTTGGAGCCAGAGGACATGGGTTCAAATCTTGGCTTTGACATTTTTTACCTGTGTAATTCTGAGGAAGTCACCTAACTTCTCTGCATCTCTTTTCCTTTTGCTCTAAAAGAAGCAGGGAGTTGGGCTGCACAATCAATAATGTGCCTTATGACTCTAAATCAGGGGTCCTATGATCTAGGCAGATCTGCTATGAACAAGAATTCCCTCTATAATCTATTCATTACTGTTCATCTAGTTGCTCATTAAAGACCACAAATAACAAAGAACCTGCTACTTCCAAAGGCAGTCTGTTCTACCTTTGGATAGTTCTAGTTATTAGGAAAGTGTTTTGGGGCTTTTTTTTGGATCAAGCTGAAATCTGACTTACAGTAACTTCTACCTCTTGGTCCTCATTATTCCCTCTGGGTCAAGGAGAGTTCATCTAATGCCTCTTCAAAATGGAAGCTTTTCAAATACTTGAAGACATCTATCAGCCCCACACAAGTTTTCTGTTCTTTATAATAACTCTTTGGTCCTTTAAATGATCTTCATATTTCATGGTTTCCTATACTCTTAACATCTTGACTGTCTTCTTCTGGATGGCTCTCTACTTTTCAGTTTTTTCCCATAAATGTGAACTAAAGGCACTTATCGATTCACTTCTTCTGAACACCATGCTTCTCAATACAGCTTGAGTTAACATTTACTCTTTTGATTGCCATATCACTGTCGACTCAGATTGAGTAAAGCCCACAAAATTACCCCTCATTTTTTCCCACACAAACTATTATCTATCCATAATCCTCCTATAAATGTGGAGTTAGTTTTTTAGAATCCACACATAGAACTGCAAATATCACTACCAATTTCATTTTGTTAGATGGGGCCCAAGATTCTGGCATGTTCTTTGGCCTTCTGCCTACAGACGATCTCTAAAATTCCATCTTTGGCCCTCTTTTCTTTCTTCAGTCTCTTCCTCAGTAACCTTCTATACTCTTATGGCTTCAGTGATCACCTTCATGAAGTTGAATCTCAAAGCTAGATCTTCTCCCTAGAATTCTGTTCTAAAATTTAAACTCACTTTTCTAACTGCCTTGTTCACCTGCACTTAAACCTATCCAAATCCAAATTCATTAATTTTCCATCACCAAAACTTTCTCCCTCTCCTCCTCTTCCTCCTCTTTTCTATTTCTGTTGGTGAAACTACCATACCCATAGTCGCTAAGCTTAAAGTAATTGGAGTAATATTTCACTCCTCACTTTCCTTTGTTTCTCACATGCAGTCATTTGGCAAGCAGTCACATTTCTATCTCTTATGTTATTGCTATAATCTGCTAACTGTTAACACATTGTCAAATTCCTTCTCTCTCTAATACATCATGCAGTGCTACTGCCAAATCAATCTTTCTAAATTGTGATCATGCCACTTTCAAAAACCTTTATTTGATTCTCACTAGCTAATAGCTAAAGAACAAATATTTTGGCTTGTTATTCAGGGCCCTCTGAAATTTGGTCTCAGATAATTTTTCTAGTTTTACTTCATGGTACATTCCTGATACTTTAGCCAAACTTGAGATAAATCACCATTAAGAAAAAAAAGAAAAACATGTTCACCAATTCTTACACAGTGTTAATATTTATTTCTAATCACAGAGTCTCTGTTCGTGCATGTTCTCTATTCTTGGAAAGCTTTTATTTTCATCTAAGTCCATTAAAGTCTTACTTATCCTTAAATGTTCAGCTTAACTGGTATCTTCATGATGCTTCCTTAATTCTCTGTTAGTGCTTGGTCTCTGAAGAGTGGGGTTGAGCTGTACAATTTGGAAGACTATAGCACCATTGGTAGAATGTTTAGTATGATCTCAGAATGTGGCACTATTTATATGGTACTTTTTGTAAGCTGTCTATCTTTTAGATAGTACTCCCATTAAAAATATCACCTTCATCATCAAAAGACACAGTATTTGTGCAGCAGAAAGAACAATGTAACACTGTTCCATGAGGAAGACCTTATCCATAACTTACTAGATGGGTAAACCTGTACAAATCACTTAGCCTTTGTGTGCTGCCATAATTTCCTCTACAGAGTGGATATGTAAAATGAAAGAAACAATTATCAGGAATGAAGAAAAAATGTGAAAAGTGGGCAAAAATGATATCTCTTGAAGTCATATCTGTTCATGAGAGTTCTAGAAAATTGTCTATGAAAGCTTCTCAGATTCCTACAACAATGAAATCAAAGGTCAACTCCATAACTATATCCCTATGATTCTTTCACACTATTGTGTTAACTGGAGAGCAATGAAATGGGATATAATCACTTGAATGTCTTTGTTACTGTATCTAGTCAACAAGATATCAATGTGAGATAACAAATAAAACACAAAAAGGTAATAGATTTATTAGAAAAATGATAGTAAGGAAGTTTCTGAGCAAGTATAATGCCATTTTTTTGAATTTTAATCTACTTCATAAATTCCTTACACAGCAGAGAAACTAGTTATTGTGACTTTGACCACTTTTTTTTTTTTTTTTTTTGCATTTCACTAGGAAAATCTATTCTTATTGCTCCAATGAGAAAGAAACATGCAAGTTTTCTGGAAGTAACATTTTATGAGACCATTACATTTTTTCAAGAACACATTTTTCAACATATCCAAAGGAAGGAATTTTCCTTCCTTTATATCTACTTATAACCCTTTTCCATAACATTCAGGGAAAAACAATTTCTTTATCTATAAGAATATTTACACATCACAACATCGAGTTATTGTCAATTGTCTCACAGATTAAGTTATTTATTAAAAAACATGCTACTGCTACTAGGTCCAGAAAGATCAAGGAAAAGGAAAAGGACCCATAGGAAAATATTTATGGCAATTATTTTTGAGGTAACAAAGAATTATAAATTGAGGGGATGTGCATCAATTGGGGAATGGCTGAGTAAGTTGTGATATATGATTGTGATGGAATACTATTGTACTGTAAGAAAGGATAAAGGAGATTGCTTGAGAAAAGCCAGAGAAGACTTATATGGGCTGATGTAAAATGAAGCGAACGGAACCAGGAGAACATTGTGCACAATAACAACAATCTTATAAGGATAGTCAACTGTGAATGATGTAGCTACTGTGATCAATACAATGATTCACAACATTTTGAAGGATGCATGATAAAAAAGTTATCAGTTGAGAAAGAGAGAGAGAGAGACAGAGAGAGACAGAGAGAGAGAGACAGAGAGACAGAGAGAGAGAGAGATCTGATAGATTCTGAGTGCAAACTGAAGCATATTTCTTTTACTTCCTTTATTTTTCTTGCCCCCCCACCCCTGCCTTTTATGCAACATGGCTAACATGGAAATATGTTTTCCATAACTTCACATGTATAATGGGTATATATTGCTTGTTTTTTCAATGAGTAGGGGAAGGAATGAAGGGAGGAGGAGAATTTGGAACTAAAAATAAAAAAGGACTTATAAACTTAAAAAAAGATATTATGCTGTCACAGAATGGTTTTTACCCATATAATTACAGCTTTTAGGGGCCTAGATCTGTGATTTGATTAGCATAACAACGAGTATCTGAATACTTTTTGCAATGCATATTCTTATATGGTTTTCTGGAACACTGAGATATTAAATAACTTGCCCAAGTTCACACAGCCGGTATATGTCAGTGGTGGGTCCAGTGGTGGGATTCAATACTGAGGAGGGCTCTCAATCCATTGTGAATCATACAGTCCCTAAATTACAGTCTTATCACCATAAAAATTTAGTTCAAGTTGGGAGAAACAGGAGTTCTGTTTCCACAGAAGTGGTAACATGATTTAAGTCAGAAGTGACTGGTTCCAACCAGAGCTATGGCTTGGTACAATCAGGCCTGACCTGGTAAGAGCTATGAGGGTTAGGAGAGATACAGGAACTCCAAGACTGGAGTTCCCTGACAGGGTCATCTGGAGTGAATTCAAGGACTCAAGCATTCTTTAAGGCAAGGAGGCAAAGATTTATTGTTATGCTTTTCAGTGGGCAAGAGTTCTTAGGGAACCTTCAAACTTAGAAGGGTACGGTTAAAATTCATATAGGATAAACTGTGGTAAAACATGTGCCAAATATGCTAACTAAATGCTTCAGGGAGTGGTTAAGGAGTGGTCAGTTCTTAAAGGAACATGCGCATTTTGTTTCTGTTTCACAAGTATACACATAATGAGGAGTGTAGGATACATGATACTCCAATGAGCAGTAAATATCTCTATGAGACAGTACACAGCCAGTTCAGCCAATAAAAATCCAGTTCAAACTAATAAATTCTATAGGTGCAGCTGGCTACTACATCAGGAAGAGAGACAAGTGTTTTGCTAGGGCATACTATCCTGCTTTGCTAGAGAATACTGTCCTTGGGCTGGGGAGAAACTGCCTGAGATAGTGTTTTGAGGCTAGGGAGAAACGTGATTTTGTAATTGGAGTCTAAGTGCAGGTACCCAAACACCTCATCAAAAGGTCAGGACCTTGTATGCATGTTTAAGGAGCTGTTTAATAGTAACCCACACACCCTCAGGGTGGAGCTTGCTAGTTTAAATGCACATTCCATGCATGACAAGAGAGGCGGGAACACATCTAGGAGAAGAATATGGAATAGGTGGTTCAGGAAGTTGTATCCCACCAATGGAGAGGGGGAGGGAAATGCAAATCAGGATAAGACATAAAAGGTGTTACAATTTCACTCTCCTTTGAGTTTGCTTATGCTGGCTGTGGAGATCGCACTCTCCTCCACTGTATTTTGATGTTTTCCACTTGCTCAGTACTTTCTTTTTGAGCATCTTCATTTCTTCTCCCTCTCCTCTCAGGAATGGAAATTTCTAGGCAACCAGTCATAAGATTTAAAAAGATTAAGTAATAAAATATTGAGAACATTTTTTACCCCACCCCACTGGATAATGGATATCAAAAATCTTGTTACACAAATACATTCCAAAATATCAGTTGGAGTTTGAAAATCTCTGATGTCATTTTTACGTTGAATTAACTTATATAATATTCTTTTCAAAGAAAATCCAGTCTCCTTCAAGCTCTCTGATTAATCTGAACTGTATGCATGTGAGAGAGAACTGAGTCACTTTACACAGAAAACTGTGCGGTACATAAAATCTGGAAGATGAAATCTATGTACATGTGGATTCCATCTGATATAGATATAGATACATAGTTTTATCAACAATTTAGAAAGAGAAAAATACTGAAAATATGAAAAAAATCATTCTGCTTCTTTCAAATACCCTTCCCTGAGAAATGAAGAATATGATTTTAAGGAACTAGGTTTTTATAACTTCCCCTTTGTCCTAAAGTGGGGGAATTCTAATACTCCCAACTTTTCATAAGTTTATATCCTTATGTTATTGTATGGAAGGTTTTGCCATGCTGACTTCAGCTTTGTAGTTGAAAGAATTAGGATGAGGGTCTACAGAACCACATTAGTGCATTGCTTTAATTATCAAGAAGTCTAGGCTTCTCTGAATTTTTTGTAAATTGTGGTTCAGAATTTCACTTTTAGGTATTGATTTTCCAAAGATGTAACTAATTCTGATATACTTATTAAGCTGTCTGAGCTCTCAGGTACCTTATGTTCTTAGATTAGTTGTTGAAATGTTTCTGAGTGTCTGACTCTTCTCAATCCCATTTGGGGTTTTCTTGGCAAAGATACTGCAGTGGTTTGCTGTTTCCTTCTCCTCTTAAATTCCAGTTCTTAGATTAAATAGCTGAATTGTAAAATAATTTAGCATTCAATGACAACAGATAACCTTCCAAATCACACTTGAGTACATTGTGTATGACAATGATATCATATTGTAAACAGGGTGTCAGACTGTGTCTGATGGAAGCCAAAACAAGCATTTGAAAAATGAAAAAAATTAGGCTGATCAGGTTGGTATCTTGTTCATGAATTGCTAAATCATTAATCCAGGCTTTTTCTTCCTTTTAGGCTGATTGAGTGACTGTTTGGGCAGTATGTAAGCATAAATTTACATCAAAGGGGAAGGAAATGTAAAGCAGCAGCAAAACAAGGTGAGTTATAATCACAAACCTGAAGTGGATTCTGTAGTCCTGTGGTCAGCTTAAAAACAGTAGCTAGAAAATCTCTCTGTCTCTGTCTCTGTCTCTGTCTCTGTCTCTCTCTCTCTCTCCCTCCCTCCCTCCTTCCCTCCCTCACATCTGTATGTCTGTCTCTGTCTCAACTATATATGTAGATGTGTCATGCACACACACACATCCACAAATATAAATTATATGTATATAATTCTGCTATGGTCTCCAAGGAATTAAAATAAATATCACAGAGGGCAGCTAGGTGTTGCAGTGGATATCTGAATTTGAGAACTGAGTTCAAATCCAACTTCAGACACTTAATAGCTGTGTGACCTTTGGCAACACTAACCCTGTTTGCCTCAGTTTCCTCATCTTTAAAATAAACTATGAAAAAGAAATGGCAAACCACTCCAATATCTTTGCTGAGAAAGTCCCAGATGAGGTCAAAAAGAGTCTGAACACAAGTGACTGAACAGCAACAGCAAAATCATAGAGGGCAATGGAGAGGCTCAAGGTTATGTCGGTAGGCTGCAACATACTGACAGTTCTCCCTTTACATAAGTGGACTGTCCTGCCAACCTCTACATAAAGCAACTTTCACATAATGTGAATTTGCTGTTACCCATCCACTTTACTTATCCTATATAATAAAGACATACACAGATAATGCCTTTATTTAGCCTATGTAATAAAGACATACACAGATAATGCCTTTACACAAGTCATAAAATGTACTAAAATGTAGACATTAAATACTGTACCATGATAATACATAGATTTATGAACTGAAAGGTAAAATTAATGATAAAGTATGCATAGTACTCTACAGTAAAGTTAACATAGATGTGCAGTATCTTGCCCCTTTTCCACCCACTGCACCTAGCCTTTATCACTGGTGGTTGGCTATGTAACTTTTTTTCAAGAAGGTATGGAGAGATGTTTGTATAGTGGCTTTCTTTTTTCTCTCATATATCTGACAATACAAGGAATATTTTCCTCAATTAATCTTTGAACTTTTAAAACTCTTGAAGTATTTGGATCCATTTTTTCAGTACAAGAAAAAAAAACTTATTCAAATAATGAAAAGCTTCTGCCAACTGTTTCATTGTGAACTTTTAAAATTTGACCTTGACATTGGGTTCTGAAGCTTCCCTTTCTTCTTCTGCAATATTTGTACCTAGAAGCTCAGTCAGATTCTCATTCTACAGTTTTTCTCATTAAGACTCATTCAACTCCTCTAAATCCTTCTCATCTGCTTCTAGCTTAATTTTTCATGTTAATTTTATAATCATGTTCACTTCTTCAAATCCACAAAAATCAGGAATGAACTGTGGATACACTTTCTTCCAAACTCTCTTTATACATGTTTCCATTACATCTTCCCATACCTTAGCAATATTCTGGATGGCATGGGAAATATTAAGACTTCCACAAATCTCTCAGTGTCAAGCTCTTTTCTGCATCCCTAACTGCAATTGTCCAGGCAAATGTAATTCATAAATAATGGCCTTGAAATACCTAATCACTCCTTGATCCATAGGTTGCATTAATGAAGTAGTGTTAGGGAGAAGATAGACCACTTTATGTTTTCATTAAAATCATCCAGATGAAGAGGGTGACTTGGGCCATTATCCAAAATAAGTAGAATCTTCAAAGAATACCATTATCATTACAAAAGTTTCCCACTTTGGGGAATGAGGCAATGCATAAACTGTTCTTCAAAGATGATAAGGGTGATCATGTCTTAGGGTTAGTAAAGAAATGCTCAGACAGTGTTGCCTTTCCGATTCCTTTCGGTGCTCTGGGATTTTCTGAGTGGTGCACAAGGACAGGTTTTAATTTTCAAGTCCCAGATGCATTCTCTCTAATTAGAGGAGAAATTCTAGTTTTTGAACCTTTATGCCCTGGCATAGTTTTTTCTTTCAACAAGATATAGGTTAGAGATGGTGTTTGATAAAAATAGGTCAGTTTTATCTACATTAAAGATTTGCTCTGGCAAGTAGGGACCTTCATATACAATTTTTTTTTTTTTGCAGGAATTCTGGGAACTTCTTTGCTACTTCAATATCTGCACTAGCAGCCTCTCCTGACATTTACACATTATGAAATCCTGCATGATTTTTAAATTGTGCGATCCAGTCACTGCTTGCTGTAAGTACCTGTGTTCATTCAGGGTGCTTTGCCTTTAAATCTTCAAGAAGACTTTGAGACTTGGCTTGAAATGTCATCAAGTTTAAAGGCATATTCTTCTGAGTCTGGTTTTCTAGCTACATAGTTAGTAGTTTCTCCATGTCTAGAATACTACCTTCTCTTTGTTTTGAGAGATAAATGGACTTCATACAAACACCACCTTTTGTGTTCTCTTTTATTCAGGCAGCATCCTTCAGGATGGTATTCACAGTTACCCCAAGACTAAGTTCATGTGTTATTGATGACAATTTTTGTCCTCCTTCATATTTTCTAATTATTTTCATTTTCATTTCCAAGTTTATTGGCTTACTCTTATTTGATGGTTCACTTTTCCCCTCAAGAGTACAGATTGGTAGTTCTGGTAACCTACTTTCATTGGGAATGGGTTTAAGAGGGAACAATACATATATATTTAGAAGAGTATAAAAGTCTTCTAAATTTAGAAGAAATAAAATAGTAGGGGTATAGTGAGGGAGGAGAGGACAAGGAAGGGATTAGGACAAGGGAGGGATTTTTAGAGGGGAGAATGAGGGAATAGGTAAATGCTGTTTAGATCAATGGGAATGGGAGGATAGGGGAGGGCTCATTGGAGGGGGGAAGGTAAGTAATAGGAGGGCAGGGTGGTTGGTGGAAAAGAGGGGTAGGCAAGTAATAGGACTGTGATGTAGTGGGTAGAAGTAAAGTAGAGGAGGCAGGAGGGACAGGAAACAAGAGATATGTGCAAACATAAAAACAAAGATCAGGAGTAGAGAATGTTTGGGAAAATATATGTCTACATATGCATGTATATATGTATAAGTGTATGTATATATCTGTATGTGTATGTATATATCGAGGAACATATCTAAACTATATTGTAGCCTTCTGGGGGGCTGGGGGAGGAAAAAAAGAACAAAGTTAAAAAGTGCACAGCAGAGAACAAAAGAAAACACAAGGAAGCAAAGAAAAGATTGACAGTTCTCAAAACAAAGTGTATTATTTATCATACAGGCTTTCTTGAAATGAAAATTTATTATCACATATTTTGAATCTTCTTTTATGTTCTGCTATGCACATGACATACTTCTTTTTCTTTCTTTGTATTTATGTTTCAATATTTAAATTTATGAAATGTTTTTGTTTCTTCTCTCTATTCTGTATTTGTGTTCTGGTAAAATAAAAATAAAAAAATAAATTCCACCTGATCATAGTAAAAAAAAAAATACAGATTGAACACAGGGAGAGACACAGTTTTGCTATCTGTAGACACATGGGAACTGATTTAGAGATGCTTCTCAGCTTCCCGTTATTGTTTATGTTGCCTGCATCATGTAGTGTCTTCTTAGTGTGAGGAATTTTGACAATTTTTTTGAATGCAGCTTTCTTTCAGAATTATTTACATAATGTTGAATTTGAATAATGAAAATTTGCATACAGTGAGAACTGTCTGTATAAATGTGACCAATAAGGAAGTATGAAGAAATAGAATAAAGGATGTCGTGAGGGAATTATATGATTGGGCCAAAAAAAAAAATATGGGCTAGTGGCATGGCAATAGCAGGTGGACAGCAGGAGTATTCTAGTGATATCCTTATGATGTCAGGAGAAAGCCAAGATGGCATGGAGGATGGCTCACCTGTGATGAACTTCTGGGAGGACATGGACAAGAGTGGCTCAGGATGGACAGGCAAATGTGGTTGTGACTGATATCTTTGGAGGCAATGACAAAGTATATGTGATTAAATATTCATTTGAGTGATTAGGTACAAAATATTTTTAAGGGATTGCATGCAGCCACAAAGTATGAAATTATCATTTATTAAAGAAAGGTTTTATTATAAATGTCATATTTCTATTCTATTAATAGAAATTTTTAATTAATAATTTAATATCCCTGTTAAGAAAGTCAGTTAAAAACCTATTGATCTAGTTGTAGATGTAAAAAAAAAATTGAGAATTTAAATGGTTCTTGACTAGGAGCTCTTAACACTCTATGGTCCATGAATTTAAAAAAAAAATATTTTGATATCTATGTGTCAATGTAATTAGTTTCGTTTATAATTCTCTATATTTTAAATTATATCTTTAAAACATTATTCTGGGAAGGGGTCCGTTACAAAAAAGTTAAGAACCCCTGTTTTAGACTTATGAGGATAAACCACTTAACCTGTGTTTGTACCTTCAGCCTCTTTGGAAACCTCAAGCTGTTGCAAATGTAGAATGACATTTGAATTTGTAGAAAGCAGAAGTAACAGAATTCCTGAGAAAGGAGAATAATAAAGGGATTGCTTTACTTAAATAATCAATCAACAGGCATAAGTGAGATCTTGGAGAGCTTGTCTTGGCACCTTTGGCTTGCTTTAAATATCAGATATTTCATAAATAAAGTCAAATGACTTGTTAGTGCTTGTGTTTTTTAAAGTGCATGAGAAAATGTCATTAATAATAATGCAATTAACTTGCTTGGTGATAATGATTTTACATAGCAGTTCTTTAATGTCAGGGAAGTAATTTGATGCAGATTAAAAGAACCCACTTTCCAACACTCCCCTACATTTTGCATCACATTCAATTTTAGTCTTTGGTGCACAAAAATGGAGATATATGGAAAATGTTAAATGTCATTAACAAGTTAAAAGGCTGCCTTGATTTCTATTTGGGGCTGCAATTTGTGGTAATAGATATTAAGTTTCAGTTTTTTCTTCTTTCTGTTAAAGTGCTATTTCAGTTCTAAGAAGAAACAGCATGGCATAATGGTATAATAAGTAAGCTGCTCCCAAACCTCATAAGGTCTGGGTTCAAGAGCTACTTCTGACACACTGGCTGTTTGGCATTGGATGGATTGCCCTCTATCCACACTTTCTCATCTTGAATCACTCTTGTCAGTAGCCTTCCATAAAGCCTCCACAAAGGGGTTCATTTAACATGCTAGGGACCTTCTTCTATATCCTTTACCACTGTGAGGATATCAATGGAATATATGTTTTGACTATCAGCTCTTGATCTAGCTAAAAACCTTGTAAACTTCTTTGTCTGTCAGATATCTATCTTGATTTTATCCTTTATGCTACTTCTTCGGTGCATTTCTTCATTGTTAATATGCTTCAATCCACTCATACCGATCATATACTTTTCTATTGTACTTTGGGTAATCTATAGCTGAAGTTCTTTGAACTTTGAAGATAATAGCATTCCTTGACTCACGGTCATGGAGTATCACCAAACAATACTAACATGAAAAAGATCGGTCTTTGTTTAATAGAAAAACTTGGGGTCACTTAAAGAACTACATTTTAAAAAACTAGAAACAATGAAAGTGCCCATTAAGGAATGACTGAAGAAATTTTTGTGTATGAATGTAATAGAATAACTTTATGTTACAAAAATGATTAACAGTAGGAATTTAGACATACATGGGAAGGCATATGAATTAGTACAGGGAAAGGAGAGCAGGAGGACAATATACACAACAATATAAATCAAAACAAGACTAAAGTGTAGTTGAACTTAGAGCAGATGCTAATGTTGATTTAAAAGAATAGGTGATGAAACCTATGCCCCTCCTCTTGGTAAAGGAGAAGGAGCTTATGTATGCCAAATTTTACACGTACTGTCGGGCTCTATCTCTACATTAACTGTTGTTTAAATTTTTCTGTGTGGCTTCAGGAGAAGGTATACATCAGGAAATAACTGGCAAAACCCCCACAAAGTATCAATAAAACCTTAAAAGGTAAAAGAGCTAAATAATTGTTCAAAAAGAAACAATATAGACGCAAGAAAATATGAAATTCAATTTTGAATAAAGGAAATAAGTAAGGCTTTAATTATTGCATTTTCCCTCCTTTACCTTCTCTAGAAAATACCATAAAGGCAAATCAATGTGCTTTTCTCTCATTCAGTGTTGGGGCCATCTCTTCCACGCACAGTTGCTGATGAAAATGTGTGTGTGTGTATGTGTATGTGTATGTGATATACACATATTATATCCATCCAACTACTCATATGAACAAGAAGAGACACTCTTCATGTACTCTTTCTTTCCCCATGTGGATGGCTAAGTGGTACTCTTTAGTAATTATGGCTGTCATTTAAGTGGCATTATAGTGTTCCATTGCTTGATGTAATATTATGAATATATCATATCTTCCGCTTGGGTTCTGCATTAGAAATCCTATGGCACCAAACACCTTTCATTGAATACCTATTTTATGCCTTACTTTATAGAAATAATCAGAATGTATTTGAAGAAAGATAATTATTTTTCATCTTTTAGGGCATCTTATATGATACTGACATATACATAGAGACACATTGTTGTAAAAGACACTTTAAGCCAACCTTTTTGCTTTATCGTATCAAACGCTTGAAAAAAATTATAGTCTCTATACCCATCAGTCAATTGGATCACTAAAAAAATGTGGTCTGCTATAGGATATTGTTATAAAAGCCCTTTAATTATCAAATTTACGCTTGATGTATAACAGATTATTCTCTTATTGATTTCATAGAGATAGGAAAGGGAATTTGGATTGGTAGTTACTGATACTTTTTTGATGATCTTTAAAAAATTTTAAAAAATGGTAATAAGATCCATTATTTTTCTTGCCAAAGGAGGTAGGTGCACAAAACACATTGTTATCAGGGATGTGTGTGTGTGTGTATGTGTGTGTGATTTTGGGTAGGCTTGATGGGGTTTGAGTCATAAGCGGCGGTCTTGAATAAGAATATATGCCATCATTCAGACAAAGTCTGAGAAGTTATAAAGGCCTAACTCTGAACTCTGAGACCACTTCTTTGGTCCCAGGAGCGAAGCCACAACAACTCTTCTGTGAGCTTCTCTTCATGTTGCACCTCATGATTTCTCTTACTATTCTGAAACCTTCCTTATGTACCTCTGACTTCACATCATAAATAATTTTGTTCCTTTGGGACCTCACACCACTAGATGTTTTCAAGTAGTTTTCCTTTTCTCTTTCAAGTTGTCAGAAATCCACACTGCACATTCATTAATGGGATTATTTCCCTATGAATCAATTCCTAAAGCTTCTTGGATAGTCTTCTGAATATCTGTCAATTATATCCCTATTTCAAAGTACTCTGAAGTTTGACATTCTCATAAAAAATTGAATCAACTGATTTGAAGTATGTTATTACTGTGCTTTAAAACACAGCCTTCACTATATTCTGGATAAGAAAAATGATAGATATAGTTATTCCTAGTTTGCCACTTAGAATTTCATACTTTAGATATCTCTTAGGCAATGAAATACAAAAAATACATTTTATGGTAAAAACATTTCCTGTCATTAGGTATGAATTCTTAATAACAGCATATTTCATTCTCTCATAATCCCCACATAGAAATTTATGTACCTGGGTTATTGGCAATTTTAAGATTGGGGAAAAGTTTTGGAATCAATACTTTACCTGACATGATTTCTCCCATAATACAGGATAATAGAGTTTTTTTAAAGAATAAAAGTGCTCATGGAACATATAAGATTATTATTTATGTTAGAGAAAAATATCGTATTTTACTGCTGCCTTTTCTTATTTCAGTGTTCTGCTCCCCATGAAGTGGATACAATTGGAGATTTGCTGTTTATGAAGCTAAACTAGGTATGCTTTTTAATGGGTTTACAAAAAATCTCATTCAAGATCATGAATGGTTTTCCTAATTAAGCATGAAGTCAAGAACCTGGAAATAAATGATAAGATTTTGCTACTTAGAGCTGAAGCATTCTTATAGAAGTTGTAGCAGGTTAGCTACCACAATGAGAAGCAAATAATTTTCCAGTGGTTTTAAATTTTGAGTTCATTATTGAAGAAATGAATAATTTTTCCAATTGTTGTATTCATCTTTGAGGAAGATTTAGAAAGGTAAATATCTAATTAGTCCAGATCAGAGGTAATAACAAGCCATTTTGATTTGGAATAGTAGATTGCCAATCATTTAATTGAAAAAAAAACTGTACCTCTGATTTCACTGATATAAAGGGTTTCTACTATAGAAATTCCTTTTACCAGTGAGGAAACTTCCATTACTAATATAACTTGTCAACAATTTTGAAGTGTATAGTCTTAGGGAGTTGCCTTAAGCAATGAGATTTCAAGTAACTTTCCCAGGGTAAGAAGCCAGTGTGTTTCAAACACCATATTTCAACCCACATCTTCCTGACTGGTTCCCTTTCTACTATTCCACTTAGCGTTCTCCAGAATTGAATAAATTCACAATTGAATAAAACACAAAGAGTACATATGATAATCTTTTGATATATACCATTAATTTTTTTCATATCATAGCTATCTCTTTATGATTCTTTCATTAATCTGTGGAGTTTTCTCCCTTTATTACCTATAGCAATGTAACAACAATGCTGCTTGCTGCTACTGTGACTGTGTAAGACTAACAACACCAGCACACAGGAAGGCTTCCAGCATAGGTTCTTTGATCTCCTTTTTTAAGGAAAGCAACTTTAAGGGTTTAACTATCTTACTTTAATTAAACCTACATATACCATTCACTTAGTTCAGGGGAAAGAGCCAGCACCCTGAACTTCAGAGCAAATACAAACAGAAATTATAAGCGTACATCACAAACAGATCAACAGACAGATTTCTGTCTGACAAAATCACAATATACATAGTTACCAGTGATGCACCAACATCTGGGTTTTTCAAAGCCAGGGGACTCCATGAAGGCTACTCAGGGTCTTGTTTGGTCAAATCACACGACCCTCTTCCAGGGAGTGAGAGCCCTAAAGGCAAAAAGCCAACCTCAGATCTTATACACATGTCTCAGGGTCAAAAGGCACCACAACCACACTACTCAAACTCGTGTGAACTAGGCCTTCCCTTGACATAAGCAGGTCATCAAAGACTCTCAATTCAATCAAAGAAACAAAGGCCAGACTCAAAGGCACTTGATTACCTCAGTGCTCCAAAAGAGAAAACAGTAAAAAAAAAAAAAAGTCTTACCTTAATTACCATTACAAGCAATTGCATAATATTGACTTGTTTTGCATTAAAACATGAAAGTAAACATTTCCATTGTTTCTCTTTAGTTTTTATAAATACATTTTTATTTATATCTTATTTTTTTTATTGAATATACTTCCAAATATTGGCTTCCCTGGCTTCCTTCAAGCCTCAGATAAAATCCCACATTCTACAAGCAACTATTCTTATCCCCCTTAATACTAGTGCCTTCCTCTGTTGATTATCTCCAATTTATCATGTGTGTAGCTTGTTTGTACATAGGTTTTTGCATGTTGTCTCTCCCATTAGACCGTGAGCTCCTTGAGAGCATGGACTATCCTTTAACTTTCTTTGTATCCCTCATGCTTGGAACATAGTGGGCACTTAATAAATGTTTATTGACTAATTGACATGTCCCCTATACTCCACTTAGAGACCCATTCCTTATAACAGACAATACAAAAGGTTAAAAAAGGTTCAGTAAAGGTAACCACAATATCAAAAAAGTTTACCACACTATTCTTTGCAGATTTTTTTTGTTGCAAAGAAATATGGAGAGAACAAAGACAAACATTTTCAAAATCACAAATAAATAGTCAATTTACACATTCCTGCCTATAGTTAGGGCATTTTTCATATTTCTATGATATATCAATGATAATATATGAAAAGGTCATTATGTAACTATGAGTAAAG
Source organism: Phalanger gymnotis (assembly GCA_028646595.1). Taxonomy (NCBI): domain Eukaryota; kingdom Metazoa; phylum Chordata; class Mammalia; order Diprotodontia; family Phalangeridae; genus Phalanger; species Phalanger gymnotis. The sequence continues at coordinate 260,728,812 of CM053622.1, read as the reverse complement.
GAGTATATAATAACAGCACATGCATAACATATTAATTGAATTCTTAGTAAATATTCAAGGAAATGGCACCCATGTTTACAATCTTGGAGACTTCATCAACTCTTCCCTCTCCCTCACCCCATGCTATATTTCAAATCGGTTACTGTGTGGCCGATTCTGCCTCTGTAACATACCTTGCATTTATCCCTTTGTCTCCACTCACATATCTGCCACCTTGGCTCAGGCTTTCATCACTCCTGCCTAGACTATTATAATGGTCTCCTGTTGGATCCCTGGCTTCTGGTATCTATTCTCTAATTCATCCTCCATATAGCCGCCAGCATAAGTTCCTAAAGGTCAAGTCTAAACACGCCAGTCACCAGTTCAAAAATATTTAGTAGCTCACTATTGCTTTAGTTTGACATTTAAAACCCTGTACAATACGACTCCTGTCTCCTTGTCTAGATTTATAGTTCACTCTTACCCTTTACACATACTATGCTCTGTCTAAAATAATCTATACTGTAAACTTGGCAGTCCATCTCCTGTCTCTGAGTCTTTACAAAAGCTATATCCCAGGTCTAGAATGTATTCTTTCCTCTTTTCCTCTATTTTGTACTCTTGACTTCTTTCAAGGATTAACTCATATTCCATTTAATTAACTCCATATTCCAGCATTTTCTGATATCCCTTGTTAGTACTTTTTACTTCTTCAAATAACTATGATGAATATACTTATCTGTTAGTATGGCCTATCTCATCAATAGAATATCTCCCTTAAGAGCAGGGGCTGGTTTATTTTTGGTATCTTCAGTGCCTACCATGGCACCTTGCACATAGGAGGCACTTATAATGTTAATTGGATTGGGAATATATAATTCCTAATTATATTTATATTATAAAGAGATCTTAGATTACAGAGAGATCATTCTAGACTAACCTCTCCATTTTACATATACATAAAATGAATCTCAGAAAGATTGACATTCCTAAGTAAAGTAGGAGATCAAGATGTGTATTCAGGTCCTCTCACTCCCAAACCAGTAGGTCTTCTACTATGTCATGCACTCTCTGGTAAGAAAACATCTGGGATAATGTTGTTCAGTTGTAGATGTACATTGGCAAACTGAACTACATCAAAAGCATGGTAGCCAGGATAGCAAGAAGACTGGAGACCATGCCATATGATGGTAATTTAAAGAACTGAGGATGTTTAGCTTGGAGAAGACAAGACTTAGTGGGACAAAATAACTGTTTTCAAGTATTTGAAGGGATGCTGTGTGGAAGATGTATTGCACTTGTTCCACTTCACTTCATAGGATGTAACTTGGAGAAAGGCACAGTTAGAGGGAACATAAGGGAAAACTGCATGTTGGAACTGCCCTAGAATGGAGTCACCTGCCTCAAGAGTTAGTGGGTCCCCCTTTGTAGGTCTCCAATCAAAGGTTGAATACAGGACTACATGGCTATTGAGGTCCCTTATCAGTCTGATATTATGTAATTCGATGAAAGCAAGACTAAATGGCTAGAACCTCTGTAAAATTCTTCTAAAAAAGCAAGTTATATGGTAATTAAAATGATGAATTGAGATTATTGCCATAGGAAGTTTTCAAACTCACAGTTTAAGTTCCCTCCATTACTTTTTCTCTTGATTTTGCTTCTACTGCAAGTATTTCTGTCTTTGAGAGTTATTTGTAGATTAGACTTAGTTCAGGGGAAAATAGCTTAGTGCAAATGATTCACTTTTGGACCTTGAGCCTTCATGTTTCCTTTTCAGAGTTTTTGGCAAGGAAAAAAAAACTTCTTTGATTCAGGACAGGATGGTCACCCACAGAATAGTTGTTTTTCATAAAATTAACAAGTAATGGCAATCCACCAGCCTTGTTTTGTGTAACAAATAATCTAGATTAATTTACAAATCTAATGTTGTAGTCACAATTTCAATGCCATTAAAATGTTGATTATTTTATATCATTTAACTTTTCATTTCTGGATCACGGCCTATTTTGCTCTGAAAGTCTCTTGTAGTTTTTTCCCCACCATAAACCTTTCTTATTTTTGTTAAGATTTGCTTTAAATTGATTTTTCTTTTATTGCTGTTAGTTATGCTTCAACATTGATACAATAATGATCATCAGGCTTTCTCAGTATGGGTTAGTTCAGTGGGTTGTCTTTAGAGACATTTTATAAAAGAAGATCATGGAGGTTCATAGCTATAGGGCATTAGCTAGGCAGTCTGTAACAAGATGTTACAAATATTTTGGGCTGTAGCTTTTATCTTTCATGATTCTGCCATTACTGTCAAAATTAGTTGGAAGCAATAATGGGCATAACTCTATTTATTATATTTCAATGAATCAGTAAGCATTTATTTAGTACATGCACCAGGCATTGAATCTAGTATAAACAATCAACTACTTCGTACCCATTAACAAAAATTACAGAATCTCATGGTTAGAAGGGGGTCAGAGTACAACTGATCCAAAACATATCTAAACAAGAATTCTCTTGATAATCTATTTGATGAGTGGTACTTGCTATAGCTCTCTTAATGCAGTTTAAGCTCACATTGACTTTTTTTAAATTGCTGTATCACACTGTCAACTCATACTAAGTTTGCAGTTCATTAAAATACTTGGTTCATTTTTGGATGAATTGCTCTCTAGCCGTGCCTTTTCCACCTTGAACTTCTGATATTCGTGTTTGAACTCCAAATGTAAAACTTTATGTCTATCCCTATTAATTTTCATTTTCTTAGTCTTGGCCCAATACTTTAGCCTGTCAAAATAGTTTTGGACTTTCACAGTCATTCAACCTACTAATGATCTCACCTAGCTTGTGTAATTTGCTAAATCTACAAGAATGCCATTTGTGACTTAATCCAAGTGTTTGGTCTTATCCTGTTAAATATTTTTTTTGTCAAACACAGATTCTAGAGTCCTCCACTAGAGATCTTTATTCCAGTTGACATCAAATTGCTAATGATGACCTTTGGAGTGTGGCTATTTTACCAGCTCCAAGTTCAAATTTAAGGAACCAATGTATGTAGTGAGGTAGGATATTTTATACGAATCATAGCTCTTAGAGGTAGATGGAACAGTAAGAAGTCTACAGGTCTAGCTTCTGGCTCACAGGCAAGTAAAGGACAATTTGCCTCATTTTTTATTATGGGGATAAGGCCCAGAAGGATTGAAAAGCTTGCTCAAGGTTAGATAGCTCATTAGTATCATGTTTAGTACAAGTACTCTGGTCTTCTAATTCTAAGAATGAGGACTAGAAGAACCTAGATCTCTTCACTAGCAAGTCCACTGTTCTGTCAAATGCACCACATGAAAAGGTGGGCATGATCACAAGTCAGCGAATATTAATGGCAAAGGCTCAAGCCAATTTCTAGGAGTCTCAGTCCAGTTTGGCTGGATTGTAAAGCCTGTGAAGGTAATAATAGAAAAGAAAGCTGTACATATTGGTTGTAGGTAGATTATGGAACACAGTAAGAAGCCATTAAATTTTTTTAAGCATAAAAGATTTCCTGGAGGAAGGCACAGTTAAGTTTGGCTTTAAAGAATTGGTAGGATTTAATTTAACTAGTGTGGAGATCGGGACATTTCAGGTATTAGAGAACAGCATGAAAAAAAAGCATGGAAGCAAGAAAGTTCAAGGAATATACCGGGGTAATCAGTACAAAAAATCTGGAAAGAGATAAACAGTTAGAGAAATATTAATTCCTTAAGAGTTGGGTTTTGAGAATGTAATGAAGATGATGAAAGTTCTTAACTTAATGTGCATATCTAATGTCACACCAACTAAAATACCCAGGAATTACTTTATAGAACTAGACAATAATAGAACTAGATACAATTATCTTATTTTGAGTAACAGAAGGTCAAGAATCTTAAGGGAAATAATAAGGAAACACTAACAATTGAGAGTTTAGCAGTACAAGTGTCAAATTGCATTACATGACAGTTATCAAAACTTTTTGATACTAGTTAAAAAAATAGAAAAGTTGTTCATTGGAACAGACTAACCAAACCTAGATAGTAAAACATAGTAGCATGAATAGGAAAAACTGAAAGAACTCTTATAATAGTAGTTTTTAATAGAAAAAAAAAATCCCTAAACCCAGGTCACTAGCCTGACACTGCTAGCATGCTTGCCCCAGTGCCTCCCACCCAGAAACACCCCATGCCCATACTATCTTGGAGCCTATTGTCTCTAGAGGTGCTTGTAGTTGTAGACCTTAACCCCATTGACAGTATTCTGAGAGAGTTTATAACACTCCCAGGGCACAATGAGGCCCATGAATCAGACTAACCTCTTGGAAACAAAATAAAGGAAATAACCGTAGAACAAACTTTGTTTCTGAAGTCAGAGGACTAGGGTTCAGAATCTTCCTCTGCTGATCATTACCTGTATGACCTAGGGCAAGTTATTTATCCTCTCTGGGCATTATTTTTCTCATCGTAAATTAGTGGGACATTCCTCTTAATTCTCACACTAGTTTACTTGTACTATGTTTCATGTTGTGGAAGACCTTCATTGTCTCCATGATGTTGGCTCTGGTGGTGCCTTCCCTTTTCAGTCAAGTTCAACTCCCTCTCCAAAATTCCCACTAGCAATCTTGTGATGCCTTCTCCTTCCCGTGCCCCTTATGTCTCCACCATTGTTCTTGTTCTTATTGGTAAGTCCCTAGGAGAAGCAGCATTTAATGAGGAGCTTGTACAACACTTCATTCACAACTTACTTACTCTCTGGACATTTACAGCTCCTTGTCAACAGCCTTGTCTCTTCAAGGTGCCTCTTCTTCCTGCGTCACTTTCAAGATCCCCATTATATTTTGTTTTCTCCTGTTAGAATGTAAACTTTTTGAAAATAGGGACTGTCTTATTTGGTTGTATTTATATTCCCAGTGCTTAGTAAGTGCTTAATGAATCCGTTCTCTCTCTCTCTCTCTCTCTCTCTGTCTCTGTCTCTCCATACATAAATACATACACATGTATATATCTCCATGTATAAGGGCATATGTGTTTGTATTTATGTATGTATATGTACATTTATATATGCACACATAAATAAGTATATGTGTATATATCTATATATATATATATAGAGAGAGAGATATATACACACACGTATATATGTCTTCTGGGATATTCTCTATGCTTCTAAGTAATGGAATCTCCCTCTTTCCATAGTTCTGAAAGGTAATTTTCTTCATCTTCTAATTTGTTTATTATTTGAACTTATAGCTCTAAGTTTTACATCCATTTAGAACTTATCTAGGTATGTGATTCAAGAAGTTAGCCTAAACATAATTTCTGCCAGACTGCTTGCCAGTTTTTAAGCAATTTTTGTTGAAACGAGTCCTTATTGTAGTAACCAGGGTCTAAGTTTATGAAAAACCATGCTACTGTATTCTTTTAATTCTTTATGTTATATTCTTAATATGTTCTGCTGATTAATCTCTATTTTAAAAACTGATATTACATTGTTTTGGTGATTCTTCCTTTGTAGCACAGTTTGAGATATGATATTGCTGGGCCTCTTCTTTTCCATTATTTTCATTTTTTCCCTTGAGTTTCTTGACCTTTCGCTATTCGAAATGAATTTTGTTATTATGTTTTTGTAGCTGCATAAAGTAATCCTTTGATAATTTGATTGGCATAGCACTAAATAAGTAAATCCATTTTGATAGTACTGTCATTTTTATTGATGCCCACCCTTCTTTTGAACAATCAATATTTCTGCAATCTTTTAAATCAGTCTTTATTTCTATAAAGAATGTTTTATAGTTGTGCTTATATCATTCCTATGTGTTTCTTGTTAGATAGGCTCCCTAGTATTTTACACATTTTTTTACATTACATTAAATTTTACATTACATTTACACATTTATACATTAGCTATTTTAAAAGAAATTTCTCTTTTAACTCTTCTGGCTGGAGTTTCCTGGTAATATAAAGAAATGCATATGATTTATTTTATATCATGCCATTTTGTTGAAGCTATCAATTATTTCAATTAATTTTTAGTTGTCTTTCAAGAGTTCTCTAAAGTAAACCAGCATTTCTTTAAAAATAATTGTTTTATCTTTGTCTATACTCAATCTGTTTCTTTTTCTTGTTGTATTAATGTAATGAGCATTTCTAATACTGTATGAAATGATGATGGTGACAATGGACTTCCTTATATTCCCCTTATTTCCTACCTTATTGGAAAGACCTCTGTTTTATCCATATTACATATAATGATAGCCCTAGGTGTTAGGTAGATATTAATTAATACATTAGAAAGAGACAATGACATTTATTCTTCTTATCAATATGGTCTATTATGTTTATTATTTTCCTAATATTGAATCAACCCTGAGTCCCTGGTATAAATCCAATATTGTCATAGTTTATAATATTTTTTGACAGGTTGCTATAGCCTCTTTACTAATCTTAAAATAATATTTCATTGTTATTAATTAGGAAGATTGGTTTATAATTTTTTCTTTGATTTGATTTTTCCTAGTTTAATAACAAAGACTACATTGGTATAATGTAAAAAATTTGGTAGGAACTTTAATTTTCTCTTTTCACAAATAGCTTATGCAATATTGCAATTCATTTTCTTATTGATTCTAAGTTCATTTGTTCCCAGAGTTTTTATTTTGGGGTTTATGTTTGGCTTGTTCAATTTCTTTTTCTGAGATTAGGTTCTTTATTTCTTGTTCTGCTAATCTTTATATTTTATATTCACTTGCCACCAGCTGCTCTCCCTAGTTTTAACTCCACCACCTTCATCATATTCTACTCAGGACAAATTCATCACCAGGAAACTCATCATCATGTAGATTGCTTTAGCTTTGCTGCTGAGAGCTTATCAGTACCTACATGCTTCTGCCTCTGTGATCAACAAGTTAGAGGACAGAGCAAAAACCTCCTCTCAAAACTTTCTTTTACAGGGTCTTCTCATGATTGAAAATAAGTTTGACTGAAACAAAAATCTATGAGCACAATCAATTTATCGGTAAGACTGCAACTACCAATAAAAGTGGTCTCTCAGTCCCTCAGCCAGCCAAAAGACCTTGAGTAAGGGTTGTCAGATCATTTTTTATAGACAAAAGGAGAAACATCTACAAATTAGAAGGCAGCAGCATAGATGGGGAAAACAATATGATTGGATACAAAGTCAGAAACATCATGGGCATGGGGGACAATGTGATTAGATGGACATCAGGAACATGGGCCTAGCAATGTCTCCTCCTTCAGTCCACCAGGAAATTGCTAATTGATTGAGGGCACTTGCATCATATAAGAATAAATAATAGTATAGTAGATAGCATTTTCCTTTACTTGTGAAAGGACGATTAATGGTAGAGAGATTAGAGATTGCCCCTAATTGGTCAAAGATAGATGGTGGTATAGAGATAATGAATTTCTTTTAATTAGTTGATCTGCTTGGTTTCAACTTCACCATTATCTTCATTGTACCCCTGCACCAGGTACCCTCTGGGACCCCTCACCTTTTGAATCTTCTTTTTGTGCATTGTCTTCCCCATTTCATTGTAAACTCCTTAACAGCAGAGACTGTCTTTTTTTCTCTTTTTTGTATTCCTTGCTTAGCACAATGTGTGGCCATAGTAGGCACTAAATAAATGTTTACCATATCATATCATATTTTTTTGCAAATTTTCATCCATGTATTTTATATTGTCAACTTTATTGGTATATAGTTAGGCAAAGTGGTTTCTAACAATTTATTTTATTCCTTCTTCATTTGTTCTGAATTCTTTTTAATGTTCTATACTGGTTACTTAGTTTTTCCTCTTTCTTCTTTTCAATCAGATTAGCAAATTATTTATTTATTTTATTGTTCTTTACAAAATACCAACTCCTAATTTTATTTATTAATTCACTGGAGATTTGTTTTTTCTTTTAACTTTGTAAATCTCATCTTTAATTTTTAGAATGTGTATTTTGTTTTGCAACTGGTATTTCATAATCAATCAATTTCTAGTTGATTTTTTTGCATACTCAAATTGCTGACTGAATCATTCTCTTTTTTTAATGAAAATTTATATAGATGTAGTATTTCAGTTAAGTACTGATTTGATTATATAACATAAATTTTGGTATCTTGTCTCATTCTTGACACTCTTGCCATTTATTATTTCTATGATTTGTTCTTGATTACAAAATCTTTAACATTAGGCTATTTAATCTCTAATTTAATTTTTTTTCATTGACCCTTTATAGAATATAATCTTATTGCATTGTGGGCATTGAAGACGTGTTTAATATTCTCTCTTTTTCCATTTGTTATTGAGGTTTTATGCCCTAATACACAGTCATTTTTTTGCATATACATATATGTCTATATCTGTATGTATGTATGTATGTATGTATGTATGTATGTATGTATGTATGTATCTATCTATCTATCTATCTATCTATCTATCTATCTATCTATCTATTCTCCTTTCTATTCCCATTTAGCAATGGCCGGAGATCTTTCACATCTATCTTTTCTAAAAGTCTATCAGTTCCTCAACTTCTTTCTTGTTGTGATTTCCTGGAATTGTCTAAAACAGTGTGCATTAAAGAACCTGCCTTTAATAATTTTTCTGTCTATTTTTCTCTATAACACATTAGCTTTTCTCTTAAGTATTTAAATGCTATGTAATTTAGTGCACATATGATATATATTGATATTACTTCATCAGAAAATTTAAGGAAGATGGCAGAATAGGTCAGAAAATCCCAGGCTTTCCAAATTTTCCACTACAAACAAGACAGAACATCATCTCAAAGTGAACTAGAGTGGCAAACACAAACAAAAGTTGGGGCAGAGCCAAGATGGAAGAGGAAAAGCAGGGACTTGCTTGAGGTCTTCCCAAAACTCCTTCAAACACCTGTAAAAATGTCTCTAAACTAATTCTAGAGCTATGGAATTCACAAAAAGACAGTGAAACAAATCTTCAGCCCAAGACAACCTGGAAGGTGGACAGGAAAGGTCTTATCATCCCATGCTGGGAGAGGAATGTGGTTCAGCATGGGCTGTGCTGGCACAGATGGGGCTGGAGGAGGCCTCAGGGCACTGAATCACTGGCAGTTGTGGAGGTTTCCAGACTTCTCAACCCACAAATTCCAAAGACAAAGTAGAAGGTCAGAGGGAAAACTGTTGGACCTAGGTAAGAGAAGAGCATAGTCTGGCCCCAGCTCTAGAGAGTCGGAGGTAGCAGTGGTGGCAGGTGCAGCAGCAGCAGCAATGGCTGCATCTGGAGCTCCAGGCCCACAGATGATGAGGGGATTGAGCAGCTGATCAGAGGGTAATTGCAAGGATCTCTTCGCTGGCAATGAGGCAGGATTCTCTTGCTTTGCCCTCCTTGGATCTGGGTCCCAGTCTTTGGTGGCAGTCTTGGCATGACGAGGAGGGCTAGAATGGCAGAGCTTCTGGCAGCTGTGGAGAGGGAATTCTCCTCACAGTTCCAAGGCAGAAAAGAGTGCTTGAGGTCATTCACAGACCAGATCATGGGCCAGGAAAGGAGTAAACACCTCTCTTTTGATCAGACCACTTTAGAAGAACTGAAAATTTACAGGTGCCTAGAAGTATCTCTGAAAGCAGCAGCACAAAACCCCTGAAGCTTGGGACAGAGCACTCTCCAGTCTGTCAAGGTAGAGTCCTACCTTGACAAAGAGCTCAAAAGTCAAGTAATTGGCTGGGAAAATGAGTAGACAGTGTAAAAATAAGACTATAGAATCTTACTTTGATGACAAAGTAGATCAAAACATACAACCAGAAGAAAACAAAGTCAAAGCTCCTACATCCAAAGCCTCCAAGAAAAACTTTAAATGGTCTCAGGCCATGGAAGAGCTCAAAAAGGATTTTGCAAATCGATCAAGAGAAGTAGAGGAGAAATTGGGAAAGAGAAATGTGAGTCATGCAAGAAAACAATGAAAAACAACTCAACAGCTTGCTAAAGGTGACCTAAAAAATACTGAAGAAAACAACACCTTGAAAAATAGACTAACCCAAATGGCAAACGAGCTCCAAAAAGCCAATGAGGAGAATGCCTTAAAAAGCAGAATTAGCCAAATGGTAAAGGAGGTCCAAAAGCTCACTGAAGAGAATAATTCCTTAAAAACTAGAATGGAACTTATGGAAGCTAATGAATTTATGAGAAATCAAGAAATTATAAAACAGAACCAAAACAATGAAAAAATAGAAAACAATGTGAAATATCTCATTGGAAAAACCACTGACCTGGAAAATAGATCCAGGAGAGATAATTTAAAAATTATTGGACTACCTGAAAGCTATGATTAAAAAAAAGAGCCTAGGAATCATCTTTCAAGAAATTATCAAGGAAAATTTCCTTGATATTCTAGAACCAGAAGGGAAAATAGAAATTGAAAGAATCCACTGATTACCTCTTGAAAAATATCCCAAAAGGAAAACTAGGAATATTGTAGCCAAATTCCAGAGTTCCCTAGTCAAAGATAAAATATTGCAAGCAGCCAGAAAGAAACAATTCAAGTATTGTGGAAACACAATCAGGATAACACAAAATCTAGCAGCTTCTACATTAATGGATTAAAGGGCTTGGAATATGATATTCTGGAGGTCTACATAAATAGAGGGCACAGGATGAGTTGAATATGAGGGGATGTTATCTAAAAAATAAAATTAAGGGGTAAGAGAGGAATATATTGGGAGAAGGAGAAAGAGAGAGATAAAGTGGGGTAAATTATTTCACATAAAAGAAGCAAGAAAAAGCTGTTAAAATGGAAGGGAAGAGGGGCGAGGTAAAAGGGAATGCGTGAACCTACTCTCATCAGATTTGGCTTAAGGAGAGAATAACATACACACTCAATAGGGTATCTTACCCTACAGGAAAAAAGGGCATGGGATAAGGGGTGGAGGTAATAGAAGGGAGGGCAGATTGGGGCAAAGCATAGACAGAAGCAAACATTTTTGAAAAGGGACAAGGTCAAAGGAAAAAATAGAATAAATGGGGAGTCAGGCCGGAGGGAAATATAGTTAGTCTTTCATAACATGACTGTTGTGGGAGTGTTTTGTGTGACTGCACACATATAACCTATATTGAATTGATTGCCTTTCCAATGAGGGTGGGTGGGGAGGAAAAAGGGGAGAGAATGTAAAACTCAAAGTTTTAAGAACAAACATTGAAAATTGTTTTTACATGTAACTTGGAAATAAGATGTACAGGCAATGCGGTATAGAAATCTATCTTGCATTACAAGAAAGTAAGGGGGAAAGGGAGAAGAGGGGTGAGAGAAGGGAGGGCAGATTGGGGGAAGGGGCAATCAGAATGCATGCCATCTTGGGGTAGGGGAGAGGGGAGAGATGGGGAAAAATTTGGAACTCAAAATCTAGTGAAATGAATGTTGAAAACTGAAAATAAATAAATTTTAAAAAAAGATCTCATGGTGGGGGGAATCAAAGGTCAAGGTAAAGTAGTTGTCTTCCTGAGACAACTTGAGAAGACCTCAGGAAAGACTGGACTTCCAGGGGTGGAGGAATCAACAAACAATAAGCCCTGGGGGCAGCTAGGCCTGGTAGCAGCCTCAGCCTCAGGAACTTTCACTTCATGGACACTGTGTGGGTCAGATAGCTGAGCAGGGGGAGATTGAAGGACTCTCCTCTATTGAGGGATGACATACACAGCTATGGTGACCAGATGGGGTCCCAGGCTGTGTCTGGGGGTGAGAAGGAGTGAGCACACCTCTTTAGTGCAGTAGAAGAGGGGTAGGAACCCTGCTGGCTGTGGGCACTTGCAGGAGAGCAAAGTCCCTGGTTTCACTTCCAGGGTAGAGGGGAAAGCTGAAGTTTGTAGTTGTCTGAGGAACCACAGGAAATGAGCATTTGTTGGACAGTATGTGGCTGGGGGCCCCAGCCATAGCTTAGGGGTAGAGAGGAGTGCCCAAGGTTGGGCCTCTGGATAGAGCTCAGAAAATAACAAAAAGAAGGACCTGAGGCCTGGGGCACTATTCCCCACACCTTGGGACTAGAACCTGATTACAACAATAAGCTGCTAAAAATAAAATAAAACAAAATAAAACTAAAAGTGAACAACCAAAGGAGAAAGAACCCAAACACAGACAGCTACCAAAGGGGATAGAGAAGATCTTAGTTCATATTCAGAGGAGGATAATAAAGTAAAAGAAGCCACTGCTACCTCAAAAAGAAACATAAATGGTCACAAGCCAAAAAGTGTTCTTGAAGAACTTAAAAAACCCTCAAAAATCAAATAAGAGAGATTAAGGAAAATTGGGGAAAAAATAAGAACAATCCAAGAAAATCAAAATTATGAAAAGTGAGTCAACCAATTGGAGAAAAAAATCCAAGAACTTAAGGAAGAAAATAACTCTTTGAAAACTAGAATTGGGCAAGGGGAAGCAAATGACATAAGGCATCAAGAAATAATAAAACAAAATCAAAAGAATGAAAGAATAGAAGAGAAGAGAATGTGAAAGATCTCATTAGAAAAAAACAACTACTGATCCAGAGAACAGATCAAGGGAGACAACATAAGAATTGTTGGACTATGTGAAAGTTATGATAAACAAAAAAGAATCTTGATACAATATTACAAGAAATTATTATGGAAAGTTGCCCTGAAGTTCTAGAGCAAGAGGGTAAATCAAAAATAGAAAAAAAAATCCACCCATTATTATCAGATAAAGATCCCAGGATGAAACCTTACAGTAATATTGCAGCCAAGTTTCAGAGTTCCCAGGTTAAGGAGAAAATATTACAAAGAATAAGAAAAAAAAAACCAACTCAAATACTGTAGAGCAACAACCAGGATTACACAAGACCTAGAAGCTTCCATAGTAAAAGATCATAGGCCTTGGAACATTACTTTTTAAGAGCAAAAGAGCTGGGGTTGTAGCCAAAAATAATTTACCCAGCAAAGTCCAGTATAATCCATAATGTAAAAAAATCTATATTTAATGAACTGAAAGACTTTCAGGTATCTGTGACAAAAACAATCAAACCAAAAACAAACAAAAAAAAACAACTAGATGGAAAATTTATTTCATGTATAACACCCAGGAGAAATATAAAGTAAACACTAAAGACCAATTAGAAAGGATTCAATAAGGTCAAACTGTTTACTTCTTATATGTGAAAATCTTATCAGTATTCTTAAGACTGTCATTATTGGGTAGTTTGGAAGAAAGATTAGGGCTGAGCTGAGCATGATGGGATGATTTAAAAAAAACAAAATTGTGTAGGAAAAAGTAAAAAAGAGTAATTATCTCATAAAAATGAGGCCTGAAAAGAACTGGCACAGAGGAAGCATGTGAGGGTAGAAGGCTAATAATAAGGCTGGAACCTTACTCTCATTGAATCTGGAGTAAAGAGGAAACAGCATATACATCTAGAAAGATAACAAAGTTTTCTAAATTTATACAGAAATAAGAGGTCAAGGGGACAGGATAACGGGGGGATTTTTAGAAGTGTGTGTAGATCATATTTAGAAGGGGGGAGGATAAAGAAGGGATACTTTAAAAGTATGGATAGGAGAGGTGTGGTTAGAAGCAAACTAGTAAGGAGGGATAGGCTAAAAAGGATGAGAAGGACAATAGTGAGCAAAGACAGGGTGGAGAGAAATATAAAACTAGAAATTTTAACTTTGAATGCGAATGGAAAGAATTCACTCATAAAAGAGAAATACATTGCAAAAATGGATTAAAAACTAGAATCTAACAATATGTTGTTTATAAGAAATGCATTTAAAAGTAAGATATACTCAGAGTTAAAATACAAGGCTGGAATAAAATTTATTATGCTTCAGCTGATGAAAAAAAAGCAGGGGTAGCAAGCATGAACTCAGACAAAGTTAAAGCTAAGATAGATTTAATTAAAGGAGATAAGTAGAGAAAGTTCTTCGTGATAAGAGGTAGATGCAATAACAATGTTACTAGCAGCTGATGTGTGGGCCAACAACAAGAGCACACTGAAGGGCTGCTAGCACAGGTCCTTTGATCTGCTTTTCTAAGGAAAGAAACTTTAAAGGGTTTACAATCTCACTTTAATCAAACATACATATATCATTCACTTAGTTCAGGGGAAAAAGTCAGCACCCTGAACTCCAGAGCAAATATAAACAGAAATTACAAACAGAAAATATAAACAGAGCAAATAACACAAATCAACAGACAGGCTCCTAGTTGTCTGACCAAAACTATACATACATAGTTACCAGAGAGAGAAGCACCAACATATGGGTTTTCAAAGCCAGGGTGCTTCTTAATGGCTACCCAGAGTTTCCACACCAAAACTCTTCCAATGAGGGAGTCCCAAACAAAATGCTAACCTCAGAGTATATATACACTCCTTCAGGGTCAGAGCATGTAATATCAACTAAGTTGGGACTTTCTTACAGTTTTAGAATTATAAATTAATTAAATGTCTTTGATTGAGCTTTACTAGGTTCAAAGTCCCAGGCCCAAACCCCTATCTACTAGGTGCTAAGCCTATGTGGGTGTGAAGCCCTCAGGGTCCTAAGGGGAGTTGCTAAGATCAGAGCCAATAGTAGGATCCTGAGTTCTGGTCTCTTGGGGGAGAACAGAGGTATTTGCTTGAGGCTCTCACTCTTGGAGGTATGGGACTCTGGGCAGCCGCTCTAAGAGCCTCTCAGCTTACCCAGTTGTTGGTGGTTTCTTGGTAAGTATGCATTGTATTTGATCTGTTTATAATGTATGTTTGTAATTTGTTTGTATTTGCTATGAAGTTCAGGGTGCTGGCTTTTTCCCCTGAACTAAGTGAATTATATTTGTATGTTGGATTGAAATAAGATTGTTAACCCCTTAATGTTGCTTTCCTCAGTAAAGCAGATCAAAAGAACCTGTGCTGGCAGCATTCTTGCTGTTGGGCTTGAGTTGGTCTTTCACCCCCCATAACAGCTGCTAGCTGAATTGTTCCAACAGAGCACTTCCCACCTCTCAAGGGTTTCATACATCTTGAAGGCTTCACACCTCTCCAGGGTTTCACATCTCTTGTGACCTAACTAGCAAAAGATTGTGGGTCTTCCTACAAACAAAGGCAAGACTAAATCAAAGGCATTTGATTGCCTTAGTACTGAGAAGCATTCTGAAACAAGACAACAAAAAGTCTCACTTTGCTTACCATTGCAGTAGACAATGAAGCAATATCAGTACTAAACTTATATGTATCAAACACTATAGCATCCAAAATTTTAAAAGAAAAGTTAAATGAATTAAAGGTAGAAATAGACAGTAGTACTATAATAGTGGGGGATTTCAATTTTCCCTTCTGAAACCTAGATAAATATAAAAAAAATAAATAATAAGGAAGTCAAGGAAGTGAATAGAACTTTAGATAAGCTCGACATGAGAGAAATCTGGAGAGAACTGAATGGAAACAGAAAGGAATATACCTTTTTCTCAGTGGAGCATGGAGTTTTTACAAAGATTGATCATAAATTAGGGTATAAAGCTTTTTATAGTTTAAAAGCAGAAAAGTAGAAATACTAAATGAATCCTTTTTAGATCGTAATGTGATAAAAATTATATTTAATAAGGGACCATGGAAACATAGAATAAAAATTAATTGGAGACTAAACAACCTAATATTTAAAAAATGAGTGGGTTAAAGAACAAATCATAGAAGCAATCAATATGTATATTAAAGAGAACGACAATAATAAGATAACATATCAAAACATGGGACATAGCAAAAGTAGTAATCATAGGAAAAATTATATCTCTAAATGCTTAGATCAATCAAATTGAGAAAGAACAGAATAATGAATTAGATTTGCAATTAAAAAATAGGAAAAAATTAAACCCCCCAATTAAATAATAAATTGGAAATCCAAAAAATTAAAGGTGAGATTAACAAAATTGAGGGTAAGAAAACCATTGAATTAATAAATAAAACTAGGAGTTGGTTTTATGAAAAAAACCAACAAAATAGATAAACCATTGGTTAATATGATTTCAAGAAAGAAGAAAACCAAATCACTAGTATCAAAAATGAAAAGGGTGAATATACCACTAACAAATATACCACTAACAAAACAAATTAAAGCAATTATAAGGAGTTATCTTGTCCAATTATATGCCAATAAATTTAACAATTTAAGTGAAATAGAAGGATATTTACAAAAATATAAACTGCATAGATTAGCAGAAAGGGAAAAGGAATATCTAAATATGCCTATTTTAGAGAATGAAAATGAACAGGCCATAAATGACCTTCCTAAGGAAAAAAAAACACCAGGACCAGGCAGATGTACAAGTGAATTCTATCAAATATTTGAAGACCAACTAATTCCAATATTAAATAAATTATTTGGAATAATAGGTAAAGAAGAAGTCCCACCAAACTCCTTTTATGAAACAAATATGATATTGATACCTAAACCAGGAAGAGTAAAAACAGAGAAAGAAAATGATAGATCCACCCCATTTATCAACATGAATGAAAAAATTCTAAATAAGATTCTATCTAGAAGATTGAAACTATATTTTACAAAAATTGTACCTTGTGACCAAATGGGATTTATACTGGGAATACAAAGATGTTATGTTGTGTTAATAAGGAAAACTATTAACATAATCGATTATATTGGTAATAAAAGTAACCAAGATCGTATGATTATATCAGATGCAGAAAGCTTTTGATAAAGTACAACACTCATTTCTATTACAAAACACATGAAAATGAAGATATAAATGGATTTTCCCTTAAACTGATAAGAAGCACTTAACTAAAACCATCAGCAGGTATCATTTTTAATGGCCTTAAATTAGAAGACTTTCCAGTAAGATCAGGCATAAAACAAGGATGCCCACTGCCACCAATATTATTCAATATTGTATAGGAATTCCTAGCAATAGCTAGGGAAGAAAAAGAAATAGAAGGAATCAGAATGGGCAATGAGGTAATAAAACCATGTGGTTTTGCAGATGATATGATGGAATACTTGGAAAATTTTAAATACTCAACCAAAAAGTTAGTTGAAATAATAATTTTTAGCAAAGTAACAGGATGTAAAGTAAACCCATATAAACCAAAGAGTTATAAAACTGCCTATACCCTTTGACCCAGCAATACTATTATCAGGTCTGTTTCCCAAGATGATTAGGGGAAAAGGAAAATAACTTATTGTAGTAGGAAGGCCGAATTTATGATCTCAAATATAATCATGTTTATGTTTGAATGGTTCGAAATCGAAAGGTATGAGAGATTCTCTAAGTAGAAAGCAACAAAACATTTATTTAGGCCCCACAGCAGCAGATCCATGAACCAGCCTCCCCATTCCAACATCTTCACCAAAAGACTCCAGGCCCAGTAAGCCTGCCTCACAAGAGTAACCTGGAGGCCACGGAAAAAACAAGGCAGTATTGAGCCAATTCATATTTATTGGCCTCAAATCCTTGCTCGAACTCCTGGGTTCACACAGGTAGGCTCTGCTTCCGCAGCTCCTGCTTCGGCTTTTTTTCGGCTTCAGCTGTAGTTGTCTCTTAGCTCCCCTTTCCTCGCAGCCGAGCCTCTGGCATTCTCAAGCCCCTCCTTAATAACCACAGGTCATTGGTTCCCGAGTTGGCCCTTCTTAAGTCATTAATCTATACCTACACAGGTTTCACACCTGATAGGGTGTGAAGCCTGGGGCTTAGCACTTAACAGCTGAAAGTACTTTCACTTAAAGTAAACAAAAGCCAAATTCCTCAAGTGCTAAGGAGCTCATTTTGCCTTACCGACACACTTATATGTTCTAAAATATTTTAGCAGCTCTTTTTGTGGGGGCAAAGAACTGTCCATCAATTAGGGAATGGCTAAACAAGTTGTGGTATATGATTGTGATGGAATACTACTGTGCTATAAGAAATGATGAGCTTGATCATTTTAGAAAAACACAGGAAGGCTTGCATGAAATAATGAAGAATGAAATGAGCAGGACAAAGAGAACATTGTATACAGTAACAGCAATTTTGTTTTAAGAACAATTTTCAACAACCAAGTTATTTTGACTATTATAAATATACAGATTAACTACAAAGGACCTTTGAAGAAAGATGCTATCTGCATCCAGAGAAAGAACTGATAAATAGCAGTATGTATAATGTGGAGATGAACGCACACACACACACACATACATTTATGTGTATATATATATGTACTTTTATGTGTATATATATACACATAGGTATACATATATACATACAGACACACACATATATATGCATATATATATGTATATATATATATACACACACACACGTGTGTGTGTGTGTGTGTGTGTTTAATGGTATCCATTTCTAAGGTGAGGGAGAAGGGAGGAGGTAAAAAAGCAAGTTACATGATAACTTTATTATACATTTAAAAGGAAAAGCAAGTTGTACATAGTAGATTTGCAGTTTTGTGTAGGGGGAAAAAAGAGAGAAAAGAGAGACCCTTCTTCCTTCTTTTTGCACTTTGGTGCTAGGCCCAGGGCCAAGCCCCTGTGTCGGAGCCTCCACTGGCTGCCCTGACCCTGGCGATGTTGCCACTCCCATCAGGCCTGGGCTCCTCGTTGGGCTGCACCTGCTTATCTTCGTCTCCATCATGGACAGCTACCAGCGTAGCAACAAAGGCGAGGGCCGTGTCATTGGCACTCTGCTGGGAATAACTGACAAACACTCAGTAGAAGTCACCAACTGCTTTTCAGTGCCACATAATGAGTCTGAGGTTGAGGTTGCTGTGGATGTGGAATTCACTAAGAATATGTATGAATTACACAAGAAAATCTCTCCAATTGAACTTATTCTGGGCTGGTATGCTACAGGCCATGACATCACAGGACACTCCATGCTGATTCAAGAGAACTACAGCTGGGAGGCCCATAGCTCCAATCCCCTCACTGCAGACACTAGCCTCCAGAATGGACAAATGAGCATCAAAGTCTATGTCTGTGCTTCCATGAGTGTTCCTGGAAAAAAGGATGGGAGTGATGTTCACTCTGCTGACAATGAAATAAGTCTACCATGATACCGAGCTAATTGGAATTGATCTGATCAGCAAGACATGTTTCAGCCTCAACCTGTGATTGGTCTTTCAAGTGATCTGCAGCAAGTTGGTGGGGCATCAGCCCAGTTACAGGATGCTCTAAGCACACTGTTGCAGTATGCCAAGAATGTGCTCTCTGGAAATATGTCAGCTGACAGCACTGCAGGCCTGCTTCCTGATCGGCCTGGTTAATCAAGTTTCTAAGATTGCCCCTGAGGACTTTGAGACCATGCTGAACAGCAACATCAGTGACCTGTTGATGGTGACTTACCTTGCCTACCTAACCCAGTCATAAATTGCTCTTAACTGGACACTAGTGAGCCTGTGAGGAAATCCAATGAGCAGTAGCTACAGTCAGCATCTCCACTTGATACGGGTTCTCCCTTGGCCTGACCCATAGGCTAGAGCAGAAGAAACATGGATCCTTCTTTATTTTATTTTATTTTTTTT
>CM053622.1:260698661-260708851 GCA_028646595.1 Phalanger gymnotis | reverse complement strand
CCTTTGTTTTACAAATGAGAAAACTGAGGCACAGAAAGGGACTTAGCAGCACTTAGCATAAGGCCTAGCCCATGGAAGGTGTTTAGTAAGGCTTATTGACTGAATCAAGTTTATACAGATAGTAAGTTGCTAAAGCAGAATTTCAACCCAAATCTTGAACTCCAAATCTAGCACTCTTCTACTATGCTATCTTTTGAGTAATTTAAGTGAACCTCATCTAACAATTACTTTCAATGGCTTTCCAAAGAAAATACTAGTTTCAAAGTCATCAAGATAATAGGATATGAAGGAAAAGGGATTTTGGTGTACATAGAAATTATTTTCATCATCCTAACAACACTTTAAATAGTGGATAGTTAATTTAGTTTAGTTTAATCTAATTGAATGTGCCCACAGTACTTGAGTGACAAATATGAAAATGACATGTTGGTGTTTTAATCATGATTCAATGCTGTGGTTTCTTTTTTAATCAGTAATTAGTTGAATTGAGAAAAATAAGTGTAGAAGCATGACAATCTAATTCAAAAGCATATTTAATCTTCTCAAAAAAACCAAAACTCCAATTTTTAAAAAGAGAGGAGTGCTGAACTCTACATAGATATACATTGAGACTTAGGTACAATAAAAATAAACACCTTCTGCTTCCACACAGATTTTGACTTAGTGCGGGTTTATGGTGCTTCCTTGTTCCATTCTTTTTCTTTTTTAATAATGACATATGATCTCTCCATCTCATTTTCAGGAGGGAGGGCAATTGGAGGGAGCTTAATGTGTTCAAGCCACAGCTGGATGCATTCTTATGCCTCATGTTGAGACATGGGAAGGACCATGAGATTCTATATGTAGAAGTGGAGGAACATCTTACAGTTCAGCAAGTCCAAATCCTAGGGCAGTGAGGTGGCACATTGGATAGAGTGCTGGGCCCAAAGTCAGGAATACTCATTTTCCTGACTTCGAATATGGCCTCAGACGCTTGTTAGATGTGTGACCCTGTGCAATTCACTTAACCTTATTTGCCTCCTCATCTGTAAAATGAACTGGAGAAGGAAATGGCAAATCACTCCAGTTATCTTTGCCAAGAAAGTCCCAAAACAGGTCATTAAGAGTGGAACATGACTGAAATGAATGAACGAGTCCAAACCCTCTCTTTTTATACATCAGGAACCTTGGATCAGGGAGATGAAATGAGTTCAATTAATTATTAAGAATTCAATAATGGCCAACTATAGGCCAGGATCAATGTTAGGTGCTGGGAATACAAAGATAAAAGTAAAACTCTCCACCATTAAGGAGATTACATTCAGTCAGACTTGCTCAAGATCTATAAACAGAAAAGGGCCCAGGTGGAATTCACATCCCAATCAAAGGCCCTTCATTGTACTATTCTTCACTTTTGAAACTCTCTTCCTTTGACTTTATGTGGATATTTTCAGCCTATCCATGTGAACATTGAGGGGCTATCCCTTTACTCTGTGTTTACTCAGCATTTACTGTACTCGTAGTATCGCACTCACTTGGTCTTCTGTTAATCTGCACTTCTCCTATCTGACTAGATAAAAATGGCTTCTAAGTTTAACTCTCTGTCTGAACCAGACTGCAGCTCTTTGAAGAATGAGAGGCACTACTCAGTCTTCCACTACCTGTGTAAGAAGATCAAGGCTATGAAAGTGGCAGATGCCCTATTCATGTGGGCTAGCTGATTTTTAAATGCAAATGTGAAGTTAATTAACATTCAGGCACCAAAGTTAGGCAGCACCTGGGTAATTATTAAACTTCAAAGATGGAGAAAATAATTTCTATATCATTTCTTTTCAAATTAATTCACAGTCATTTGTGTTTGTTTGTTAATGTACTAATTTATCTCCTCATAACAGTGTTGAGTTCCAGGTTGGTATTTTTACCTCCGCTTTTTAACTAAAGAAAGGGAAACTTAGAAAAATTTACATTACCCATGCAAATAGGCCAATTAGAAAGAACATATGAAGTGTTCTCCCACTCCCCATCTTTAAATCTCTGTGCCATGTGCCCAACATGTACTGGTTCCACTTGTCATATTCTTTTCATCTACATTTGTATTTCTGGCAAATGTAGTGATCCTTTCCATTCTTTTCCTTCCTTTCTAGAGCCTTGCCTCTTCCCCACATTGTTTCCATCCCCCTCTCTTAGCACAGAGCTTAGCACAGTGCCTGGCACATTGTAGGAACTTAATAAATTTTTGTTGACTAACTCTCTGAACACTCACCCCACTTTGCTCAATATACAGTACTCCTTTCCATCCTTCTTCTTCCTATCTATCCCCATGGCCCCATCCATACATTGCTTTTTTTTCCCTATCTGAGCATTCTATTCTTCTCTTCCAAATATAGGTTATTTATTACCATTGCCTTTCTTATTTATTCTCTCTTTAATCCTGATCCACAATGCAATAACTCCCCCAAGTTAGACTTTGCGATGTTAATTTTTAAAAAGCAGCAGCTATAGACAAATTGATTGGGATATTCATGTGTCATGTGAACCAAAGGTTTAGAACAGATGCTTGAGTCCTTTAGACTGAATTGCAAAAGTATTTAGCACCCACCACTTTAATGTATTACAAGGGAAAAAAAGCAGGATTAAAATAGCAACCATTATGATATCAGTAACCATTTATCATGATGCTAGAACTTAGTAGTAGTATTGTTACCACATCTACTTGCTCTTTGTTTTTCTGTTCCAGTATTATACTTCCTCATTTGCTCATATTTGGTTATTATCCTGAGGTAAAATCACTTTCCTATCACATATCTCAGTATATTGATAAGAATGTAGTCTTTTTAAAAAAGTCATAGGATCCCTTTAGGTTCAATTGATTGCTAAGGATGCTGTCATTATCTGTTTGCAGACTTTGCTGAGAAATAATAACTGTAACAGATGACATGAAAGGAGCTTATTATCCTAATGCTGTTTCATGGGCACAAATTATTTTTAGTAGTATTTTTTCTCAGTTATGTGTCAAGCTAATTTTTAACATTAATGTTTCAAGATTTTGAGTTCCCAATTTTTCTCCCTTTCCTCCCCTCCCCCTTCCTAAAATGGTAGGCAATTTGATACAGGTTATACATGTGCTATCATGTAGAACATATTTCCCTATTAGTCACAGTTTGAAAGGAAAAAAAAACAGACCAAAAAGGAAAAAAAAATTCACATAAAAAGAATAAAATAATTGAAAAAAGTATGCTTCAATTTGCATTCAGAGTCCATCACTTCTTTAACTGGATGTGGTTAGCCATATTCCCTCATGAGTCCTTTGTACTGGTCTTAGATCATTGTGTTGCTGAGAAGAGCTAAGTCATTGCTAGTTGATCATCACAGAATGTTGCTGATACTGTACACAATGTTTTCCTGGTTCTGTTCATTTCTCTTTGCATCAGTTTGTACATGTCTTTCCAGGTTGTCCTGAAATCTACCTGTTCATTTCTTATTGCATGATAGTATTCTATTACATTCATATACCACAATTTGTTCAGCCATTCCCCAATTGATGGGCATCCTCTCAATTTCCAATATTTTGCCAGCTTGAAAAGGGCTGCTATAAATATTTTTTGAACGTGTAGGTTCTTCTCACTTTTTTGTGATCTCTTTGGGATACAGACCTACTAGTGGTATTGCTGGATCAAAGGGTATGTACAATTTGGTTGCTCTTTTCGAATAGTTCCAAAGTACTCTCCAGAATGGTTGAATCAGTTCACAGCTCTACCAACAGTGCATCAGCATCCCAATTTTCTCACATCCTCTCCAACATTTGTCAATTTCCTTTTCTGTCATATTAGCCAATTTGATAGGTGTGAGGTGGTACTTCAAAGTTGTTTTAATTTGCATCAAAAGTGATTTTGAGCATTTCTTCATATGCCTATAGATAGCTTTGATTTCTTCATCTGAAAATTGCCTGTTCACATCCTTTGACCATTTATCAATTGTTGAGTGGCTTGTATTCTTATATATTCAGTTTCATATATATTTGAGAAATGGGGCCTTTATCAGAGACACTCGCTGTAAAGATTGTTTCTCAACTTTCTGCTTTCCTTCTAATCTTGGTTGCATTGGTTTTGTTTGTGCAAAAGCTTTTCAATTTAATATAATCAAAATGATCTATTTTACATTTCATAATGCTCTTTATCTCTTATTTGGTCATGAATCTGTAATTCACTTAACTTTTCCTTTAAGAATTTGGATGCTATACCACTTGGTGCATACATGTTTAGTATTGATATTGCTTCATTGTCTGTGGTACCTTTTAGTAAGATACAGTTTCCTTCCTTATTTCTTTTAATTAGATCAATTTTTGGTTTTGCTTTGTTTGAGATCAGGATTGCTACTCATTTTTTTTTTTACTTCAGCTGAAGTATAATAGATTCTTTTCTCTATCTTTACTCTGTATTTCTCTGCTTCAAGTGTGCTTTCTGTAAGCAACATATTGTAGGATTCTGGTTTTTCATCCACTCTGCTATGTGCTTCCATTTTATGGAAGAGTTCATCTCATTTACATTCACAGTTATGATTACTAACTTTGTATTTCCCTTCATCTTATTTTTTCTACTGTTTGTCCTCTCTCACCTTTTACCCTTCCCTTCCTCACCAGTGTTTTGCTTTTGTCTACCACGTCTCCCTATCTGCCTTCCCTTCTTTCAGTCTGGCCCACCACCTACGCTGCCTCCTTTACTTAATCTCCTCCCCTTCTATTTCCCTATCAGATAAGACAGATTTGTATATTCAACTGATTTTGTATATTATTCCCTCTTCTATCCAATACTGATGAGAGTAAGTTTCAAGCAATGCCCATTGACCACCCTCTCATCTTCCTCTCCATTGTCTTTTGCACCTCTTTATATGAAACAATTTACCCCATTCTACCTCTCTCTTCTTTCTGCACCCAGTGTACTCCTTTTTCTCATCCCTTAGATTTTTTTATGCCAGTCCCTCAAATTCACTTTATACCCATACCCTCTGTCTATGTATATTCCTTCTAGCTGTACTATGGTACAAAGTTTTAGAATTACAGGTATCATCTTCATATGCAGGGATGTAAACAGTTCACCTCTATTGAATTCCTTGTAATTTCTTTTCCCTTTATACCTTTTTAGGCATCTCTAGTTGTGTGACACTGGGCAAGTCACTTAACCCTCCTTGCCTCAGTTCTTTATCTGTAAAATGAGCTGGAGAAGGAAATGGCAAACCATTCCAGTATCTTTGCCAAGAAAACCCCCAAATGTAGTCACAAAGAGTCAGACATAACTGAAACAAATGAACAACAACAACCAAGGTATATATGGCTTGTCATTAGAAGGTTGGCCTTTGGGAGATGAGATATGTTTGATTCTTGAGGCCTTTTTATACACATTCACAAACATCTCTTGATTAGAAAAAAATATTAAGAATAGGTTTATGAGAACATTTAAAAAGTAGAGAATAAGAAGCTGTTATCTGCTCTTTATTATTGAACCAATATTGGAATATAATATGCAACTATATATTTAATTACATTAGAGTCTACTCATTGCCCAAAAGGAAGAGGATAGTAAGATTTCAGTTTTTTTCTTAAAAAAGATCTCTGAGTTCTTTCCTGTTAGCTGTCAAACTGATTACTTCTATTGCTGCTGCTCCTGTTTGTCCTTAATTCTCAAAGCAGACCATTACATCAAGGAGGTGATGCCATAACATGTGAGTGAATTGGATTTAAGTGAGGGAGGACTGTGCAAAGCCACCAGCCTCACTTTCTATTCTGCAGCCGAATGGGTCCAGTGGCCAGATATAGATCAGGACAATTGGAGATGGCCTAGGATACAGTGGGGACCTTGGGCTTTTCAAGCTAAGGTCTTTAACAGGTCTCAGTTTGACTGAGGCTAGGCCCATTCAGTGATTAAGGCTTAATAAGAAATGAGGCAAAGAATGATCTCTTAAAAAATAGATCTGAGAAGGGAAGCCCCTCAGGGTTTCTGGTCCAAACAGAAACATTATGAACCAACTAGGGCCCAAACTATGCCCAAAGTGCCCTGGGACTTATTGTTGGAGAGAGAGAGAGAGAGAGAGAAGAAAAGGAGAGGGAGGGAGAGAGAGAGTGAGAAAAAAAAGAAGGAAGGAAGGAAGGAAGGAAGGAAGGAAGGAAGGAAGGAAGGAAGGAAGGAAGGAAGGAAGAGTGTTGCCCAATGGGAAGTTTGATCCCCAATGGGAAGGTCTTTTTCTATTCACAGAGGTTGCTGTTTGTCCTTCTTTCATGAAGAAGACCATGACAACAGAGAGGTGGTGCCATGAGATGCAAATCAATATTTCAATGCAGATTTTAAAGGACTCTTAAGTCCAGAACTTTGAGCCATTTCACTATCTATGCTGCCTATGCTGTCCAATTGAAATATTGATTCTGACGCTCAAAGGTATGTAAAGTTGGACAAGTCATTTAATATTTCTGAGCCTCAATTTCTTAAAAAAAAAATGACATTTTTTTCTGACTGATAAATGATTATCTATTGTGGATACAAGGAGAAACCATTTGGAATAAGATAAGCCATTCAATGAGTAAGTGTTTCATCAAGACTCACCAGAGGGGCTCAACTAGCCCTTTATGATGCTTTTCTGGTAGGAAATGAGGAGTAATTCAGGCAAAGGATCTTCACTCAGCTGATTCAGTTTGGAGTGTCCTCAGTGTAGCTCCAGCTGAATATCATTCTCTTTCTGTGTCTTTATAAATCTCCTTTTGTTAACTGTTGAATGATCTCCAAGTGTCTCCTTTTGTTCCAGTTCTGATTGAACCTGAATATTTTGTTCCAGTGTTAAATATGTTTACAAGCCTGAGCCAGTCCAGTCCAGAACATCCTGAAACTGTGTAGGTATTAATCTCTTACAATCCAGTTTCTGACCTTATCATTTCACCAAAACTGCCCTTTGCAAAGTCATTAATAATACCTTAATTGCCAGATCCAACGATTTTTTTTCTCACTCTTTATTCTCCTTGACCTCTGTGCAGCCTTTGACATTATTGATTACCTTTGGGATACCACTCTCTTCTGATTCTTCTGTTACCTATCAGACCATACCTTCTCAATCTCCTTTGCTGAATCCTCTTTGAAATCACACACCCTAACCAAAGGTGTCTGTTTGGGTTTGGTCCTGGGCCCTCTTCTCCTGTCTCCCTCTACCACTTCACTTGGTGATCTCATCAGCTCTCAAGGATTTAATTACCATCTCACTGTAGTATCTCTCTATATAAGTTTCTGTTTATGTATGTGTGTATAAAATATCTCTCATCTGAGTTTGCTGGGACAGTTCATTTTTTTGTCTCATGCAGTTTCCATTTATGATTTCTTGAAACAACTCTGGAAGAAAAAAAAAACCCACAAAAAACCAATGGTGTTAAAAGGGGTCCAATGATTCTCTAGACCAGCTCATTATTTTTCAAATGGAGTTACTTGAGTAACCTTTAAACCCAAATCGCTTTCATTGAATGGCCAATAATAAACCGCAACCCAAGCCTCTGTGACTCATTGTTTAGGTTTTGACAGCTTAGAATTAGTGTAAATAGCATTTGTTTTATGTTTTGGCCAGAAACTTTGAGGGTTTTCCCCTCCTAGATTGACATTTTTGTGGTGGTAAAATTGGCTATCTTTTGTCTCATTTCCTACTTAGCCCTTAGTCATTGAATGGATTTTGCCTCAGAAAAAGTGAGGCTTTGGGAAAGACCTTAACTAAGAAGGCCTAGGTCATCCGCTACATCTGGGCCATGATCAGTCTTCTTGACTTTGGTTTTGCCACTGGACTTTGATGACTCTGGAAGAGAGAATAAAGCTGGTTGTTTTGTGCTGTTCTGCCTCACTTAAATCCAATTAATGTGCAAGTCAAGATATTACCCTCTTAATGTGGACAAACCACAATGGCTTCAATTTCCTTAACTGTATAATTGGTACAATAATGGTGATGAGGTTTGGGGTTGAGGGGTTCTTGAGACCCCAAAATACAGACATGCCAGGTGCTGCCAAGTGAATTCAACTCAAGCTTTCTCAGTCAAAGAAAAACAAAGTTTATTAAAGATTCAACATATTGGGTAGACTCTCAGGTAGCATGAGCATTTGTGACGCTAATGCCAATGGGCCAGATTAATCTGAGCTGAGCTAGATTGAATCTGAGTGCCTTCCTGGAGGCAAGATGGAGCTTATATACAGAAAGACTATGGAGTCCGAAGTGATGGCAGGAGGGGTTTAGGGCAGACAGAGGTGACTGGGGTGAGGTCAGACTCCAGGGTGGGAAATAGCGGAAGATTATGTGGAGATGACAGACAATGGAGGGCTAGGGTGGCAGAGCTAGGGTACAGATATTTTGATCAGGATCAAGGGCGAGAAACAACCAGAAGGTGATCCAGAGATAACCAGACAATGGAAGGCTAGGCTGGGCTATTTGGGCATGAAAAGTGGGATCAGATCAAGTAGTCCATATCAAGTGGGATGATTCAGTGGGTTTAAGGGGGTTCCCACAGTCAAAACCTCGTCAATAGCACCTACTTCAGAGAGTTTTTGTGAGGATTAAATGAGACAATGTCTATAAAGATATTTATAAACCTCAAAGCACCTTACATATGTTAGATATTAATTAAGAGAATAGCTAAATAGTATTATTATTCTTAGTTAAAAGAAAAACATAAACTGAAAAATAATTACATAGCACCTTAGCATAAACATATATGGTATGTAAGATAATACAAAAGCTTTTAAAAAATCTTTTAACTCAGATTTTTTTTTTCATTTTTCTCTTGTCATATTTTTAAAATTATTTTAGATGCAAAAGAGTATGATTATAGGCCCTAGACAGGTTGTGAACAAGCTAGATATCTAGTGGAAATCTGGCAACATGTTTTTGGACCAACATAGTAGCTGTTGATTGAATTAAAGAATGAAGGTGTTAGAAATACACTTGACGCTGAAATTCAGGTATGAAGGGCAACTTATTACTGAGGAATCCAAAGGAACTGGTAAATGTTCCTGGCCAGGAGCAGACTATCCTTCTTTAGGAAGATGGAGTGGGGAATACAGGAGTGAGATCAGCTTTATTCTGTTAGACTGACACAGATTGATACACCATCAGCTCAGTACCTCCCTTCAGAGAGCAGATTGGTCCACTCCCTTCTGGGTTACTATCTTCCCTATATGCCCCTCACATGTAACTCCTTGATATGTCCCCTCCCCTCACAACATACGTCCCCTGTCCAAAAATGGTGGAAAACTCCTCCCTGTGTGTGTGTAAGGTAATATTCAATTAGCCAATTAAGCATGCGAGGTAGTCATTTGATCCAGTTTTCTCTTCAACCCTGACCGTTATCTGGCTGGTTTAGGCCAGTTTTGCCTATATCCAGAATTTGTGGTTTTCAGAAAGCCACTATCTATTCTCTCATTGGCTGGGTCCATCTACCTTAGTTAATTTTTATTCCCTTCTTTGTTAGAGCTGACACTTCATTAATTATCCTGTGGAAACTTAATTAACTCATCTGTGGAAACCTAACTTTCCCTAACTTTTACTAATCTCTCACAAAGGGTTAGTATACAATGCAATCAAGTTTTATGAATACACAACTGTTGTTCCATAGAAATATGCGAATGTATTCTGTGTTATAATGATACCTACCATAGAACTCTTGATGTAGGTAGTTCAATGCAAGGTTATGAGTACAAGACATCTCTTACATGGTAAGCCATTAGCATCTCTGCCCAACAAAATGTAAAAGGATCTGGGGATCTTTAAGGGATATTAAGTAGTTATAGATAACTAGAAGTATGGATAACTACTCCACATTGGGGTTATTAAGGAAGATTCAATTCTGTTATTCCCAGGTATCCATAGTTGTAGGATGTTTTTAATTAGTGCTGAGTATACCACTAGGTGCAGTGGTTTTTCCAATGAGATATTTCACATTGTCTTCCATTTTTTCATTCATTTGGGTCTCTTTTATAATATCTTGATTTCTCATAAAGTCACTAGCTTCCACTTGCTCCAATCTAATTTTTAAGGTGTTATTTTCTTCAGTGTTTTTTTGGTTCTCCTTTAGCAAGTCATTGACTTGTTTTTCGTGGTGTTCTCACATCACTCTCATTTCTCTTCCCAATTTTTCCTCTACTTCTCTCACTTGCTTTTCCAAATCCTTTTTGAGCTCTTCCATGGCCTGAGACCAATTC
>CM053622.1:260687997-260698561 GCA_028646595.1 Phalanger gymnotis | reverse complement strand
ACTTTGTCTCAAGCTTGAGGGGTTGTGCTGCTGTTTTCAGAGCTATTTCTACACAGCAAGTTCTGCCACACCAGCTCTCCTCCTCCCCCAAGAACTGCCAACCTGAACCGTGACTCAGATCCAAGCAGGCTCTGCACTCCTGCTCTGCTCCACCACTTAATCGCTCCCAGCACATGGCCTGGGGCTGGAAGCAACTGCAGCTGTAGCTCTGGAAGCAGCCTCAGAACTGCACCATCTGCACAGCCCCTGGGGCGGTGGCCAAACCCCAAACTCCTTTCATTCTGTCCCTGCAGTTTTTTCCCACTAACCTGCTCTGTTGTCTTTGGCGTTTGTGGGTTAGAAGTCTGGTAACTGCCACAGCTCACTGTTTCAGGGCACTACGCCCTCTTCTACCTGCCTACTGGTCTGGTTGGTCTGGGAGCAGCCCATGTGGTGCTCTGCTTCATTTTGCTCCCAGCTCTGTGCGATAGGCCTTACCAAGCAACCATCCAGGGTGTCCTGGGCTGGAGCCCTGCTTCCCTCTGCTATTTCGTGGGTTCTGCAGTTCTAGAACTTGTTCAGAGCCATTTTTATAGGTGTTTGGAGGGACCTGGGGCAGACCTTTTGGCAAGTCTCTGCTTTCCAGCTGCCATCTTGGCTCCTCTCATACTGTCTTGCTCCAAGAATATCTCTGGGCCTGTACTTTTATGCCAATTTAGACTCTTGAAGAGTTAATGGCTTCAGTTTTCAGGATAAGTCTGCTTTAAAAATGGAGTCTGCTTGTGTTGGATTGTCTTTGTTTTTTGTTGGGTATAAGATTTATAAATTGATCTTGGTGGCTCTAGAACAAATCATTAGTCCTTTAATTCTAGATGAAGGAATCAAACAGTTTAACTGGTATATGATTGAATGACTGCATTAATTAGCATCTTCCAGAATGAAGATCATGCTGCCATTTTTGTTCTATTCCACATGGTTCCCAAATGGGAGAGCACCACTAAATGTGTGTGTATATATATATGCACATATTTGTATATGTATATATGTGTATGCATACACACACACATGCACATACACACTCAGAGACAGAGAGAAAGAAGAAAAAAGAGAGCTATTTGGATTATCCTTAAGAAGTTTTTACCCAGACGAAGGAATAATTATGCAATTGACTCAAGGTAGCTAATCCGGATAATGTACACAAAACAATTCTCAGAAGGATGCATGACTTTTTTCATAAAAAAGAACTCTTTGCCTGAAATTTCTTAATCAAAAATCTCATTATCTTGACTAGATTTTACCTGGGGAGATGGAACCCAGAATGTGTCTCTGGGAACACATGCACAGATATTCACTGTAATGAAATTTGGTGCAATATTCATGAAGCTTTCATTAAACATCTGACATACTAGCAAGGTTTTAGGCACTTGGAATCCAAAGATAAAAATGAAAACAGTCCCTGATCCTCAATGAGTTTCCATTCTATTGAAGAAAAACAACATATTAGATGAATAAATATAAACTGTATACAAAGTAATGTAGCATCCTCATGCTGTGCCCTCTTACCTTTCAACTTCTAATTGTGTCATTATTAGTGATTACTATTTATGTGGGAACATAAAAGACATACATAATTCAAAGAGAGTGTTTTCTGGCAATAGACAGGAAACCAACTAATAGAAGGGGAGGAACAGGTATGAGATTTCTACTCTGTCACTGGAGCTTCTTCCTTCCATTGTCATTGAGTTTTGGACTTTGTGCTTACTATGAGGGAAATCAGATCATTTGGCAGAAGACAATGAAAGATGAATTTCTAGTTGCCATGTGAGAGGTAGGGAGAAGGGAAATGCTGCCATTAAATTGAGACAGCTAGAGATCAGACTATTAAAATACTCCCCCATTTTCTAACTGTATTATTTGTGGGAGGCCAGCTTTTCTTCCTCTAAAATAAAATATTGTAACAGTCTGAACACGGGAGTAGATATTAGAATACAGCTGCCATCTTAGTTCCACTTCTGACAACAATTGTTGTGGAAGTTCTGACAATTGTAGTGAGCTAATCCTCTACAATCTTGGTCTTCCAAAGTTAGATTTAGGTAACTACTAGACAAATTTCTTTTTTGGAAAGTCATTCAATCAATAAGCATTTATTAAGTATTTTCTATGTACCAGGCACAGAAATCAAATCTTTGATTCATGATAACTATATTGGAACCCCCAAAACACTTGGGAGCTTTCTAGGTTGCTCATGATAAAATCACCTGTTACCTGGCTTAGGAGACCATCAGGAAGTCAGGGAGCCTAAGGTAGGCCTTCTAAGAGATTTAATTGCACTTTTCTTGCTGTTCTTCACTCACCTTGGCAGTTGTTCCAAGCCTTTACTTCCCGTCTCCAGTCTCCCACTGCCCCCTCTCCCCACACATTCTAAGTTGAGAATCTTGTCTCATACTTCACCAAAAACAAACAAGCAAACATACAAAACCCAATCCTGAGGGCATTTGCAGAGGATTCCTTCTTTTCCTTTTCTT
Organism: Phalanger gymnotis; assembly: GCA_028646595.1. Classification (NCBI taxonomy): domain Eukaryota; kingdom Metazoa; phylum Chordata; class Mammalia; order Diprotodontia; family Phalangeridae; genus Phalanger; species Phalanger gymnotis. The sequence goes on along the minus strand of CM053622.1, from coordinate 260,696,057 downwards.
TTTAAGCTGATGTTATCCAGATGTCTTACCCTACTATCTCTTCCTTCAACTTTGTCTTATGTGAAAAAATGGCCCTTCTCTTTGCCAAAGCAAACCCTTGTCCATGTACCCTTGATCCTCTCCCTTCTCATCTCCTTTACCAGATTAGCCCCACTATCATTTGGCCTTTTTTGGTATCCTTAGAACTTAGCACAGTGCCTGGCATAGTATGTATTAATAAATGCTTGTTGAATGAAAGACTGACCAAAACGTGCTAGGAGACAGAGTTCACTCCTCCTTTCTTTTCTTTTTTGCCAGACTCTAAGATTAGAAGCTGTGTCATATTTTTTTCAAAAAGGAAAACAAAAATGAAACACCAAATAAAGACAAAAAAACACATTATCTTTTACTCTCCAAGTGGCTAATGTACCTCCCAGAAGCCACCATTATGTAATTTTATATTCAACAAAACTATAAACTTTGACCATCCTTAAAAAATAAAGATTTTGCAAGTTGCTCCCCTAACTTCTTTTGAGTTCCAGGACTGATGTATTTGAAGGTCTATTCAGCTGGTTAGCCCTAGAAAATTCCAATTCCACTAATCCTTGAAATTGTTTGTGTATATATGAAATTATGCTTTTTTTTAACTTAAGTGGATGTGTCTATCTCTTATTTTGGTAGAGCGAGCAGTTAACAAAGAAAAATTGAGATTAAAAAGATTGGGGCATTGAGAATTTATAGGGAGATCAAAAGATGTATGTAGTTTTATTTATGCTGAATCATCAGCAGGTCTTAGGACAAGGGCGTCTTTCTTCCAATAAAAACAAACTAGATGGTTACTTATGAAGACAAGCTTAGCCTCCAAGTAGTGGGGTACTACCATGATGCATTTTTCTTAACTTTATTTTCAGATTAAGTGAACTAAATAAATCCACTTCACTCCTGTGGGCAGATTGATCACAAGGAAGAAAACAAGGTATCATTTGATAGAGTTTTAGTCATTGCTTTTTTCAGAAAGAAAATCCCAAAGGAACAAAGATAGATGAGCTTCGGGGGGAGGGGACAAACCTAGAAAACCAATGAATTTTTTCTCCAAACCCAATCCTGGGTTAGATTTCTTAGTAGAAATGACTGAGCAGGAACAAGGGGTTGAAAAACACTTTTTCCCCTCTAGAAATCTCTTCTGAGTCACACAATATTGCAACTTAATATCATATAAAAAGACAAGTTTGGGTTATGTTTAAGTATGAGGTAAGATATGAGATGTTCTGTTTATAAAATTAGTACTATAGAATAATAAATCATTTTCAAGAAGCATGCCAAAAAAGCTCAACCAACAAAAAACTAGACAAAATAACAGTCTTTCATGTGACTATCTCAGAATGATAAAAGTGAGAAGAAAAGAAGGAGGTATTAAAATAGATAAAACCTCAATACTTGTCAAAAAACTTGAGGGAGTAAGATCAAATTTATATTAATACTATATTTTTTTCTGAAGGAGGAAGGTCCCCCTTTAGGAGGGACAACAGGAGAAAGGAGAGGTCAAAAAAGAGAATACAGTTACAGTTTATCATAATATCAAAGTTTGGAAATTCAGGTATTCTTGAAATTCTTTTCATCAGTTTGTATGGAGAAGAAAAACATTTTCTGGTTTTATAAAGTCAGGATGTATTGTATTCCATTTTATATGTAAAAAGTAATAACACTCTCTTCTGAACTTTAAAGGTCACACTTCCTTTTCGTAATGGGAGGTATAACTGGGATCACCTTTTGCGACTTGTACCATGGCAAGGGCAAGATGAAATTAAGCAGAGATCTTATTAACAATCTGGACCATGGGCAAGGGGTGAATCCTGGTTCCTTAGAAGTTAAGTACTACCTCTGAAGAGAGGGTAACTAGAACTACATCCCAGAAGAAGGTTTTATCAAAGATCTTCAAAAGAGAAATCTCTTTCATTAGTTTGCTTTTGAAAATATTTTTTCCTCTTAGGAGAGTTTTAAACATCCCTGTTATCAGAAAATGGGGAATAAAAGTAGAAAAGAAAAGCTATCAACTAGTGAAGGAATCAATAAGGAAAATCATAAATTTTTCTAAACTTTTAAGTACCTCTAGAGATTAAGGGTGGGGGTGGGGCATTGATAAAGGATAGAGTTCCTCAGGTTCTGAAGACCTAACGCTTGGTAAAGCCTTACAATTCTTAGGAATAAGCAATTCCAAAGTGTCTATATCCAAGCTGTCTTTATGGCTGTCTTGCTCTGAGTCTTCAGAATAGTAGCTCCCATTTTCCTATAAATGTCTTGCTTTTTAAGGTACTATTACAATGAGAGGTATACAATATCATCACATTGCATACCATTTAACTCATGAAAATTCAGTGATAAAAGCTTGACAGGAATGATGAGTCCCCTAGTCACAGTGGTTTGTTAAAGTGCTTGTTACTCTTGCAGCCCAGATCTCTAGGTGTGTTGCATTCCCATAGGGAGTGTTCTCTTGGTTTCACACAGATAAGGAAACTAAGGATTTATCTCTTACCTGAAGCTTTAGCTGAGCCTTTGTGATGGAGGAAAATGCCCAGTTCAATTAGGAGGAAACCAGTTCTACTTGGTGGGGAGTCACCTTATTATTTCTTTCTTCCAGGCATGGCCATAAAGGGCTGTGTGTGTATGTGTGTGTGTGTGTGTGTGTGTGTGTGTGTGTGTGTGTGTGTGTGTAAGAAGATAGTGTTTGGTTTGAATGATAAGATTAAAAATAATCTTTCCTACATTTTAACCCTTAGGCCAGTTCTATCCACCTCCATATGGCTACTGATTAAGGAGACAAAAAAATTCCCTTAAATTTAAAAGTGGCAGAAACATTGGCCAAGTTGGAAATGGCATTAACTTATCACTAAAAGACATAAAAGATAATTGTGTGCAATGGCAATGCTGCAAGAAAGAATTTTTTGGCCTTTACTCAAACTGTCATCTGAAGTCTTCTGATAAAAGACTTAAAGATGGACAATTCAAAGGATTTTTATGGGTAATTGTGATTATATATTCTTCACTTTATGCAATAATTTTAGAATCTACCTTCTGCATCAAAAATGGCTGTACTATGTTGTGAACTGTTTCAGCCATTCTGGAGAGCAATTAGGAACTATGCCCAAAGGGCTATAAAATGTACATACACTTTGACCCAGTAATACCACTTCTAGGGCTGTATCCCAAAGAGATCATACAAGTGTGAAAAGGACCTGTATGTACAAAAATATTTATAGCAACTCTTTTTGTGGTGACAAAGAACTGGAAATCGAGGGGATGCCCATCAATTGGGAAATGTCTAAACAAATTGTGGCATATGAATGTGATGGAATACTATTGTGCTATAAGAAATGAGGAGCAGACAGACTTCATAATAACCAGGAAAGACTTACATAATCTGATGCTGAGTGAGGGGAGCAGAACAAGGAGAATATTACACACAATTACAGACACATGCATGGTATCTGTGATGACTAACTTTGATAGACTTGGCTCTTCTCAGCAATACAACATTCTAAGGCAGCTTCAAAAGACTCAGGACAAAAAAAGCTATCCACATCCAGAGAAAGAATTATGGGGTCTGAATGCAGTTTTGAGGCAAACTATTTGCTTTCTCTTTTTTCTTCTTTTTTTATTTTTTTCTTCTTTCTCATGGTTCATTCCATTGCTTATAATTGTTCTTTACAACTTGACTATTGTGTAAATAAGTTTAATGTAAAGGTATATGTAGAACCTATATCGGGTTATGCCATCTGGGAGGAGGGAGGAAGAGAGGGGGAGAAAATTTGGAACTCAAAAACTCATGGAACTGAATGTTGTACACTAAAAAATAAAAAATAAAAATGACTCCACTATACTTACGTATTTCCAAAAAAAAAAAAAGATTGTTAGTTGTAGAAAGTTGTTCTTGTTTGGAGAAACATTAAATAGTAGAGAACCCTGATATATGACTTGATCTCATTTCTTTTCAGAATTGCAATGCTTGATTTTTATTCCTTTAAAAATTAAGGAAACAAACCTTCTAAGATTAGCTACCCTTAATATTGTCACCATGTGCAATGCAACCCTAAAGGACAAGAGGGCATCCCATGTCCAAGAGAGAGCTAAATATTGAATAAGAGTGAACATTCTTGAACTTTTTTTTTTTCAGGGAGTTTTCACTAGCTTTCATATATTCATGAAAACGGATCGGTTGGAAGTAGGGAGATGCTCCTATGTGTTTAAAAATCTTGCTTTGTCCTGGTCAGTGGTGGCTTAACCACATTTGCAGGTGGTTGCTATGCTCCTCTCCCCCCATTTTTTTGGCTCAATAGAAAATTTTGGAATATGAGTAGTTGACATTTTGCTGAGTGTAAAGAAAATACTAGAATGAAAGCCTCCAATTTTTATACTTTTAGTTCTCTGAATACCTGAATATACAATATACCAAATGAATTGAAGAGAAATTAAGCTAATAAATGATTAACCTTATCAATTTGTTTTTCACCAGCCCCCAGTTAAAAAAAATGCAATGATAAAAATTTTGGTGCTTACTGGCAGTCAGTTACAAGTTTATGAAAACTGTCTTATAGGAGCAACAGGACGCACTTTTATTATATTTATGAGTTATAGTCTCTTCTCTTTTTCCATTTCAAATTTTGTGCCGATTGACTAATGCCCAACACCAAAACCCTATAAAGGATTTTTTAGAGTAGTATAATTCAAAATGGAAGTTTCATATTACATTTTCAAATGGAAAAGGATACTGTTCTTCACTATAAGGGCACTACACTAATGTGGTATTACTCCAAAGTCCTGTAGGGACCATGCATATCTTATCTGGTTGAATGACTGCTGAGTCTGTCATTCGTTGTTGTAGGTGGTTCAATATCTTTTCACTTGGTCTTGTGTACCTTCATAAAACATATTTCTGATTTGTCTTGTTTTGTTCAATGTCTTGATATATAGATTAGGAGCCAGGGGACTAAAACCTCACCTAAGGAAGATGTCCTTCCATAGGTCTTCAAGTGGGTTCTCAGTTTCATGACTGGGATAGTCAATAGGATAGCCAATAGCTAAGCCTCTTTTGTAAGTAGAACAGAGCTAGATAGGGGCAATCATTCTAAAAGATAACAAAAGGATAGGTTTGTATTTTGGTCTTTCAAGTAATTACTTGATATTACTAGCAAAGTATGTATTTTATTCTATGATTTGCCTGACAGGTCATTCTGTATTTTTATTTCTGTTTTTATTTTTAATTTGCAAAGCCTAATAAAGAGAGACAGAGTGGTATAGTGTAGTGCTTCTTAAAGTATTATCTAAGAGCCCTTTGGGGATCCCGAAGTCTCTTTGAGGAGGTATACAAAGTTAAAACTGTTTTCATAATAATGCTTATACATCTTAATTTCAAATGTAGTAAATACCAATAAACATAATTCACATAAACAAAAGTTCTTTTTTAAGGGGAGGAGATTCTAAAAAAAAAAAATAAGATTGTAAAGGGATCCTGAGACCAAAAAGTTTGAGAACCAGTGATATAGTGAATAGCTAGCCTCATAGTCAAGAGCATTTGGTTTCAAGCATTGCTTTTAATATATACTAGCAGAGTGACTCTAGATAGGTCACTAAACCTCTCAGGGCCCCCAGGGCCCTGAGACTATCCCTTAAGTATCCCTTAAGACTAAAAATAGCAGACAAGTTGATGATCTGAATTCATAAAGGAAGTTTCCTTGGTGAGAACCTTCTACATGAATGAAGTTCCAGGTCCAGATAAACATATATCATTCTCTAAATTTGTTATCCGTAGCTCTAACTTTTTTTTTTTGTAAATGTAGTCACTATCTTTATGGAGGGCATCTAGGTGGCTCAGTGGATGTAGAGCTGATCCTGAAGTAAGGAAGACCTGAGTTCAAATTTGACCTCAGACATTTACTAGCTGTGTGACCCTGGGAAATTACTTAACCCTGTTTGCTTCAGTTACTTATCTATAACATGAGCTGGAAAAGGAAATGGCAAACCACTCTGCCATCTTTGCCAAGAAAACCCCAGATCAGGTCATGGATAGTCATAAACAACTGCAACAACTTAACTACAATAAATCTTTATGGATCAGAGTGTAAATCTGGAGAGATTGCATTAATTTATTTAGGGCATTTTTCAAAAACATCACCCAAATATCAAGTTTCCAGAGGAAATTTTGATGTTTCACCAAACCAGCTAGCAGCTTCTGTGGGGGTGTAAGATCCACCAACAACCAGCACCCAGAAAGCTGTCAACACAGGTCCTTTTGACCTGCTTTACTTAAGGAAAGCAACATTAAGGGGTTAACAATCTTACTTTAATCCAGCATACAAATAACAACCACCCAGTTCAGGGGAAAAAGCCAGCACCCTGAATTACAGAGCAAATACAATTTGTAGTTTTCAACATCTGGGTGTACAGCCAGGGAGCTCATTAGAACGTCTGGTTCAGTCACGTGTCACTCCTGCTGTGGCTCAGAGCTCTGAGAAAGAACACTAACCTCTGCGCTTATGTGTCCTGTTCAGGGCTGAGACCTCACCCAGGCTGGGCGTGGACAAGTTCCCCACCCCCAATATCACATCAGATACAGATCAATGGCTCCCAATTGTCTCACTACTGAGAAATACAAAAACAACCCACTTTATCTGCCTCATTCAAACAAGGGATAGAATCATTAAAGATCAACAGCAAAAAGTCCCACCTTAATTACTGTTACAGATGTAAAGCAAATTTGCTTCAATTTTAATATTATCACTAAGCAAAATGACCATTTCTTCTTTCAGCTCAAAAATCCTTTGAATTACTTTAGCTGGAAAAATAGTATTTTCCAAGAATATAATGCTCTACATTCTATGCTGATATCATCTCAATTTTATACAGTTTCTCTTAATGTGTTGCCTCTTTTACAAAGCTGATTATTCTTATGGCAACTCGAAGCATAATATATAACTCCCCACTAACGTTTCTTGATAGGAATGATTGTCTTTGAAACACAATGTGTCCAAATTGCATGAGAGGACTCATTTTGGAGTACTTCCTGTAGACCTGAATTTCATCCTGACATTTAGTGAACTGAATCAATGCAGAGTCTAATATAAATCCCCTACATTGTACCATTTTTATTGTAAAATGTGTCATTGAAAATTTCTCTTGATGTGACATTGACATTAATAGGGTTGCAAAGTAAGAATTTTTCTCTAACATCAGCTTCCAAAATATACTGTATGCACATAATTAGATGTCTTGCACTACATAAGTTATTTAGCCAACTTCCAATACAAAAGATTTTGATTATTCACTTAATAGATCACAAAGGTCTTTTTTTACACGTTAGGCAAATCTCCTTTCTACTAGATTATCAGTAAGTGGAACCAAGTGGAATCATTCTTTGTCTAGCATCATTCTGACCATATCAAGCAGCTACAAAGAGCATCAGTGTTTCTTCTACTTAATAAAGATATTTATATGTTTCATATATTAAGTTACTTAACTTTATATGTAATTTGATTAATGCAAGAGTGCAACAAGGCAAGACTTTTTTTCTTATCACAGACATGAGTTTTGGCGAAAAGTTGGCTTTTTGCTTATTAAATGCAACTACTTTTTTTTCTTACCCTTCCAATCTGTGCTATGCACACTTTTAAGATATCATTTCAATTTATATTCAATTCATATTATCTAGAGCTAAAGCATTCATACAAAGCAAAAATAATAGCCTTTCTCTTCCATTAATAATATGAGACCCAATGAGAAATACATTGGAATTGGGCTTTTTACTTTGTGTTTCTATATTTCTGCAAATTTCAAATGTGATTAAATATTCTAAATATCAACAAACTTAGATGCAAGAGTTGGTAGAATTCTTTTGGATACTAATCAGGTACATTTGTTATCACAATTTGTTACTTTCCCTTCTCCCAATGGATAAAAAGGCTCATCAAAGTGATATCTTATCTTCTAAGTTCAGTTATCAGCAAATATTTATTTTAATTTATTTTTAACATGTTTAGTTTTCAGCATTGATTTTCACAGGTGTTTGAATTACACATTTTCTCCCCATT
>CM053622.1:260668454-260687497 GCA_028646595.1 Phalanger gymnotis | reverse complement strand
TGGTCTGTTCGCACCGTGCGCGCTGGGCTCAGCTCCACTCCCCTCAGCTGGGGGCTGGGAGCTCCATGTGGGACAGACCTTACCCAGAGACCATCCAGGCTGTCCTGGGCTGGAGCCCTGCTTCCCTCTGCCACTTTGTGGGTTCTGCAGCTCTAGAATTGGTTCAGAGCCATTTTTTAATAGGTTTTTGGAGGGACTTGGTGGGGAGCTCACACCAGTCACTGCTTCCCAGCCACCATCTTGGCTCCACCCCCACCCATCCTACTCCTCTTGAGCTAACTTCTATAGAATTTCAGACATTGGTATCCAAGCCATACTTTTTCTAAACTCTTGACAGCTGGAGTTGAGATTAGACTACATGTGATTTTCTCTCCTTATGTTAATTAAACAAAGATGTATGATGGCTCTAATGTGAAAGCTCGCTCATCCAACAGATTACAACCAATTTATAACTTAGTAGGTAAGTCTTAAGAAACTCATCAGAGGTTACTCTGATGAGGTCAGAAATAGAGTCGATTCCAGATCTCCCTGCCTACAAGTTCAGCACTATATTCACTTCACCATGATGCTCCTCTTTTCTCTGTTTCTCACAAATTCTAATAAGTGGTCATTCCCTTCCAAGTCTTATAATCTTTACTTCAGCAGCTTAAAAAGGCCAAGGTCTTCTACAGTATGCTGGGCCATTGCCAGTCATCTTGACTTCCAAGGTTGTTGTGAGACACAAATGAGATAATAATTGCTAAATGCTTAGCAAATGTCTAGCCCATAATAAATGTTATATTAAATATTAGTTATTATTATCATCATCTCTGGGCAAGTGACTTAACATATATTTGCCTCTGGTTTCCTCACCTATAGAAATTGGGACAAGAGCAACTACTACCCAGACTATTGTCATAATGATCAAATGAAATAATGTATACAAAGCACTTTGCAAATTGTAAAGCACTATAAAAATACTATTTTCATTTTTTATCTTCTCTGGGTCTCAGTTCCCTCATCTGTAAATTAAATAACTTCTAAGCTCCCTTCCAGCTCTGAGTTTATCATTCTATGATCCTGTAGTAGTATCATTGGTCTCCATGTGACTTACCAGAAATGGATCATGGTCATCAGGTGTGATAATCCTCAAGAGATTCTCAGTAATACCTTGATGCATGTTCCAGGAAGATAGCACACCTCCCAGTTGTTCATATCATGGATCAAGGTCCACATGTGACCACCTCAGTACTTCTCAGCAGAGAGTCAGCAATCATCACTCCTTTTCTCTTCTTCCTCTCCCTAAAATTGAACGTGTTCCTACTTGTAGATCTTTATTATCAATCAATTAAAGCACAAGAAGCTGGGGAAGTTTTTTTTTTTCCCCTCAGAGAATTTAGCTCCACTCTCCATGGGAATAGCCTCTAACCCTTCATATAGCTCTCAGTGTTCAATGGTTTTTATTATTTTCTTTTGCTACGTCATAATCTTCCATTCTCCAACTTCCTAACATGAATCAAGTTTCCTTCATTTCTCATTAGGTTCTTTTTCCTTTTAGTTTTCTGCTTAATGCCATTCTTCCATCCTTTTGAGGAATACTTCATCCTCACTGATAATTTAAAGAGTAGTAACATTTTTTCCAAGCCATTTAACTTTTGATTTTTTGGAGAAACCAAGCTGCATTTGTGTAGATTTAGTTGTCACATAGCATTGACTGAAAGATAGTACAAACCCTACAGGTTGCTGGAAGAGAGCCCCAAATTAATTTTGGTTCTCATTGCTCATTCTCATGGCTAACGCTCATTCTAATGGAAAATTGCCTAGATGATGTTTTCAGTGTTGCTTGATGTTCTCCATGTCCCATCTTTCATCTCTGAGCCTTTTTGCAGGCCATCACAGGTGTCCACTGCCACTTGGTAGTGCCCCTGTTCTCTGCAATAGCTTTCTATATTAATTTTGTAGGTATCTAGTATTTACATGGATATTATATCCTCCATCCTTCAATAGAATGTAAACTAAATTAAATCTCATTTTTGTGTTTGTGTACCCAAAACCTAGTATGGAACCTGACCTATTATAGGTGCTTTCTAAATGCTTGTGACTTGTTTGGTTATTATGAACCAGCCATCAGATAGCATCTACTTGTGTCTTGCATCTTTCTTATTTAGCTGTATTTCGTAAATAAACAAACAAATAGATGAATTAATGAATGAATAAATGTGATATTGTTTCAGGCCATTTAGATTTTAATGTAAAATTTTTAAAACTATAATTTTTCTCTTTGAAAATTCATATTAGTGGTATTTGAAAATTTAATTTGCATCAAGAGTCCTAGATTTGGAGCCAATTATGCTATTAACCATCTGTGTAGTCACTTCTCTCTTAACAAAAGCATATCAGATTGGCTGCTCTCTCAGGATCCTTTCTGTTATTTCTTTAAATAATAAGCAGGTTTTGGGAGGTTTTGGGTTGTTTTTTTTTTACCGTTAATAGGCATTTTGAGTATAATACAAGACTATAAAAGCCAGTAATTTGGGTATGCACAGATATTCCCTGCATGGATTTAGAAAAGAGATGGCATATAAGCTTTGTGAGAGACAATTTCCTGCCATGATCCGAGGGTTGGTACCACATTTTCTAAACTTTAGGCTTCTGTTTAATATCATTTATGCTTCTGGTCACTAAAATTGTCACAGGTTAACTTACACATGTGATCCTTTAAGGTGTGAAGCAAAATTAATTTCAAAAATAGCAAAATTGCAGATTCTCTGAAATTTTAACCTTTTCATATAATTATAACAGACAATCATTAACCACTTCCTTCTAAATAAAATGGTGCTGAGTTGAATTACATGTAACAGAATCAAACTAGACCAGACAAATCTTCTAAATTATAGGTGACAAAATGCTTTGCATCAGATAAAGCATCCCAATTTGTCTCCATAAATGGATGGTTACAGTAAGTTGAGGGTGAGGCATTATGGAAGGCCTCTAGGGACCCACCCAACCAGTCCAGACATACTAAGACTTGACCTATTTATTATATTAGGTAACATCTATATAATATTTTAAAATTTCCTAAGTGTTTTACAGAATTATCGTAATTGAGATAATTCTCATTTTCTCTTCATAACAACCCTGTCAGGTAGGTGAGGGGTTACATGACTTGCCCATGGTCACACAGCCAAGTGTCTGAGGCTAGATTTGAACTTGGGACTTCTCCCCACAGAATGAGTAGATGAGAACAATATGTTCCAAAAGGTATGAAACAGGCACCATGAAGCACTTAGAACTTAGTCAGATATCAAAGATGCCAAAGTCAGGCACTGAATTCTGGGCCATTGCCAGTTATCCTGACTTTTGTCTTGCCACTGAACTTCAATGACTCTGGAAGAGAGAGAGAGGCTGGCCACTTTGTGCAATTCTGCCTCACTTAAATCTAATTCATGCATGAGTCAAGATATCACCCCATGATGCCACTGGTCTTCAAAACTGAGGGACAAAAATTGATATTGATTGAAAACAGACTGAAGCATGCTATTTTTCACTTTCTTCCATTTTTTGCCTTTTATTAGAGTGTTCTTGTACAAAATGATAATATGGAAATGTTATACCCAATTACACATGTATAACCTATATGTGATTGCTTTACTGTCTCAGAGAATGGGGAAGGGATGGAGGAAGGGTTAGAATTTGAAACACAAAACTTGAAATAAAAATGTCAAAAAATTGGGGAAAAAAGAAAGTAAAGTAAAAAAAAAAAAAGAAGCAAAGAAACCTAAAAACAATTTAAACTGAAACACAAACAAAATGTTTTCCTTCCCATAGAATAAATAGGAAGAACATTGTTGTAGTACCATTAACAAACTTTGATTGGTGAGAGAAATGTTCTATTAACTTTTATTAATAATTTAAGGAATCTTTCCATTTATGGCCTTCAATTCCAGCAAAAATCATCCTTTGGGATGGAGATATGAACCATTGCTTCAAAATCCAACTAAATCCAACTAAAGTTGGATGAAACCATGTAGGGCCACATAAGCACTGTGGCATAATGTATAGAGTGATCCACTAAGAGTCAGGAAAACCTAGATTTAAACCTCACCTTTGGCACTTACTAGCTGTGTGAGCATGGACAATTAATCTCTCTGAGACTTAATTTCCTAATCTGTAAAATGGAGAAAATAATATCTGTATGTACTAAGTGCTTTACAATTTTTAAAGAACTATATAGATGACAGTTGTTACCATTCTTATTAAGCTCAGAGTCTAATTAATTCTCTTTCTTTTCTCTGTCAATGACCTGGGGGCTTTACAAAATCAACTTGTGAATATGTATATGTGGAGGGGGGAGGTGTTAGAACAGAAAAAATAAATAAATAAAAAGCTCTATGAGGTATTCAAGGCTCAACAGAGAGAATTATTTTTGATTTTTGATCTTACGTACACATATCCTCCAAAAGAAGGGGACTAAAATGACCTTCTGGGTCAGTTGTGAGGAAAGGCCAAATTTCTTGTTAAAGGTAACCAACCATTACAACTGCTAGAGAATTTATCTTAGGTGCGTAAATCAGGACAAAGAAGAAAGGTCAGTGGAGAAAGGCCGTATTCTAAGGTGGAAAACATTGGAGGCCAGATACAGAAAAGGCTTTCTCATCTTTGATGCCAAAAAGCAAGGGCAATTTCTCTAGGCCTATGCCTAAAGAATCTAGGGTGAGGACAATGATATAAGATCTTTATGGCATACAAGTCTAGAATAAATGTAAAGGAAAAAGGAAGAAAGCATTCTGCCACAAGTCTGGAATACTATATGTAGTTAAAGGGTAGAGAAGTTCTGGAAGATTTGAGATCCTAAATAGTTTTGCCAAACTAAATTCAGCAGCTGAAGACCCAGTACTCAATTGTCAGTGTCCAGGTAATGCAGAATTGGACCTGCTGACTCTGAGGATGACAAGAAAATGAGGCTTCGGGTGAGGAAAGTATTATTGTTCAGGTAAAAGGGAAGCAACAAGACCTAATTAAGTGTAAATGAAGGGCCAGGGTTCATTGTAAAGACATCTGTGTCTTAATTCTATGTCATTCTTAGTAGTAAATCTCTTTAAAATACTTCAATAAATTACCTTGTGCTGTTTTCAGGGACAGAGTCAAAGGTAAAGAGAAAAGCAAAGCTATAATTAGCACTAGACCAATAGAGTTCTGGCCTCTGGTACCAACAAGGGGGGAGGAGTATACTTCCTCCCTCTAGAAAATTCCATTCTTCTGTGTTGTTTTCAGCTCTATGACATTGGGAATCTATATCTCTGGGCACTCCTCTCTTTGTGCTCCTCTTCCTTCATCTATCTTGTATTCACACTGGGTAGATGGATAGATTAGGTCCAGGAGACCTGGGAGAGAGACAGCACTTCCAATGTTTTGTTGTCGAGACTGCCTTCCTTACTAGCTGGAGGGTTCAGGGTGTGTGACCTCATCTTCTCCTGTTATGACTATATCTGTGTGTTTAGGTTACCACTACTCTTATTACCACTGTACCTTTTTTTAATACTCTTTTTATTATGAACTTAGCAGTTATCAACAAACTTGGATATGCAAAGAACATGAAGTGGTATTGAGATACTTAAATTAAATGGTTTTTAAAAGAAACATTTGTTATAGTATATTTATGATTTAATTAGAAGGTAAAAAAATTTCTCAATTTGTACATTTCACTTACATTTCATTTTTCCTTTTCTTCTACACTTTTAAGGTGTTTTTTAATGTGTCCTCTTTTAACTGAAATGCAAATATTCCTTGCTATAATTCTGAGAGAAGTTCTGTATCTATTTCCAAAGAATAAGTAGTTTGGTGAGGTTCAGAGAAAAGAGATGGTAGCAGCTGGAGACCAGAAAGGGGTGCAAATGAGCCAAGGTCCTGCACTGGTGGGTAAAAGAGTGATCTAATAGGGCACAATGCTGGAAATCACAAGACTTGGTGCTAAACCACTATGGCTGAAAAGTCCAAGGGAGCCCAGAATGTGGCAGGGACAGAAAATAAATGTGGTAATATTAAAGCACCTCAATCTAGTGAGTTCAGCAGCTAGGGAGAAGGGTTCTTTTGGCTAGTACCTGAGGACTAGTAGACTTAAGAGACACACTGACTCTTATCTGCCTAAAGCATTTCCAAATTTGCGAAACATATCTTGGCCCTCTGGAACCTGGAGTCATATACAAACACTCTTTATTGTCTTCTTGGACCTTGAAGCATTATCTAGTCCTATTACACAATTTTCTCTGAATTTTCCTAAATATTGATTAAAGGAAGGTGCTATAGGCCCTGAATCATTCATTTTGACTTATAAACATATATCCATGTGCCCAAAGCAAAATTAGCTATCATAAGGAATAAGACAATGGCATAGAATATCTAGAGGAGAAGATAACAAAATCACTTGCATTTAATTTTGAAATGCATGAATGAAATTTCTGTAATATTATTATCTTCCTAATTATGGTTTTGTCAGTGGTTTGCTAATGATTAAATGATATCCAAATTAATTTACATTTCCTGAGCACAAACCAGCTGTTGAGAGAAAAAAGCATCTCAGAAGAATACTACGACAGGGAGAAACCAATCTAATATCAATATTTGTAACAAAGAATGAAAAAGATGATCATCACAATAAGGATCATAAATTTAGATATGGAAGGTGCTTTAGAAGTTATTTCATTCAACACCTTCAATTCACAAATGAAGAAAATGAGGCTGACAGATGAAGTGATTTGTATGTGCACCCAAAATTGGTATATAACAGAGACAGGATTGGACACAGGTCTTCCTGACTCCAAGTCCATCACTCTATGAATGGTTAGTTTGAGTTGCTGATTTTTATGTTTTCTGAGGGAAGAAAGAAAGTGAATGGTTATTTCAAAATTCATCTATTAACCATCTTCAGTAAATCTGTTGACAATGGCTATGCTATTTCTTAGGCAACTAGGTGGATCATTTGGATAGAGTGCTGGACCTGGAGTCAGAAAAACCTAATTTCCAATCCAGACTCAGACACTCTCAAGCTTTGTGACCCTGAGCAAATCACTTAACCTCTGTTAGCCTTCATCCCTTGGAGAAGAAAGGACAAACCACTATAGTATCTTTGCCAAAAAAAAAAAACACACGGGGTCACAAATAATCACATGACTGAACAACCATGCTATTTCCCCCAAGCTCCAGCGATCTTTATTCTGCCTTTTTTCTCTTCATTAAAAAAACCACTTATTAAATCTTTCCTACCTATGGAGCAAGGTGATAGGCACTGTGGGTATAAAAGCAAAATAGTGCCTGCCCTCAAAAAACTTGTATTCTACTTGTTCAGTCATGATCAACTCTTCATAATCCTATTTGGATTTTCTTGGCAAAGATAATAGAGTGGTTTCCCATTTCCTTTCTAGCTCATTTTAAAGAAGAAAAAAAGGCAAACAGCATTAGCTGACTTGCCCAGGGTCACATAGTAAGTGTCTGAGGCTGGATTTGAACTCAAGTGTCCCCAACTCCAGGCCCAACGCTCTATCTACTAGACTACTTAGCTGCCTTACATTCTATTAGGAGAAAACAACAGAATAAAGAGTGAAACAGGGAATGGCGAGATCATACAATAAGCTCTAGAAATATGTCATGAAAGAGAGAGAACTAATAGCTTAGAGAATCAGGAAATGCTTCTCAGGACTGGAAAGCAGGGACTTGCATGAGCTCCCCTCCAGGTCCTTCCAAACACCTATAAAAAGTGGCTCTGAACAAATTCTAGAACTGCAGAACCCATGACATAGCAGAGGGAAGCAGGGCTCCAGCCCAGGACACCCTGGATGGTCACTGGGTAAGGTCTACTGCGCATGGTGCTGGAAGCGAAGCAGAGCAGAGCCCAGCATGAGCCACACTTGGACCAACCAGACCTGGAGCCGGCAGAACAGGACCTAGCGCTCTGAATCAGTGAGCTGTGGCAGTTGCCAGACTTCTCAACACACAAACACCAAAGACAACAGGTAAGGTTAGTGGGAAAAGCTTCTGGGACAGAGTGAAAGGAGTTCAGGGTTCAGCCACCGCTCGGAGACAGCCAAGGTGGTGCAACTCTGAGGCTGCTTACAGAGTTATATCTGCAGTTGCTTCCGGCCCCAGATCCACCTGGCGGGAGGAATTGAGTGGCAGATGCGAGCGGGAGCCAGCTTAGATCTGAGTCCGGTCCAGGTTGGCAGTTAATGGGGGAGGAGTAGATCCACTACCAAAATTTTGTGAAGGCAAAATTGGGATCTCTTTTTACTCTGGTCATGGCACATATGCAAAGCTGAATGCCATGAAATAAGCACATAATGTTGTTCTGACACACAGGTTCTTAACCTGAAGTCTGTGAACTTTGGCTTTTAAAAATATTTTGATAACTGTATTTCAATATTAATGATTTCCTTTGCAATGCTATTTATTTTATTTTATACTTTTAAAAATATTACTTGAAGATGGACTCTATAGGCTTCACTAGACTGCCAAAGAGGTCCATAAAACACAAAAATGTTAAGAATCTCTACTCTTAAGAGATAGGTATTTAATAGAAATCACATAAGCATTTATTAAGTGCCTACTATGTGTCAGGCACTGCTGTAGTTAATGGGTACAAAAATATAAATAAAACATTCTCAATTCACAAGGAGTTCATCTCAGGCAATAGATCGTGAGGGATAGAATTCTTATTGACATCAGAGCATACTAATCTATTAAAATGACTGCTCTGTCATGAAAATAATTTAGCAATAATCCTAATCAAATAAAATGCAGAATTATTCATTGAACCAAATCATTTTTCAGTCTCCTTGACTGAACAAAGGCCATGTTGACTTTTCAAGCAGAAAGATAAAAAAGGGTGGGGAGGCCAAACATGAGGAGAGGAGGAACAGACTCCCATCCTATCTGCAACTCCATAAAGAAGAACAAGGCTGGGCTATGCCAGTTTTTTGTGATTAAAGGATCACCACTCTCTTGGGCCATGGAGGGAGAAAGTAGAAATGGCAGCATGAGACAACCATTTTCATGGCCAGTTGAAAGCAAGAGAAATAGGGCGAAAGGGCAAGAGCCCAAAATTGTAGAAGTCTTGCCTCCTACTGCATTTCTGTTCAACCATATCCTGTTGGTCTAGTCACATGCTCTATTTCCAGGACCCTGGCTTCTATAACAGCCCACCTTCAGGATACATTCTCTTTAACTAAAAAAAAAAATTCTGCTAGAAAAAATTGAAACCCCCGTTTAATAAATAGAAAGGTATCTTTTTTAGTCTAGCTTAAACAACTACTCAGAAGCAAATAACTGAATTAAGAAGATCCTACTTTATTCAACAATGGAAAGTGCAACGTTTAATTCAATGACCAACTGGGGAATATTTCTATGCCAACAAAAGACATATGGGAGAAAGGGGAGGTTATTCTATTTTGACCACCATTTTGACCAAGAGGCATCAGGTGTCCATGTTGGTACCACAAGAGAAAGCAGTGATCTAAGGACACATGGGGTATCAGTTTTTAAATTTGATATTATTAAGGAGGAAAAATTCAGGTACTATACAGGTACTATTGGGGCTTGAGGGGATCAGAAAGTTTGGAAGAATTTGTCAGTCAATCATATATTACTGAAAGGATTGCTCAATAGTAGCATTGTCCCAGTTGACTTCCCATTGTCTTTATTGAAAAATCTTCAATATCCTTTCCCACTCTCTTCTTTCCACCAGTCATTGTCAAAGAGGTATACCTTCTCCATACTAGTGCCAATCTTTCAACCCTGCAACCAGTTCCAATCTCTCCCATCTTCTTCAGCACGTTGCATCTTCAGTCGTGATTTCTCTCTTGAATCTTCAACTTCTATGTAATGGTTCTTTCATTAATGCTTTCAACCATGCCCATTTTCCCCCATCCTCAAAAAAATGCCCTTCATTACACCCCAACATTGTCTCAAGCTATCATCCTACAGAGTTCTTCCTTTTCTCAGTCAAATTCCTAGAGGAAAATAAAAAGCTATACATAACTTTTCTCTTCCTACTCCTCAACCCTTTATAAATCTAGCTTCTGACCTCATCACTCATCTCAACATGCTGACTCCAAAGGTATTAACAATCACTTAATTGCCAAATCTGATCTTTTTTCCTTGTCTTCAAATTTCCCAATTTACCTGAATTTGCCATCGTTGACCACTCCTGGCTCCTGGTGATCTGGTGATTGCTATCTTCTCTGGGTTTTCATGGCACTGCTCTCTACTAGGTCTCCTCTTAGCTTTCTGACAGCTTCTCATTCTTGACTAGCTTATCATCCATATCATGCCCCTTAAATGTAGGTCTTTCCCTATGTTCAGTCCCCAGTCCTCTTCCTCTATATTCTCCTTTTTTGTTTAGTAATTTATTTTTCCCCAAATGCATGTAAAAAACAGTTTTCAACATTCACCTTAAAAATTGAGTTGCTAATTGTCTTCCTTCTTCCCCACCACCCTCATTGAGAAGACAAGCAATTAGTTTTTTATTTGTCAAATATTTATTGGGCATACAGGGAAGATGGCCAGGGTCCAGGTTAGTCTTTCTTGGCAGTAGCCTTCCTCATTGCAGTTAGGACATTGCTGAGCTCCTCTCTCTTCCTCTTGGCAAAGATGTGAGTTCCCACCCTTTTCTCGATGAACTTAAGGGCTGGCTTATCCTTAGAGACCTTTAACGATTCCATGCCACGCCTCTTATAAGGGTCAAATCCACATACTTCCCAGATCATATCTCTCACAAACTTGGCATGTTTGGTCAACTGCCCACTGTGGTGGCAGTGTCACCACTTCAAAATGTTTTTGGTAACTTTGAGGCCCTTATTGAGGCCCACAGCCATGGGGTATCGGATAGTCATGGCTGTGGCGCTACTGTAGCCCCAGTGGCAGCCACGGCAGAAGGGAAGGCAAGCAATTTGACTTAAGTTATACATGTGTAGTCTTGCAAAACTTATTTCTATGTTAGTTATTTTGTAAAAGAAAACATAGACCAAAATAAAAAAAAAACCCAAGAAAAGGAAAGAAAGTATGCTTCAATCAATATTCAGACTGCATCAGTTCTTTGTCTGGGGACGGATGGTATTTTTCATCAAAAGTCCTTCAGAGTTGTCTTGGATCTTTGTATTACTGAGAATAACTAAGTCATTCACAATTGATCATCTTACAATATTGCTATTACTGTGTACAATTTTCCCCACTCATTTCACTTTGTCTCAGTTTTTAAGTCTTTCCAGGTTTTTTCTGAGGGCATCTAGCTCTCATTTCTTATAGCACAATAATATTTCATCACAATTATATGCCATAGCTTGTTCAGACATTCCCCAGTTGATAGGCATCCTCTTAATTTCCAATTCTTTGCCACCAGAAAAGAGCTGCTATGAATATTTTTGTACATATAGGTCCTTTTCCTTTTTGTTTTTTACCTCCTTTGGGATACAGACCTAGCAGTAGTATTGTTAAGTCAAAGAGTATACATGGTTTTATAGGTCTTTGGGCATAGCTCCCAATTTCAGCCACTACTGTTGCAGATCAGTCACTCCCAAGGCCTACTCCCGGCTTGCTGGGGCCTGGTCTGTACCAGCGCTGTCTGCATGGGCCTGTTCTGCACTCTCAGCTGGTGAGACCTTTCCTGCTGACCTTTTAAGTTGTCTTGAACTGGAAAATTGTTTTACCCCATCCTTTCATGGTTTCTGCTGCTTCAGAATTTGTTTGGGGGCATTTTTTAAAAATTTTTGGAGGGGTTTGTGGGGAGAGCTCAAGTGAATTCCTGCCTTTTCTCAGCTCTCTTGGCTATTCCCTCTATACTGTTTTGATAACTTCATCAATTCTCATGAACCTAACTATTATTCTTACACATATGTACATATATTATATATGCATGAATTTCTGTTAGCATGAATGTATAAATGTTTTGTGTATATATCTAGTCTCCTTCCTGAACTTCAATTCTATCCATCACCAATTGCCTATTAAACTTTTCAAATGGGATTTCAAACTAAACATATCCAAATCATTATCCTTTTCTCTTAATTTCTCCTATTTTCCAAATCACCCTATTTCTATTGAAGACATTACTATTATTCCAATCTTCCAGGTTCCAAACTTCAAATTTATCTTTACTTTCTTTCCATTCACACATTCAATCAGTTACCAAAGATTGTTGTTTCTACTTCCACAACATCTCTCATATACGATCCTTGCTTTTGTCTCACACAGCTCCCATCATAATTTAGGAACTCATCATTTTTCATCTAGATTATTTCAAGGGCCTCCTAAATGGTTTCCTTGCCTTAGGTCTCTTTCTACTTAATTCTATTCCAAATAGTGATGTCAAAGTAATTTCCTTCAGTGCAAACCTGATCTTATGTCTCTATTGAATTTATTGGCTTCTTAATGTTTCAGAGATAAGATATAAATTCTTACGTTTAGTTTTAAAATCTCTTCACAACCTGACCCCAACCTACCTTTCAAGTTTCATAGCATACTACTCCCTCTGTTTCATTTTGTGATCCAAACAAACTGGCCTTCTCTCCATTCCTCACACATAATACTCCATCTCTGTGATTTTGCCTTAACCATTCCTCATGCCTCTTTACTTCTACCTCATAGAGAGCCCCTTATCCTTTAAAAACAGTTCAACACCATCTTTGACATAAAGGCTTTATGATTCCCCCAGTTGCTAGTATTCACTCATTCACACTCACTGACTTTAACTACTTTGTATCTCTATGCAATTTATTCATTTATTCAAATGTATTTATAATACATTTATGAATGTATTTGATATGTATGTGTGCTTGTCTCTCTCAATGGATGTAAGATCCTTACAAATGGAAACTGTTTCATTACTCATAGCTGTATTCCCAGCACTTATCACAGTGCTTGGCAAGTAAAAACTACTTAATAAACTGATTAACTGACAGCTAGAAGCAGCATTCAGCAGCTGATGAATGGGAACAAAGAATTCATAAAGTGATAACCATCCAGGGTTGAAAATGGACAGGGCATGAATGGTAAAACAAGAGGCTAAGGCATTCGAGGATGTAAGATAATGCCCTGTTGAGAATATAGGCTGACAATGAGTGATTTAATGGGAGTTTAAAATAATTTCTCAACCCCAAGTAAAATATTTAGTTCAGTCTATGGACCATGAATTGACACCATGAGAAAAGAATTTAAAATAATAGACTTCATCAGTTTAGAGTATTCTGTCTTTTTCATGGTTTTTTTGTTTGTTTGTTTTGTGTTGTGTTGTGTTGCCTACCTGAGTGTGGTGGCTCAGAATCATTGGCCATATTCTAAAAAGAATTTTGACTCTCCCTTGCTAGTGACAGACTTATTAGCTTCTATACACAATAGCTGATGTTTACAAAAAGCATCTCGGTGACCAAAAGAGCAGGTAAAATACACAAGGTCAGAAATATGTTCAAGAAGAGATAATGAGGAGAGTGGAGAAATAATGACTGGCAGACATGACTCAGCAGAAGACATAGATGTGATAACCGGCAAAAAGCAGATGAGAAAAAGATGATGACATCCTCAGAAAACCACAACAGCTTTGTATTGTCAACTGTGAGTTGTCCTGGTCACATATGTATGATGGCCAAATTTGTAGCTAGGGCAACTCATGAACTGATGAAGCCACATAATATCCAGTATCTTTGTAGCAATATTATCTCCTGCTTCTTTCAATTTCTATTTTACCTTCTGGTTCTACAATACAAGAGCAGTTTTTATTGATAATTTCTTGAAAGATGATGTCTAGGGTCTTTTTTTATCATGGCTTCCAGGTAGGCCAATAATTTTTAAATTATGTCTCCTGGATATATTTTCCAGGTCAGTTATTTTTTCAACGAGATATTTCACATCTTCTATTTTTTCATTCTTTTGGTTTTGTTTGATTATTTCTTGATTTCTCATAAAGTCATTAGCTTCCATTTACTCCATTCAAATTTTCAGGGAATTATTTTCTTCGGTGAGCTTTTGGACCTCCTTTTCCATTTGGCCATTTCTGCTCATTGGCTTTTTGGACCTCTTTTACCATTTGGCCTGGTCTGTTTTTTATGGTGTTATTTTCTTCAGTATATTTTTTGTCTCCTTCACCAAACTCATTCTTCATGATTTTCTTGCATCACTCTCATTTCTCCACCCAATTTTTCCTCTACTTCTCTTACTTGACTTTCAAAATCCTTTTTGAGCTCTTCCATTGTCTAAAGCTAATTCACATTTTTTTTCTAGGAGACTTTAGATGTAGGACTTTGTTGTGTTCTGAGTGTGTGTTTTGATCTTCCTTGTCACCATAGTAACTTTCAATTGTCAGAGCCTTTTTCCATTTTTTTTTTTTTGCTCATTTTCCCAGCTTATTAGTTGGCTTTTAAGTCTTTGTTAAGGTAGGGCTCTGCTTCTAGGGTAGAGGGTGCACTGTCCCAATTTTCAAGGATTTTGTGCAGCTGTTTTCAAAGATACTTCTGGGGACCTGTAAGTTTTCAGTTCTTCCAAAGTGGTATGATCTAAGGAGAGATGTTTACTTTTCTCCTGGCCTATGATCAGGACTGAGAGATTCCATAAGCACTCTTTTCTGACCTGGAACTGTGAGGACAGTCCCCCCTACACTATGACTGCAAACTCAGCTATGTTAGTGGTCCTCCTTACCCTGGCACTGCCACCCATGATGTGGAACCAAGTATGGGCAAAGCAACAGAGTCCTGCCTCAGTGCTAGCAAAAAGACCCTTGTAAATCTCCTTCTAACCAGTTATTTGACCTCTTACTATCTGTTGGCTGAGAGCTCCAAAAGTGGCGCCTGCTGCAGCCACTGCTAACTCAGTCACTCCCAAGGCTGCTCCAATTGGCTGGGGCTGGAGCTGTGTTGGTGAAGTTTACATTGCACTATGTTCCACTCTCACCCAGGTGAGACAGACCTTTTGTACTGACCTTCTTAGTCATCTTTGGTTTCTGTGGGCTGAGTTATCTGGAAACTGCCACAGCTGGAGTGATTAAGTCACCTGGAGGCCTGCTCCAGCTTTGCTGGGGTGCAGCCTGTGCTGTGCTGCATTCCTTTCTCACCGTAGTGCAACAGACCTTTCCTGCCAACCTTCCAAGTTGTCTTGGGCTGGGATTTGCTTCACTCCATCTTTTTGTGGGTCCTGCTGCTCTAGAATTTGTTTAGAGCCATTTTAAACATATTTGGAAGGGTTTGGGGGAGAGCTCAGGTGAGCTACTGTCTTTACTCTACCATCTTTGCTCCACCTCCATCTCCTGCTTCTCTCATCTGCTCTCTACTAAGTGTCAGATCGCCACTGTTCTTCTTCATCATATTGTCTCTTCTGGACATTATGTTTTCTAAGGACTCTGAATCATTCCAGTTAGCCAAGCAACCACTAAAAATTAAAAGAGCGACTGAGGCTAAGATTAAGTCTATTCTTTTGACTGCTTTTATCTTAGTTCCAACTTGAGGTACCTGACCTCAACTATCTAGCCTGCCAGCTAATTAGCTTATATTTGGAAAATCCTATATAACTCCTGGATAAATCTCCATTTAAATCCCTTGGAGGCAAGGGACATAGTAGAAAGAGAGCTGGCCTCAAAGCCAGGACAGTCTGCATTCAAGTACTAACTCTGATATGTTTGCTTTGTGACTTGGGGAAAGTTATTTAACCTCTCAGTGCTTTGGATAACTCTAAAACTATAAGTTATAGAAAAGGTGTCAACTTGAATTGGTAAAGGAATTTCTTCACTGGTTTCTCCCTACAGCAAGGAAATCGTAGTGTCAGTCTCTATCCCTATCTCCAAATTCCTGATTATCATCCTGCATCCCTGAAACCCATTTCATGGACTCTACCCAACAAAACAAGGTAGGAATTATGTCATCACTCATAGGTGATGAGGTTTCCTTAGCTTTTATAGTAGTTTGATTGACCCACAAATAAACCTAAGGGCAAGAATAAAAGAGCTAGGCAAAGCCAGCTGGGCTTTTTATCTTTGTCTCTGCTTTACACATTTTCCTTGTTACATTTTCCTGCTAGAAACAAAATAACTGACTCAGTATTCCCAGGAGCACAAAAATGCTCTTCTTACATGTAATAGAAAGTAAGTTTTGCCAACAGGAAAGTGAAACAAGAACAAGGATGAGGGATTGGGAGAACAGGAAAGGATGGAGGATCTGGAGGCCATGGTGAAGGCAAAGAATGGAATTAAGAAGACTAAAGAAGAGGGAAAGATGGATGGACAAAGAAAGGAATTTCAGAGCACAAGATTATTAAGGATTAAGGGGGATGGTGGAGTCTAAATAGTATCCACCTCTGAGAGTGTCTATAGAGCACAGGATTATCGTCATGAGGATTTGGGAGATTGATGAACTGCAAGAGCAGAGTGTTCAAAGCCATATGCTGTCCCTTCAGACATCTTGGACACACAGTTTGTTGTGATGCAGTGATTCACTGGAAGATGTGTTTAGAACTGTGTGTGTACCTGAGAGGAACTAAGCTTCAGACATAAGACCTAAGATAAAACAAATCAGATGCTCAGATATCAGACCCAACTGAGAACCAAGTGCATGAATGGCCCCACAAACAAGATATCTTCTCAGTGTAGCTCGGTGTAGCTCATACCATCTTATAATGAAGCTACAGAAATGCTACTGCATGTGAGTTCAATTCTGCCCCTTTCTTACTGACCCACTTGCCTAGCCTGAAGTTCTTCTTCATCCTAAACTCCATCATTAAAATGATGGGACAAAAATGTCATCATGTTCTATGACAGTACTCTGGCATAAGGTACCCCCTGTTATCTGATATTAACAGTCTTATGTTTTACACACCCACATCTTTCACTTCCCTAATCCCTGGGTCACAATCTGCCATGGTAAAAACTCCCTTTTCTTCCTACACGCCCCTATAATCTTATCTCTAAATAACTCAGCTCCACCTTCTGATGAGATAGAGTAAAGACCATTTACAAAATAGAGTTGGCTTGATGGAGGAGTCAAGAGAACCAATCAAATTCTATCTCATGAATACTGATTCCATCTTATGCTGCCACATGTATTCTCCCTCATCTTGTTTTTCCTTAAATCATTCATGGGAAATTATTGATATGTCATTTATTGTTCCATAAATGCAGGTGGATGTAATTCATCAGTATTCCTCCATTCTGAGGATAGAAAAACTTCAAAACCTACTTGTTTGCCTCCCAACAATTTACTCTTTCTCCTTCCCAACTTTGAAAGCCCTTAATCTTTCATCCAATTAGAAATCAGACTACCTAATTTTGTATCCTGGTTTGTATCCTGTTTAATCGTTTTCTTATAATTAGTTGGCTTATTTGATTGTTTTTAATACATAAAAATCTGTCTCACTTTATGTTCAGGGTCTTTAGACTAAATGAGGAGTCTACTCACCATTTATTATACCTGCTTACTTAATAAATTGCTTTTGCTTGAAATGTTTTCTCACTTATTATTATTTAACTTCCACACCTCTCTGAAGGCTCTTTTCTCTTCTGCCTAACCACTGTGCCCACTGAATTCCTGCTTTATTAATACCAAACTTCCTTGTATCCCAGAGCTGTTTTTTTCACTTTTGTTCAATCATCTTTCCCTCATGGAAGCCTGGTTCTATCTGTTCAGATAACAAAGTCCTAGCCACCCTGTTCTTTGCCAATTCCTCCTTCTTTTATGCCCTGAAACACACTGAGCCAGGGAGAGGAGTCCATTTTGTCTTCCTTCAAGTCTCAGCTCAGGTAACACATCTTCCTGAAAAGCCTTCTCTGAGTCTGTATTTGCTAATGCTCTTCCCCTCCTCCAATACCCTTGTATTACATTTATTTTTGCAATCAAATTTAATAAGTATTCATTATTTATACATAATGTAACAGGTACTGTGCTAGGCACATATCTGTTCAAAGCATGGGATTTGAAGCTGAAAAGGATCATCTACCCCAATCCTCTTCATCATAAGGAAACGAGATGGAAGCCTAAGGCACACATGAAGTACATATTTGCATTTATGTGTTATATTTCCAATGGAATAAAAGGTCCTTTACAGATTTGTCTTTATTTCCCCAGTGCCTGGAACATAGTAGGCTCAACATAAAGGTGTGTTAAATTACTATTGAATCCATACATTGTAATACTCACACAGAGATACATGCTGACTAAAAAAAAGTCTAATCTATTATTGATTCCCAAACTATTAAAACAAACAAACAAACTCTAAGCCTGACAATGGAAACAGGTTTGCTTTTAAAGAAAGAATGTTCTTAATAACAATGATTCTGTAAGTGTATTTTTATCATTTTGGAAGTATATAAGACAGCACAGATATATTTCTGGATATGCCAACAGCACTAGATGCAACATCCAATCCTATTACTTTTCCTAACTGAATAAATGGAGCAGGGTAGGATACAAAGCAAAAGGATTACAAGGAATCTGGATATACGAAGACACAGAGAACTTTCATCAATTACATTTTGTTATCAGGATGTACAGACTGGCTGAGGATTTTACAGTCTAATAGTCTAAAAAGTCTTGAAACTGAATTGAAACTCCTTATGTGTTTTTATGGACTAACAACTTGGCTAGATAGTTTAATAATCCTATCAGACATTAGGCTACCACAGCCACAGAAAGTATTACTAAGTTATAGCTTAGGGCCTCAGTTTTCTATATTCATGCAGGTGAAATTTATCACATTTAAACATGATCAGCGAAAAACCCCTCTCACAAAGCCCCTGGTTCTATTTGCAATATTATCACATGAGGCTCTTTGGTAATAGCATTAGCAACAATTTATACTGTTATGGTATACAAAAGTTAACAAAACACCTTCATAACAAACCTTCAGAGGTAGGTGGTCAAAGTATTATTCAGCCAAATGAGGAAACTGGCTCAGAGAATAAATTATATAGGTCCATTATTACACAGCTAGAAAAAGAGCTGACATTCCTACCCAAATCCACTGACTCCAAAGCTCTTTCCATTTATGTAGTCTGTGTTTGTATTGACAAAAGTGAAAGCCAATAATTAAAATGTGAAAAGCTT
>CM053622.1:260621310-260667954 GCA_028646595.1 Phalanger gymnotis | reverse complement strand
CAGCCTTTATTCCTAAATCATGAACCAATTTTGACTTTATTTTGTTTTATCATGTAAGATGTTGGTCTATGCTCAATTTCTCCCCTACCATTTTCCAGTTTTCCCAGCAGTTTTTGTGAATAGTGAATTCTTAGCCCAGAGACTGGATTCTTTAGGCTTATCAAAGAGTACATTGATATAGTCATTGATTACTGTGTCTTGTGTACTTAACCTATTCTGCTGATCCACCTATCTCTTTCTTAGCCAGTACCAGGTGGTTTTGATGACTGCTGCTGTATAGTACAGTTTAATATCTGGTATGGCTTGACCACCTTCCCTAGAATTTCTTTTCATGAATTCCCTAGATATTCTGGATGTCTTGTTCTTCCAGATGAATTTTGCTATTATTTTATCCAGCTCTGTAAAATAATTTTTTTGGTAGTTCGATTGGTATGGCACTGAATAAGTAAATTAATTTAAGTAAAATTGTCATTTTATTATATTAGCTTGGCCTAACCATGAGTAACTCATGTTTTTCCATTTATTTAGATCTGACTTTATTTGCATGAAAAATGTTTCCTAATTGTGTTCATATAGGCCCTGGGCTTGTCTTGGCAGATAGACTCCCAAATATTTTATAGTGTCTGCAATAACTTTAAATGGAATTTCCCTTTCTCTTGCTGTTGGGCTTTGTTAATAATGTATAGGAATGCTGAGGATTTATGTGGGTTTATTTTATATCCTGCAACTTTGCTAAATTTGTTTATTATTTCAAGTAATTTTTTACTTGATTCTCTAGGATTCTCTATGTAAATCATCATAGTGTCTGCAAAAGTGATAATTTAGTTTCTTCTTTGCCACTTGTAATTCCTTAAGTTTCTTTTTATTCTCTTATTGTTACAGCTAACATTTCTAGTACCAAAGTAAATAACAGAGGTGATAATGGACATCCTTGTTTCACCCCTGATCTTATTGGGATTGCATCTAGTTTATCCCCATTACATATAATGCTTGCTGATGGTTTTAGGTAAATGCTAGTTATGATTTTAAGGGAGGATCCATTTATTCCTATGCTTTCTAGTATTTTTTAATAGGAATTCATGTTGTATTTTGTCAAAGGTTTTTCTGCATCTATTGAGATGGTCATGTGGTTTCTGCTAGTTTTGTTGTTGATATAATGCTGATAGATTTCCTAATATTGAACCAGCCTTGCATTCCTGGAATAAATCCTACCTGGTCATACTGTATTATTCTCATGTTAAGTTGCTGCAGTCTTTTCGCTAATATTTTATTTAAAATTTTTGCATCAATATTCATTAGGGAAATTGGTTTATAATTTTCTTTCTTGGTTTTGACTCTACCTAGTTTGGGTATTAGTACCATAGTTGTGTCATAAAGTCTATAAAGTATAGGAATTAATTGTTCTTTAAATGTTTGATAGAATACACATGTAAAACCATCTGGTCCTGGAGATTTTTTCCTAAGGACCTCATTGATAGCTTGCTCAATTTCTTTTTCTGAGATGAGGTTATTTTTAGGTATTTTACTTCCTCTTCTGTTGTCCTGGGCAATTTATATTTTTGTAAATATTCATCCATTTCCCTAAGGTTGTCAAATTTATGGGCATGCAATTGGGCAAAATAACTCCCAATTATTGTTTTAATTTCCTCTTCATTGGAGGAGAAGTCACCTGTTTCATTTTTGATTCTGGTAATTGCTTTCTTTTTTTTTTTAATCAAATTGACCAAAGTTTTATCAGTTTTATTGTTTTTTTCATAAAACCAACTCTTATTAATTTAATAGTTTTTTATTTCAATTTTATTACTCTTTTCTTTTATTTTCAGTATTTCTAATTTGGTATTTAATTGTAGATTTTCAATTCATTCTTTTTCTATTTTTTTCAGTTGCATGCCTAATTCATTGATCTCCTTTTTCTCTATTTTATTCATGTAAGCATTTAGAGATATAAAATTTCTCCTTAGAACTGCTTTTGCATAAGTTTTGGTATGTTGCCTCATTATTGTCATTCTCTTGAATGAAGTTATCAATTGCTTCTATTATTACTTCTTTGGCCCACTCATTCTTTAGGATTAAATTACTTAGTTTCCAATTAATTTTTAGTTTATTTTTCCATGGTCCTTTATTACAAATAATTTTTATTGCATCATGTTCTGGAAAGGATGCAATGACTACTTCTCCCTTTCTTCACTGTATTGTGAGGTTTTTATGCCCTAGTACATGGTCAACTTTTGAGTATCTGCCATGTACTGCTGAGAAAAAAGTATATTCCTTTTCATCCCTACTCAGTTTTCTCCAGAGGTCTATCATATCTGCCTTTTCTAAAATTCTATTCACCTCCTTAACTTCTTCCTTGTTTATTTTGAGGTTAGATTTATCAAATTCAGAGATGAAGAGTTTGAGGTCCCCCACTAGTATAGTTTTGCTGCCTATTTCTTCCTGTAACTCTCTTAACTTCCCCTCGAAGAATTTGCATGCTTTATCACTTGGTGCATATATGTTAAATAATGATATTGTCTCATTGTCTATGGTGCTTTTTAGCAGGATATAGTGTCCTTCTTTATATCTTTTAATTAGATCTATCTTTCCTTTTGCTTTGTCTGAGACTAGGATTGCTACCCCTCCTTTTTTTACTTTAGCTGAAGCACAATATATTCTGCTTCAGCCTTTTACCTTTACCCTATGTGTATCCCCCTGTTTCAAATGTGTTTCTTGTAAACAACATATTGTAGGATTATGGTTTTTAATCCATTCTGCTATCTACTTCCGTTTTATGGAAGAGTTCACCCCATTTGCATTCACAGTTATGATTACTAACTGTATCTTTTTATCCATCCTATTTCCCCTCCCCCCATGTCTATGCTTTTATTTCTCCCTTCTCCCTTCCACTGCTCAAAAGAGTTTTGCTTTTGACCACTACCTTCCTCAGTTTACCCTCCCTCTTGATTGTCCTCAATTATTCCCTTTGCTACTTCTTCCCTCCCTTCTGACCACCCCTCCCTTTTCTTTCCCCTTTCCCCTCCAACTGCCTGTAGGACAAGTTTGATTTCTATACTTATCAGAGTATGTTATTACCTTCTTGAACCAAATCTGATGGGAGTAAAGCTCAAATACTGCTATTCTCCCTCCCTTCTTTCCCTCTACTATAGTATGTTTTTGTGCCTCTTCATGTGACATAATTTATCCTTTTATACTACCTCTTTACCTCTTCTCCCAGAACTATCCCTTTATTTCCTTTAATTATGTTTTTATCATTATATCAGTTATTTTATACTGACACCCATAGTCTATATATGTATATATACCTATATATGTATATATACATGCCTTTCAATTGTCATAATAACTGTACTTTTCTCAAGATTGACATATATATGTGTGTGTGTATATATGTATATATATATATAACATATATGAAACAATATAATCCTATATAAGGATGTAAATAATTTGCTTTATTGATTAATGAGGGTTTTTTCCCCTTTTTACCTTTTTTATATCTCTCTTGAGTTTTGTATTTGAAGATCAAATTTTCCATTGAGCTCTGGCCTTTTCATCAGGAAGATCTGGAATTCCCTTATTTCATTGAATGTCCATCTCTTTGCTTGAAAAATTATGCTCAATTTTGCTGGGTAGTTGATCCTTGGTTGTAGTCCAAGCTCCTTTGCCTTTTGGAATATCATATTCCAATTTCTCCTGTCATTTAATGTAGAAGCTGAAAGATCCTGCATGATCCTGAATGTAGTTCTGCAATATTTGACTTGTTTCTTTCTGGCTGCTTGCAGTATTTTCTCCTTGACTTGATAATTCTAGAATTTGGCTGTAATGTTTCTTGGAGTTTTCAATTTGGGATCTCTTTCAGGGGGTGACGGGTGGATTCTTTCGATGACTATTTTACCCTCTGTTTCTAGGAGCTCAGGTAGTTATCCTTGATGACTTCTTGGAAGATATTTTCCACTCTCTTTTTTTCATCGTGGCTTTCAGGTATACCAATAATTCTTAGATTGTTTCTCCTGGATCTATTTTTGAGGTCAGTTGTTTTTCCAATCAGACATTTCATGTTTTCTTTTATTTTTTTCATTCTTTAGATTTTGTTTGATTGATTCTTGATGTCTCATAGAGTCATTAGCTTCTACTTGCCCAATTCCAATTTTTAAGGTATTGTTTTCTTCTTTTAGCTTCCTTATCTCCTTTTCCATTTGGTTGATTTCACTTTTCAACGAGACATTTTCTCCATTTATATTCTGAACTTCCTTAATGATTTCACTGATTTTACTTTTTAAAGATTTGTTTTCATCAGTGACTTTTTTCCCCATTTTTTCCATTTTTTCTTTTACCTATCTAATTTGGTTTTTAAAGTCCTCCTTGAGTTCTTCCAGTAATTCTTTTTGGTTTGGATGCCAGTTCACATTCCCTTTTGAGGTTTCAGATGTGGATGTAGTGTACATGCTGATCTCTTCTTTATTGGTACTTTGATCTTCCTTGTCTCTATAATAGGAAACACTGATCTTTGGCTTTTTAGTATGCTTTTTCATGGTGTTTTTTTCCTCCTGGCTTCTAAAGTGGATCTCTGCTTCTGGGGCTCAGGGGCTCTGTCCCAGGGTTATTATGTTGTGATCTGTGGGCCTGCTCATGGCTTTGTGTTCTATGGCCTCTGGTTGATGAGTTGTAGGGGAAGGGTGGTCTGGCTGCTTGAAGTCTTCTCTTCTATGGGACTGCTCTATAGGATGTGTAGTCTCAGCTGGTGTCTGTGCTGGCAGTTGCCACTTCTCCTGGCTGTGCAAAGGCACATCTGGGGTCCTGGTGTTGATGTTTGCTAGCTCCACCCCCCTGGGGCTCAGTCTCTAGTTGTTCTGCTGAGGTGGGGTCTGCTGGGACACCTCTCTTCCTGCATTAGTCTCCTTCCACCACCACAAGAAGGGCCCTCTCCCCAATTTCTCTCACTATAAGGCTACTGAAGCCCCACTTCTGGATCCTCTGTTTCTCCCAAGGGAGTATTCTCTGGATGAGGGAGAGAGAGACAATATACCTGGCTATCATGGCTCCTAGAAGTTCAAGAAGGTGAGTTTCAAACCTTTAGGCTGTGGGCTAGAGGCCTTAGGGGTAGCTGTTCCTGCAGCCACAGGCTCTGTGCTGGTGTCTCCTGCATCTCTGATAGTCTCCCGACCTGGGCTGAGAGGCCTGGGGCTCAAACACCGCCAGTGCCACTTCTTCTGCCCTGGGCCTGCTCCTGTTCCTGCGTTTTGCTTGCCCAGGGCTCTCCCAGAAGGGTGCGATGGCTGGGTTCCTCTGCTGTTCCTGGTTGATGTGGTCTGGTTGCTGTTCCGCGTGCCCAATGCTTCTGCCCCTCTCAGTCTACTAGTGGCTTCTAACTCTCTCAGATCTGCTCAGATTAACTTTTTTTTAGAGGTATCTGATGGAATTTGTGAGAGAGCTCCAGTAGTTTCCTCCTTTCACAGTGCCATCTTGGCTCTGCTCCCTTATATAACATCTTTATAGAAAATGTGGAAGCTGATTTTCTTTTCTTCATTTTTTTTCATTTTCCATATTGCATATGTATAGATCTTGATAAGCATTTAAAAATCCTATTTTCTTTCCACCTAGAGGGTTGTTTTGATTTAATTGGTTTTGTTTTTTAAACTTGTTTTGAAAGCTCTTTAGAACTACTTCTCTATATTTCTTATTCTCCTTCCCCTCACTTAACTCCTAGGAGTTAACTCACTAAGTTCCTTCTGGGACTACATATTCAACATCCCTTATTCTACTGATTTCCCATTTTATCTACTTGTTAGTACCTTTAAGTGATGGGTAAGTGGGCTTTTGAATTGAAGAAAAGATTTTAGGGAAGCTATGGGACTGGTTAGGAGGGCATGGCTAGCTGAAATCAGTTTGGGAGAAATAAGGATGATTACAAGGGAAAGAAAGAATCAAGAGTAGATATACAACAAATAATGTGACTGACATATTAAGGAAAAAGATAACCATCTAAAATAGTTTAAAAACCTTTCAAGTTCTCATCAGCTACTTTGGGGATAACCTTCTCTCAATGATAAATGCCAGTGAATGATCTCATTTGGCAGGGATCCCCAAAGTGGAAAGTCAGGAATGAAGTTAGGTTTGCTTCTTAAGCAAGAAGATGTCTTGGAGATGTTGGGGGTGTGTGATGAAGTGAAGAGAAGTGGAATGAGAAACAAGACAAGCCCTGCCTGTGAGAAATGGTGGAAGCAGTTTTGTTTCCACAGAGTTGAAAGTATCCCTCCCCCAGCTTTAGCAGAATGTAAGTCAGGTTTCTGATTAGAACCAGTTCTAATAAGAGCTATAATCTATCAGAGACCAGGCTTCTAATCAAGTTAAAGGTTAGAGGCTTGCTTAAGGAACTGTTTGAGGGAGGCATGACATGGGCAGTTCAGGAGGTTGTATCTGGCCAATGAAGAGCTAGGCAGCAGATTCAAATTAGGATCCAGTAAAAGGACTGGCATTTGTCTGAGTCCCTTGGACTTCCCTTACTCTGTTCAGGGGACATACCCATTTATTCAGGAGGAATAAATGTAAGGTATAATTAAAACCTTCTTGGCCTTCCAGTGAGTATTGTTTATTCCCAGACAATGTAAGTATGTTTCTAACATGCCTAAAAAGGATGCAGTTTATAGCCAGATCTTTCAGTCAGTGTTTGTTTGGACCCTTTCCCTGATGGGGACAAGGAAACATGACTTTGCCAAAGCCCTTGCTAAATGGGTCCTCTGACCCTAACTTGGAGCTATAAGGATGGGTTAATGCTTAGTAAAGGAAGAATAATGAGGAAGTTTAGGTTTAAATTTACAAAGGCTGTGACTATTAATTTTTTTTTTAAGTTGGTAGGACCCCTTGTGGCTTTATCAGGTGTGATGCCTCCTTCCAACATGATTGACAAGTATTTCTGGGAACAATGGTTTGCTGAGTCAGCATAACTTTCAATAAGACCTCAGAGAAAGCCAGATGATAATAATAATAATATATCTGTGTGGCATCCTTTCTAATTACAGTTATCTCTTCCATATCATGACTTTCCTCATCACAGTTTTGATATATCACAGGTTGGCATAAGAAATTAAATGGGAATTGTTTGGGAGTTTTGCAGAAGCTGCAGATGACGTGTGAAGGTGAGCAGATAACACAGAAAATGTTTAGGAACTCAGAAATGTGCGTATGTATATATATACACACATATATGCACACACATATGTATGTATATACATAAATATAAACACACATATATGTACGTATATACATACGCATACACACAGTATATATGTATATGTATATGTATATGTATATGTATGTGTGTGTGTGTGTATATATATCTCAACATGGTTTAACTTTTAATACCATAATAACTCAGACTTCTTTTCTGGTTATGAAGGGAAGGCCAAAAAATTTACACAAATTTTCTGGATTGTAGGGGCAAAACCCCTCTAAGAAACACCATTTTCTTGTGGCTTCCCTCTAGATTGACTGGTAGCAACCTTCCCACCTAGAATCTTGGCTCCAATGTCATGGGGATTGCCACCAGTATCTGAAACTGAGAAGGATAAGCAAAACAAAACAGAAACAACCCACACTCCCACCCCATGCCCATTCCTTGGAGCAGAGTAATAGAGAGGAGGGAGGATACTAATTCAGTTCTTGGCATCAGCTCTGTTAGTGAACTGTGATCTTCACCCTCAGGATGGCAGAAAAAACAAAGAGTAAGAAATAGCTTATAGGAAAGAAAGAGACAGTCTCAGTCTGGAATATTTTAAAGGCTCAGTCTGTTCTGTCTAAGCAACCAATCAAAGGAGACATCTACCACCATAGCATACAGAGAAGAGGGGTGCCTCCAAGTTAGGCTGTCAGAAAATGCCCCGAGGCTGCATTACAACTGTCTTTCAATAAAATACACTTCCTTTGTAGTCCTTTGCATTTTGTTTTATGTAGTTACAAACATGACCCTCAGAAGGCATCTACAGGCTTCTCCAGACTACCAGAGGGGTCTATGATAAACAAAAAGGTCATATACTCTCTTTCTCTTTGTGATCTCATTAACTCCCATGGCTTTAATGATCACATCTAGGAAGATTCACTACCAAATTTCTATCTTTGACCTCTTTCCTAAAATCCAGGCCTCCACCTCCAAATTTTTACTTTATATTTCAAAAGTGTGTCCATTGAGCACCACCTATCCAGAATTAAACTCATTATCATGCCTGCCTCCAAAACCTTCTGTGGAAGGGCTTTTCTCCCATAAAGTACTATGTAGATGTAGACTATCATTGACATTTTTGTTGTTGTTAGGTGGCAGTATGGTGCAGTAGAGAACAGAGAACATAATGTCTTTGGAGTTAGAGGATGGAGTTAGATTTAAATCTGCATTTCATACTTTCTACCCAAGTGATCTTAGGAAAATCCCTTATTTCCTCATCTATAACATAAGAGAATTGGACTAAATGTCCTTGTACATCTATGATTTTGTATGGATTGTCCTCCTTATTATATTTTAAGTTCTTTAGGTGTCTAGATAGACCCACAAATATCACCTCCATATTCAAAAATTCTAAAATCCGTTATTCTATCATAATCTATTGACTTTTCACCTCTACTCCTGCCTTCCCTTACCGAACCTTACACTTAAGCTATACTATAACCTCTAATTCCTTGATCCTCCCCTCCAATTCTCTCCCAGGCTGTTTCCCGTGTTCCTTCCATTCTCTCCTTTTTTCTCCATCTTGACCCCGTGGGCAACCAATGCAACTCTACACTGTCTTCCTCTCAAATCCCTATCCCCTTTTTAATTTCTTTAATTGTATCCTGCTAAGTCTGAGCTTTGGATCACTCCTCTCACTCACCACGATTACTCCTGCACACATGCTACTGAATGAAAGTGGAGAAAATTCACACAACCTTCTGGCTGGGTCCACTATAAATTTATGTTATACAACCTGTACTGACCTCTCACTGTTGCTAGGCAATCCTCCTGTTCCTCTCTCATCACAATATTGCCTCCCTCTCCACAGTGCTCTCCTAAACCTCATACTCTCAATTGATAAATGCCTCATATTTTACAGAAAAAAATTGAGACTTTGTCATGAGCTTCCTCTTCTTACCTCTTCTCTATCTCACATCATTTGGATTCCTTCTGCTGCTCTCTCCTCTTTCACACCTATCCCACATGATGAAGTAGCTTTACTCCTTACCAGGGCTAAGCCCTATATCTGCTTAAACAATCCCATTCTATCCCATCTCCTTCAATAGAATATCCCCCTTGCTATCCCTACTCTTTCACTTATTTTCAATCTCTGTCTATTGGCTCCTTTAGTGTCTACAAATATACTCATGTCTCCCCATCCTGAATAAACTCTCATTTGATCATTTCATCATCATTTTCTGCCCTATATCTCTTGTGCCCTTTGTGGCTAAATTCCTTGAAAAGGCCATCTACAATAGGTACCTCCACTTTCTCCCCTTTTACTGTCTTCTTAACCTCTTATAATCTGGCTTCCAATCTTATTCCATTGAAAGTGCTTTCACCATAGTTACCAATAATGTCTTAGCTGCCAAATCCAATGGTCTTTTCTCAATCCTCATTCCCCTGCACCTCTCTGGAGCTTTTAACATTTTTGATCACTTTTTTCTCCTATCAAGGGTGGGGAACCTGTGGCCTTGAGGCCACATGTGGCCCTCTAGGTCCTTGGGTGTGGCCTTTTGACTGAATTAAATCCATTGATTTGTTCCATAAAACTTGGACTCAGTCAAAAGGCTACACCCAAGGACCTAGAGGACCACATGTGGCCTCAAGGTCACAGGTTCCCCATCCTTGTCCTAGATAATCTCTTCTCTCTAGGTTTTCAAGGCACCATACTCTGCTTGTTCTTTTCCTATCTATCTGACCACTCCTTCTCAGTGGTTTTGCGGGATCCTTATCCAGATCATGTCCTCTAACTCTAAGTGTCCCACAGGGTTCTATCCTG
Source organism: Phalanger gymnotis (assembly GCA_028646595.1). Taxonomy (NCBI): domain Eukaryota; kingdom Metazoa; phylum Chordata; class Mammalia; order Diprotodontia; family Phalangeridae; genus Phalanger; species Phalanger gymnotis. The sequence continues at coordinate 260,657,974 of CM053622.1, read as the reverse complement.
GGCCCTCTTTTCTTCTCCCTCTATATGATTTCATTTGTTGATCTCATCAGCTCCCATAGATTTAATTACCACCTCTGTGCTTATGATTCTCTAACTTTAATTATCATCTCTATCCTTCCCCAACCTCTCTCTGCTGATCTCCAATAGCCTTTCAGATATCTCAAACTAGATGTCCAGTAGAGCTTAAAGTAACTATATCCAAAACAGACTCACTATATTTCCCCCTAAACCTTGCCTCCTTCCTAACTGCCTCTTTCCTATTACTGTTGACAACAGCACCATCCCCAAATCCCCTCATGCTCACAAACAAGATGTTATCTTCAACTCCTCACTATTCCTCAGTGCCCCCCACTCATATCCAATTTGTTGCCAAGCCCAATTGCAAAGTCTTTCCAACCCATCCTCTTTTCTCTTCTGATAATGCCACCACTCTAGTGCAGGCCCTGATCACCTCACATATGGACTATGGCAATAACCTGCTGTGGTTTGCCTGCCTCAATTCTCTCTCTACTCCAATTAATCCTCTATTTGGCCATCAAAGTGATTTCCATAAGGCACAGGTCTGACCACGTCACCCCTATACTCAGTAGCTCCCAATCCATGATAAAATACAAAAGTGCTCTGTCACACAAAGCTCTTCATCACCTAGCCCTCTCCTGCCTTTCCAATCTTATCCCTTACTACATAGACAGGTACTCTTCCATCCAGTGACAGTGACCTCCTGGCTGTTCCATGAGAAACATCCTCCATCTCTGGGCTCCAGCCATTTTCTCTGGCTGTTCCCTTTTCCTGTAATGTTCTTCCTTCGTATTTTTTTACCTACTGGTTTCACTGGCTTCCTTTAATTTTCAACTAAACTTTCATCTTTTACAAGAAGCCTTTCCTAACCAATCTGAATTCTATTGCCTTCCTTCTGTTAATTATGTCCTACTTACCCTTTATACAGATTGTTTGTACATGTTTGTTTACTTATTGTCACACCTACCTCCATTTCTACCTCCATTAGATTGCAAGCTCCTTGCGGGCAGGGACTATTTTTTCCTCTTTTTGTATCTCCAGGGCTTGGCAGAATGTCTGCCACAGGGTAGGCCCTTAATAAATGTTTATTGATTAGTTAGATTGAGTTGGATCTTAATTACTTTTGTATGCCAACAAACAAGGTACTTTTTACATTGTTAAAACTCAATAAATGTTTGTTGAATGAACGAGGCCATAAAATATAGCTCTACATTTTGGAACTTTAAAAGACGATCTGGAATTAAATGACCCAGATGTTGTATTATTTAAATAAGACATATACAACTGTTGCTTTGTTTTAAATGGGGGATTGATTTTGATGATGCTTATAGTTCATATATTAAAGATGAAGAGATTATTTTAAACCATAAAGTCAAGTTTAATGTAAATAGAAAACCAAGTCATGTGAATACTTTTCCTCAAAGGGAAACTACAACTTAATGTGGGTAGGGTTTTTCTGATGGAATGTAATCCCCTTGAGGGAAAGGGCCGTTTTTATTATTTTCTTTGTGTCTCCAGAGTTTATCTTGGCACCTGTAAACATTTAGTAAATTCTTGTTGACTGATGGCTTTGACAAATATAGAATGATACAATGTATATGTAAATATATACATGCATATGGAGAGAAAGAGAGAGATCAAAAGACAAAGAGGTAAAGACAGAGAGATGTAGAGGAGATAGAAAGAAATAGACAGAAGACTATGACAGAGATAGTAAAGTATCGCACTTACCACTGTGTTTAGAAGCCAAATCTTCAGCCACAGCTGAATTTGAAACAAAACTATACTGAAAAGTTTATGGATTCGGTTCTTGGGAATTTTCCTATTGTTTTTTCACTTTATGTACTCTCAGCTGTCTCTTCTCTTTCTCATTCATATTGAATGTTGGTAATTTCACATCTACTATGATTACTAATTAATTTAACTCCAGGCTAAAACTTCTACAGATTAAAGCTTTTTTTGTAAAATATGGCCTCAAGTTATATTGCTGTCAGTTTATTCACTTATTCCAGGTGCAGATTTGCAATTTCCTTTTCAAAGAAAAAAAAAACTACTATGCTCGTTACAAAAAGAATACTAGTTAAATTGACTTTTCCTTTTGGAAACCTCAAAACTCCTCATTTTTCAGAATGTCGGAATATTTGTCTTAATTTGTTCCACCACTCTGAAGCTTGCAAACTGAACGTTCGTGCCTTATGAACAGTATTTAACCATCTTTCCCCTTCCTACATACTTGTCACAGGAGAATTTCCAAACCTTGATGCCCACTTGAAAAGACTGTCAAACCTGATCTCCTAGGAGAGGCTGCACTTGACTGCTAAGGAACACATTCTCCAATTTGCCTGGAAGAATATCAGGGATTAATGCCTTGAGCATTGGTGAACAATGAGCAAATTCTTTAATTAGGGTCCTTCTTTTGTTCCTCCTGTCAAAATTAAGCATGTGTTTCTTTAAGCATATGTTGCTTCCATTAAATTCAGTGGAATCTATCCTAAAGTAATAATGAGTTTAAATTTCACATCAGGAATCCAGGCTTAGTAAACATATCCCTGTACTCAGAAAGGAATTATGTCGAAAAGTATGATGGAGATTCAAATGAGATGATGTTTCCATCTCATTTCTCAGGTTTGTGATGGTAGCTTACTATTTATGTTATATATATTATATACATATTATATATTATGCTACTGTATATATATACATAACACTATACATATTATACTATTTAGTCATTATATTATAATATAACATTTGCATCAACAACTTTTACTTTGGACAAAGGTCCTGGGTACATGGGTGGGGGAAGCAGAGTCATCTTTTTTCTGGCTTGTGTACAGTGCCTGGCACATAGCAAGAGCTTAATAACTGCTTGCTGATTGATTGGTTACTTTCACACAAAAACCTCACCACATGACACAATTCATTTTGTTGTCACCAACTTCAATCTCAACACCAACTGCAAGCTCACAATTCACAAAAATCACATGATTTATATTCATTTGATATTTATATATCAAATATTTGTAGGTTAAAGAAAAAAAGACCATATAAAAATATTTGTACCTATGAATAGTGAGTGCTTCCCTGGAGATTTTTATGGCCTTAGTCACTAAAAGTGATATGGCTTGCAGCAGCAATCCTCCAAACATGGTAACTGCAGATACCCCAACAGCTCTTAGCAGGTAGCAGCAGTTGTAATTCCCCAGTGTCACCTCTCCTATGGTTTCATAAAATTCCAAATAGGTGTTGTTAGCTCATTTTAGTCAAACTACTGATAGTCTTTGTTATTTTAATTCTAAGGCCTTTGAAAGAAGCAATAATTGTATGAAATAGTAATGTGGATTTTTAATGCATCTATCATCTATTGATTCATTTGTTTGTTTTATTAATTCATTTGAGGAACTATAAGGTTAGGGTGTTTGAGGGAGTATTAGCATGTATGTTGAATTCCATTAGTATGAGGGCAATAGTTAGGGAGTTGAGAAAGACTGTGAACCAGGCACTGGACTCATTGAGGAAGGAAGAATGTCTTGAAGGTTGGTAGATAACAATTATGAGAATTTTGACTGGATTGTAAGTATGGATAGAATGAATCTCAGAGGAGGAGAGGCTTTGGAGCACTGGTAGAAGGGGGAGAGTTTGGAAGTGGCAAAGCGGAGCAACAAATGTTCCAGCTCCCTAAAATTGATCAACTATTGAGTCTGGATAATGAGCAAAAGTGCTACCAGTGCTAGAAAGGGTGGCTAGGGAAGCTGTGTTATAAGGAGAGAATTAAGTCTCAGTGAGAGCCAGAAGACGGAAGGAATAGGGAAGAAATAAGAATTTAAGATGAAAGCAAGTTTGCTATCCACAGAGCAGGCATGCCAGAGAGTACAATGGAAGGGGTAAGTAGCTTTACACTGAGATACCAGTGGAGGTTGGGTCTAGGGGAATGGGAATGAGGGAGTAGGCAGTGAGGGACAGAAAATTTGAATTTAAATAATGATACTTTAGGGATCAGAATCACTGGGGTGGGGAGGGTATGATTGGGTGGGAATTTGTTAATCATTGAAAGATGTGTTCAAGTAGGTTATCAACATCTCGTGGGCTATAGCAGCATATAGCACAGGTTGGGGAACAGTTAGGGGAGCTGATGGAATTGATGTGGATTAGAGTTGCTGGGAACCCTGATAACATGACTTGGGGATTCTAGGAACCCCAAAATGTCAGGGTAGATGGCGGCATCTGCCTGGAGAGAATTCACACACTCAAACCTTCTTCCATTCAAAGTGGCAAGGTTTATTGTAATGCCAAAAGAAGAGGGCTAGATTCATATTGAGTCTGCAACTTAATGAAGGTGAGACTGATGCTTATATAAAAAAAGGATCTGGATGGGATTAAGGAGTGGTAAGCAGTCTGGGGTAGGCCAGATCCAATAGTGAAAGGAATATTTAGTAGTCTGGGGTGATCCAGGTGCAACAGTGAAAGGAATATGCAAGCTAATTAGGTGGTCTAGGTGGGCTGGGGTGGACCACATGCCTTGGGTGGAGATGCCACTGATCTGGGCTATGTATGGGAAAATTTAGGGAATCTGTTGCTTTCAAAGATACAGTCTTTTCTTTTAGGGATCCAGGTCCCATCACCACATCAGAATGTTGTTTCTTCCCTTCCTCAGCCACAGTTGTATGACTTTAGAAACATTCCTTAATTTCTCTGGTTTCAGTTTCTTCATTTGTAAATCAGGAGGATAGGACCGTCTCAAAAATTCAGAGTTTCTAAATCTCAAGCCATGATTGCCTCCCATTTAGATGACTAGTATTCATCTTTCAAAGAGTACAAATCATCACTTCTGAATGTGGGCTATAACCATACACATACAACTGAATTTATGGTTTTAGAAAACTCTTGACTAGTGGTTGCTTCTGGAACATAATTTCAGGCAAACCCTTCTTCTCTTGCTACCTCCACAACCTCCTTGACAGCCGACTTCCTACTTGATGTGTGCCCTTTCCTTCTTTCTCCTCACTCTCGTGCTCACAAACTCTGAATTCTGAAACCATTGACCATGAAATAAACTCCTTGAGGACACAGTCTTTGCTTTCATGTTTGTATACAGAACTTTTAGCACAGTCCTTGGCACATTATAAACACTTAAATGCTTTTATATTCATTCGTTATACTGATTTATTTATTTTATGCAATCCCACATTAATAATTGCCTATTGGACATTTCAAAATAGATGTCCCAGAGACATCTCAAACAAATCGAACTTAATATAACCCTCCCCGCCACACACCCTCACTTCTTCCAAACTTCTCTATTCTGTCAAAGACACCACAATTCTTCCAGTGTCTCAGCTTCATAGCCTGGGTATTGTCCTTGACTCCTCAAAATCCTTCACCCCCCCCCACATCCAATTAATGACCAGATCTTGTTGATTTTCTCACCCCAACATCTCTCACATCCAATGCCTATCAGTCTTTTCCACTCACACAGCTACCTATGGCCTTAGTTGTGCAAGCCCTCATCATTTCTTGCTAATATTATTGTCACAGACTCCTAATTAGTCTCCTTGCCTAAAGTTTCTCACAACTCCTGTCTGTTCTCCACATTGCTACCAAAATAATTTTAAGTGCATACCTGACCATCTGATGTCCCTACTCAATTAACTACTCAATTGCCTTAGGATAAAATATAAACTCCTCTATTTAGATTTTAAAATTCTTCACAACCCAGCTCCCATTACTCTTTCTTCCACACTCTGCCATCTAACCAAATTGAATTTCTCTCCTTTTCTAACAACTGACACTCCATCCCCCTCCTCTTTGCTTTTGCGTTGGCTAATCCCACTGCCTACCTCTTACCTCTATCTGTGGAGTCTGCCTCTTCAATTAAGATCTCATTCATAAAGCCTTTCCTAATGCTAGTGCCTTTCCTCCCAAACTACCTTTATAATGACTTTGCCTATTTGTATTTATTTTCATTATGTTTGTGCTATATATATTTTATATGTTTTTGTCTCCCCCGTTAGAATTGAGCTCTTTTTGAGTAGGATTGTTTCATCCTTTTCATTTGTATCATCCCCAAGACCTAGCATAGAGCCTGGCATATCGTAGGGGCTTAATTATTCTTGGTGATTGAATGGTCTATTGTCACATCTGTATGAAGCAAGGGTATATATGAGGCCTGGAATCTTCCACTTTTTAACCTGCCTGTACCTAAGTTATTTTCTTTTTATTCTTTTAACAAGAAATGTGATGAAAACTTTTTTTTTCCTTGGTTTGTTCCTTAGTCTCAATCTGCTGTGAAAACCAAATGTGAACATAAAAACCATCTGCTCTGATCCTAGTTTTCCATTAAAATTGTACCTCATGTACTAAGGGAGTCATGAACCTGGCAGAATGGCCCAAATGCACCAAGAAGCAATAAAGGTTATGTCTCTTCATACAACCAAACCAGGGAAAAGTCCTGATATCTGTCTTCCATCTGACACCGCCTTTGGTATTTTTAAAAAATAATGTCTTTGTTTTATGTCATGAACCTTCTTCTTTCAAAGGTGATCTTAAAGGCAAACAAACAATAACTACAAAAACAAAGAAAAATTCACACCTCCCTAAAAGTAGAGAGGAAAAAAAACATTGAAATATGGTAACTCAGTCAGCAAACAACCAGAAATTTTTAAAAATGCTCATGAAATGGGGATGGGGTGAGGAGAGTGGATTGGGGAAAGGAAGCAGAGAAACATGAAAGTAATGGGTGCTGAATTAAGTATATTTTGGGGGAGGGAAAGGGGTACAGATCTGGGATTTTATCAGGTTAGAGAAACTGCCTCTACTAAGGCATATCTATGTTTTGTCTATAACTTCTAATCTTGGAGAGTTTGGGGTGGAGGGAGTGAAGGAGAAGAAGGAGAGGGTAAGGGACTTGACCATAATCATAAAACTGGATTTTGTCAGTGGCAGAACCTGAACTGATGTCTTTTTGTTTCAAATTTTATCTACTATCCCAGCTACCTGTAATACAAATTCACACATTTTATCTATCATGCCAGCTCTCTCTGATATATATTTACCTCAGTGATTTAATATAATGAAAGTAATATCCATAGAGCGATTAAAATTTTTATCAAACATAGAGAGCCGAAAATTACCTTAGAGCTCACCTAATTCAACCCCTCTCCCCCATTGTATACATAAGTAAACTGAGGCCCATGTAGGTTAAGTGGCTTTCCTAGCATCACACAGTTTTTAAGTGCCTGAGGTAGAATTTGAACCCAGTAAAGCACTATGCTAGATGTTGGATATACATCAAGGCAAAAATAAAATAATTTCTACCTTCAAGGAGCTAAGGAATTGTGATGGGGACAGATCAGGGAGGTTTCTTGGGGAAAGTAACATAGAAGCTTATCCTTAAAAGAAGATCCTGAAAAGTAAAGATTAAGAAGTAGAACATTCTAGGGATGGAGGAAAATTTGTGAGACCATCTGGAGGTGGTAGTTGATTATATGAAAGGGAGCAATGAAATATAAGGCTGAAGAGAGGTAGCTTGTGTCAGATTATGTAAGGTCTTAAATATCAAGTGGGAGTGGTTTGTATTTTATCCTTGGGGCAATAGGGATCTACTGAAGTTCTTTGAAGAGGAGTGAGATGTGGTGAGGTCTGTTAGTGAAGAAGGTTATTTGGGCAACTATGTGAAGATCAGATTGGAGAGGGGAAGGTTGGATTGGAAACAGGGAGTCAATTAGAAGGCTTTAAAAATAATCCAGAAAAAGACTCAGGGATTAAACTATTAAAATGATGTGAGTTGCAAGAAGATTTGAGAGAGGTTGTGGATGTAAAACTTGTAGGACTTGGAAACTGATTGGACATGGGGATGGGAATTAAAGATGAAGCTTTGTATGATTGGGAAGGTGGTAGTGACCTTAACAGACATAGGAAAGAAAGGTGGAGAGTTAGGTTTTAGGGCAAGGAAGGGGATAATGAATCCTTTCTTTTCAGCATATAGAATTTAGATTCTGATAAGTTATCCTGTAAAGACATCCATCAACCAATTGGAGGTTCAGGAATTGAGTTCTAGAGAAAGATTAGGAATGGATATTTTTATTTGTAAGTTATCTCTATAGAAATGGTAACAGCCCCAAATTGAGATCACCAAAGGATAGAATGTTGTAAGTGAAAAGGGCACAGGACATAAACTTTGGGGGAAACCTTTCTGAAGAATGGGAGTAGTTTGTATATACAAACCAATGGCATTCCAATAAATTCTGACCTGGCTTATCAGAGTATCAAGTATTGGGGAAAGGACTTGGAATAATTTCCTAAAAATACCCCCTACCTATCCTATTGATGAATCTAAGGAGATTGCTGAAATAATGTGGCCCAATCTGGTTATACTTCCTTGGCCATAAGAAAACAGCATCAACAACAAATAACTCCCACTGCACTCCAAAAAGAACACAGGGAATTTCCAGATTCCTGAAATCTACCTTCAACTCAGCCTCAAACTGAGGATCTTGGCCTATCCCTAAAGTGAGCACAATTCAAACTTACCTTGGTTCATTTTGTATTGGTAGTTTCCTTCCCCTAGCAGAACCACAGGTTGCTGATGTTATAGGAAATAAATCTGTGTTTTCTTCATTCCCCCCATAACAAAAACACATATGGTGATTTAGCAGAGTTCACTGAGGTGATGATAAGGCATAATAGGAAATCCCTGTCAAACTTTATCATGATCACAAGGTCGTAGTTTTCAAACTGGAAAGAAGCCTTTAGGTTATCTAGTGAGTCCAACCCTTTAATTTTGCAAAGGAGGAAACTGAGACCTAAAGAGTTGGCACGATTTGCTCATGTGTAGTAAGTGACATAAGTTTCAGAGTTGGGATTTGAATCCTTGACTCTGGGTTCAAATCCATGATAGGATACCTCTAGCAGAATACCTCCAACCTTTTTTTTTTTCATGTCACTGACCCTTCAGTAGTCTGGTGAAGACTTTTACAGAGGAAGCATGGTTATAAATATACATATATTAAAGTGTATAATATACATACATAGAACATATAAATATGAATATATACATATGCGTATATATGTATATATGTGTACATACATACATACATTATTCCCAGCTCCAAGGTTAAGACTCCTGCTCTCTCACATTACATTACATCGTCCATCTGCTTGCCTTTGCACTAGCTCTCCCTCATGCCTGGAATACTCTGCCCCCTCACCTCTGCCTCTTAGTTTTACTGGCTTCCTTTAAGATTCCTCACCTTCTACAGGAGATATTTCCCATTCACCCCAGATGCTAGTGTCTTTCCCTCTCAGATTACTTCCCAACTACTCTGTGTATAACTTGTATGTACCTTTGCTATTTATTTACATGTTGCCTTCCTCATTAGAATTTAAGGTCCTTGAGGGCAGTAATCATCTTTTTCTTGGTATCCCAGAACTTAGCAAGGTGCCTGGCTTTACTAGCATTCTTCACAACAAATGTGCATAGGTGGTTCTTTGCAACACCATGCCCCATCCATCTGATTTATGTTTGAAAACATTTTTCTTACTCCAATAAGGGTGGTAGAAATTGAGGCTTCATCACCCCTTGAAATTATATAATTTCATTTTAGTTTTCTGCCCTTGCCCTGGTCCTAGCTTTAACTGCTTTGTCCTCTAGTCTCCTACTGTCACATTAGTTCCATAACACTATCTTTCCTTCTGTGAGTTGAGCCAAGAGTCACAGACATTGTTCTTCCTCAGTTGAGCAAGAAGGGAATACATAACGGGTAAGAGAAGGCTTATTTCTCAAGATTGTATATTTAGTGGGATGGGGAAAGGGAAAGAAAGGAAGAGGGAGAGTGAGAGTGAGAGGGAGGGGAGGGAGAAGGGGAGGGAGAAGGGTAGGGGGAAAGGGAGGGTTCAGAGAGATAGAGATAGAGAGAGAGAGAGAGAAGAGAGGTGATGATGGACAGAGAGGAGAAGTTCAGAAAGGAGAAAGAGGAGAAGAGAAGAGGAGAGGAGAGGAGAGGAGAGGAGAGAGACTGAGAGATAGAGGCTTTCAGAAGTACCAAAGCAGAATCAGAGAAGCAGAATCCACTGAAGATGTGCAATATTATTTTATATTGTTTGTCTCCACCTTAAGCCCAAGGAATTTCTCATATATATTAAATTAAGACATCCAAATGAATGCTCACAATGATATATCAACACTTTCATTTCACCTACAGCTTTAACTAAGATTCCATTGCTGTTCTGTATTTAAATCCAAAAATTTAATTGTGCTCCAAAGATAGAAAAAATTCTTGGAAACTAGGCTGAAGCCACAAAACCAATTTTAACTTAAACCCAGCTAGGTTGACCTAGCTGAACCCAGCTAGGACTTTTCATTTTTAATCCACCTGCATCACTATTAGAACTGCATCCAATGCCTGAATGTTGAAATGTAAAAAAAAAAAAAAAAGATTGAGTTAAAATGATGCAGTGATTTCAAATGTGGCCTTCTGTATTCTACTTTATCTATTCAGATTTTAGCATTGTCTGAAATAAATTACATGATTCTTTTCTGATCAACCTTCATCCAATATTATCTCCTCTTATTTGGGAGGCTCATCAAAAAAGGTAGAAGTACAATACAATAAGAACAAGTGTACCAAACTTAAATTATGTGAACTTCTATTTCTAAAAAATATTTTGATATGCAAAATTCAATGTTATTTCTTTAGTAATGCTGTATATTTTATGCATTTAGAAATATTATCCAGAGAAGGATCCATAGGCTTTTTCAGACTGCCAAAACAGTCCATGATACCCAGAAAGGCTAAGGACTTCTGCTTTGGAAAACTTGGGAGGATTTTGTGTTTGCACCTTTTTTGTCCCAGATATAATCCCCTAAAGTTAAAGTTACATACTCTTCAAAATGAAGGTACTAAGTAATTATGCTGATTGAAGCCCCTATGCAGATCCTGGGATTGTATTTATCAGTGAGCAAATGGATCCACAACAGGTCACCTACTTTTAAATTCAGATAAACATTGCTGGAACATCGTCATTCTGGGGATGAAGAGTCTGCCAAGTACCTCATTCGCTTTCAGCAATTTTCTTCAAACCCACCTTTGTAAGATGTCAGAGAACACCAATCTGCTTGCTTATTATTATGTTTTACAAGAATTGATACTGACACTAGGTATCTGATGGAGAAATAGGCAAATTGCTATGCCTGAATCCCCTTGTTTTTTAGTCAGCTCTGTAGAGTATCCTCTCCTACACTAAATAAAATCAGAGACCAGAGTCTCTCCTTTTTTTAGTGGTTGGAAGCAAAAGAGGAGCATAGAAGAGTGTGAATTGGCATGCTCTGTGTTCCCAGGAGCACCCAGGCTCCAGAATGCTAGTCAGGTGCTTCACAATTGGACAATTTGGTTGAAGAAATGAAAGTATGTGCTTGAACAGATGCATCCCTTCCATCTTTTAAAAGGCCCATTGCTTTGGGAGACAAAAGATCTTTCTACCTCTATCCCTGGGTAGTCTTATTTGGAGAATTCTTGTTAAAAAGATCGCCATTTTGGCAGAAGTGGAAAGAGAAAGCTTTTCTTGTATTACTCACCATGTGATTTCACATTTCAAAATATTTTCCCTTTTATATCCAACTCAAATCAATACTTTAAAATGCTGTCTAATAAAATATCAACAGTTATTGATTAGAGTCTACCAATGGTGTGAATAAATTCTTTATTATGTACATGATTAAACTATTTCTCTTTTTTATACCCCCAAAGGGCATAATATTAAGCTTTAAATAAGGTTGTACTTTTTTAAAATACAGAGAAGCTGAAATTAGCATACTTTTAGCATTTTACAGCTCAAGAGTTACGGCATTTAAACAAAAATACTTAGACTAGTACATTTTTTCACATTGAAAAATAAATCACAATCTGAAGTTTGTTTTGTTTTTGTTTAACAAATGATACACTGAACAAGTCACACACAATATAGAAAGCTGCTTGTGAAGCACACAGTTCAGATTCTATTGAGAGAACTCTTTGGAGGATTCAATACAGATCTGTGAAGTGTTTTAATATCTGCCAGACAAATCACAAAGGCCTCCCAGAGTATAACAACAGATGATCTCCTTGAATGTTTTCCTCAGTTCTTGACTCCGGAGGGCATAGATAAGGGGATCAATGATGGAATTACACATGATGAGAATGAGATAAAAGTTGAAGTGGGACATGAAACACACACAGTATGGATTTTGGGGACATGAGATATAGAAAATCAGGTGGAGGAAAAAGGGGGCCCAGCAGACCACAAAAACTCCAATCAGGATGGTCAAAGTAATAGCCCCCTTCATGTTGGCCCCTTGGCGGATGGTGCCTGTGCCAGGGAGAACCGCAATCCTCTTAATGTGAAGTCGGGCCATCAGGAACATGTGGACATAGAGAGAAGCCATGAGAGCTAGCATGGTGAAAAACATACTAATGAGACAGATAATGACAGCACTACTGTCTGAGTAAATGATAAACAATATGCCCGACACTGTACAAGCTGCCCATATACAAGTAATGATGATCCCAACCCTCCTAACTGTCATGATGTTATGGTACTGAAGAGCATAGAAGATAGTAAAGTACCTGTCCACTGCAATAGAGAGCAGGCTGCAAATAGAAGCAAGCAGAGAGCTACAAATCACTGAGTCAATGACATTATCAATGTTCACTGTGAAACTTTGTGCATCGGTGTCAGTGCTGTTTAGCAGAGTGATGACAATAGTCTCTGATCCGTTGGAGACGCTCACCAGCATGTCAGCCACAGCCAAGCTACAGATGAAGAAGTACATGGGCGAGTGAAGATTCTTGTTCTTGGCAATTGCCACAATCACCAGGATGTTCTCCAACAAACTGATGATACCCAGGGTGACAAACACCTCAGGGGAGACAAAAAGTTGTTCGTAGCAACCCCTGTCCAGGTAACCTTTGCTGAGAGAGTCATTAGCATTGTTGTGCAATACAAAGCTGTGGTTCCAGAAGTGGAGAGAGGGGTGCATTCCATGGTAGTAGAGTTCATTTTGTGAGGAGTTCATTTTGCAAAGAGCTCGGTCAAACTCCTGCTGAAATTGTTTAAAAACCTCTAGTCCCTTCTGAGGGGCTTTCCTTTAGTCCCTCAAGGTAGCAAGTCAGAAGACGTTCCTGGCACTCGGTGGCATGTCTCCCACAATTTTCAGGCAGGTCAGAAGAGTTCTGAACATCGACTCACTTTTAAGTTCCGAAGTTTAATCAGTCTCTGTCTCAGCTGCAAAGAGCTTCAGTTATTCACATCGTCTTCCCTCTCTTCTCCCTTGAGCTTTTTCTTAAGCCTTATTTATTCGATCCAATTCAAAATCACTTTTTCCTAGTAACCTCTGTTTCACAGAGAGAGTTCAGGGTTGGTATGCTAATGTCAAATGCAGCCTGATAGAAACTATCACCAAGTGCAGGCATCATGCCGAATGTCAGAAGCTGTGCATGCCGGCTGCTGATTCTTGTGTTGTGTAGAGGGAGAAAAAAGGGAAGAGTCGAGGGGTTGCTCCGCCTCCTCTTTGCACTCCAACCAATGCAGCTGAAGTACAGCATGAGTCTGGGAGATGCTGATTGTACTTCAGAGCGACAATTGCCTGGCCAAACAGGTTTGGATGCAGCGGCTCCTGGAATCAAGAAGCAAATGGGGTATGAGAGATTAATTTTGCTTTCTCAAGTTTTAAGACTAAGTAAATTGGCTCCCTAGGGAATGCTCTGTACTATCACTCCCAAATCCCCTCAAAGCAACAATATAATTTCCTGTCAAAAGTGGCTTTTTCAGTTTTTACACGTGCATACCATTTGCAAAGCATGCAGTTTTGTATGCCTAAAATGGACCTAGCGATCATTTAGCTGACATGACCCACTACTCTTCTGCCTTATGTATCTCTCTGAATTATGAAGTAGGTTGGAATGGGTGAGCAATAATGCCTTACATTTTAAAGAGCTGGATCCTTAGGACAAAATATCATAATAACGTAACATGGCAGCAAATCATCCAACTGTTACGCATTAAGAGATTTAAGAAGAAATTAGTCTATTATATGAAGAAATCTTACATTGCTCAGACACATGATTCCTCTTATTCCAGCTGAGAATGCCTTTCAGCATCTTTCAAAACAACTAAAATTCATACATTACATGTTTTAATGATATATAGCCTATAATCAGAGAAAAAATGGCAAGTTCATTTATCTGACAATTTATGACAAGTTTTTTTAAAATGAAAGAATTATCTAATGTGGGAAAGGATGTGACCCTGTAAATATTAAATATTGAAATACCTGACAAGCCTAGTCAAGTAAGGTGATCCACTATTCTCTATAATAAAGTTTTTGAAATTCTTTCCCAAGCTGGTTTTGAATGGAAAAAACATTTGTAGTTTGATAAAACTACTGCAATAGTCTTCTAATTGGTCTTACTCCTTTATTTTGAACTCTGTGTCTCTCACATCTCTATCAGGAGGTGCGTAACATGTTTCTGTGACTATGAAGGGAGAACCTTGACTGGGGTAAGCAAGGGATATTGTGGAAGGCTTGAGGACAGATGAAAATGTTTAGAAGATCCTCTGTGGTAAGTGAGTGAACTGATGAGGTAGAAAAGGAATGCCGTACTGCAATTCAGTAGTAGGTGGGAATGCTCTATCAATGAAAATTTTAACCCTCTATGCCTTTGTAGGTTTTTTTAGTAGAGCGCTCAAGGGATAAAGAAATCCATTACTTGGTGGCCAATTTTCAGATGATGTGCCTTTCTGAACTTAAAACTAAGTTGATCCTTATCCATTCCTGTACCTGTGTTGTTATTGTTGAGTCATGCCTGACTCCATTTGGCATTTTCTTCACAAAGATAATGGAGTGGTTTGCCATTTCCTTCTCCAGCTAACATCGATTTTTCAAAGGTATATTTACTGAAAACATACAGTAAGAACACAAATAAAAAAACATTTTCCTGCAACATCTGAAGGCACACTTTCCCTTAGATCCTTGAAAGACTATACTCAAACTTAAAGTGATTCTAAAATCATTCACCCACCAAATTAATGTCCAGATATGTCATAGCCTATGAACAAAATTATTCCCTTATTTGGAGAAACCATTGTCTTGATGGTTGATCCATTGCTGGCCTAAATGAAGTAAGTTGCTAGGGGCTTTGTTTCTCACTGGGTTTGGTTGCCTACACACTTTGGCATGGACTCTCATCATTGGGACTCTCAATAAGCTAACTCTTAGAAACATTCTAAGCTAACCAGGGCACTCTCTAGTCCAATCTTTCTCTAATGAGGTTTCATCTAAGGCAGTAACAAATAGACACAATGAAGATAGAAGCAACGTTAGGGCTATGTTAATGGACCACACGTTGCCCCAGGTTCAGAGAGTAAGCTGTTGGTGGTAGGTCTCCCTCTCCACACTGCAGAGAGTGACAACAGTCCTTAACTCCTCACTGCAACACAACTATACAGGAATGAGAACTGAGTTGCCTCAGTAGGAGTCTTTTGTATGCAGACACAGTTTCATCTCAGCAGGTAAAAAACATATAGTAAATAGATCAGGAACACAATACCTGTGAATACTGAGAACTAGGGAGTAGGGCCTTTCTGTTACATGTACTGAGCCTCCACATAGGCATTCAATAAATAGAACAGTGTGTATGGTCAAAGGATGAGACTCCAATTGGCTGGTCATTGTCCTCCCCCCACCCTAATAAAATTTCATGACATGATGAAGCATCACAATAAGATTAATAATTATTTCCTTTTTTAAATCCATAAGTTCAAATCCTCATCTCGTTTAGAAAATACAATCAGCCTCGTTCCCTTCCAAATCCTTTGTAAATCACAAGCATCAAACAACTTGACTGAGTTGTTTCACTTTCTCACTCTATGGAGGATGCTAATGACGGTTAATTAGCTGAAGAGCCAATGAAGGAAAATATTCAAAGACTGGATAACTACCTACTTTACAATTGAGATTTGACTGCCCATTCTGTTAATAGATTCCAAGAAAAGACATACCTCTTCTAAACAAGTCTATTTTTATTGATGCAGCTTTCAAACACTGCTTCTACATAGTTATTATCTGCCCCCAACCTATCACCCCAATCAGACTGAGCCTATTTAGTTATAATGATCTTCAAAGTGCACTTGCTTATTTACATTGAGCAGAAGGCTATCTTTCTTATTTTTGGTATAGTACATTATGACCTAGATTCTCCACACTACTCTCTACGAATGCTGGGCCCCCACAAAGAGACCCCCCCCACACACAAAGGTAAATTAATTGAGGCCATTTCACACATTACTAGTATAGGAAGTTTTGTTTCTTGAATGCATAGAATTTTCTTAAGCATAGTGGAAATTATGAGCTTCTTCAGGACTGAGCTAATCCACAGGGCAAGCAGGCAAAGGGTCATTATGTGTAAGTCATTCTAGAATATGACAGCCTTATCTTTCAATATCTGAAATTTCTAACATAAAGAATCTTTATTTTTTTAAATTAAGTCATTTTTTCAATTAAACTTAATGAGATGAATGTACACAATAAATTCTTTATCTTCCCCTAAAACCCTCCTTCTTATATCTCTTATTTTTGTTAATGGTACCAACACCAACATTGCCCCACCTCCACCCATCAGCGTGTCTCAAAACTGAATTTTCCTTCTCTTAGGAGGCCATATTTAGTTAGTCACCAAATCTTATTTATTTTTTTTTCTTATAATACCATTTCTTTTTCATTCCCCATACCACCATTGTAGGTCTATATTACCTAATTTCGGGTAAAAACTTCCCAACAGTCTCCCTCTGTTCATTCTCTCCTTATTAAAGTCTCTCTTACACATTGGTTCTCAACCCATCTTACCAAAACAATATTTTCATTGTGATTTTCCTCCTCAAAAATCTTCCTTATTATTTGGCAAATTTTGTTGGGTATTCAAAGCCTTCTAAAATCTTGTCCCCTGACATGAAGTTGAATGACCATCAGGAATCAGTTTAGAACAGAGGTATCAAAAACTCAGGCCACTTGGGCTAACAATATGCCTGAACCGAACTAAAATATAATAGGGAAACATTTAGCTAACTAAATAAAAAATACAATAAAACATAATTTGTGGTTTTCTAAGTCAATATGCAGCCCATAGAGATCCTCATGTTCAACTTATCAGCTACCTTTTCTTTTTGGGTTTGATACTACAAATCCAGAACATTGGGTCAAATCTAATAAAATAAAATTTAATAACATCAACTTACATTATGAGAGGGGTATGGATAGAAAACATGTTCTTGGCTGACTTGGGACACTTTCCTAGTAGTTCATGTTCTATATTGGTACAAAATGTTACACTTATAGGTCATTCAACAGGTTACAAAAGGAGATTTGTTTGGTCATCTCAGTAGGATATTAACTGAGATATGCACTGAGCATATCCCAAACTGATTTAGCTGGTTGAATCTCCCTTTTCTAAGTTGCCCATTATAGTCCACTAGCCAAGCGTTTGAACACATTTGGAGCTCCTTGTAGTTGTCTTGTACTCAGGCAACAAGGAAGTGATATCAGTGGACCAAGTTAACATCTTCTATCCAACAGGTCTCAAGAATGGTTTCAATACCTTTGAAAGAATAGCTAGTATGAGAGTGGGAGATTAGTATATTGCTTCCATTAAACAGCTGTCTATCTGAAAAAAAAATCTGAGATTTTTAACGGACTATGCACTGAATGTGAGACAATGGTATAATATGGCAGCCAAAATAAGCTAATGGGATATTAGGTTGCATTGAGTTAGGCATAGAGTCCAGAACTAAGGATATAAGAATCCTATTTTACTCTACTTTGGTCAAATCACATCTGGGCCATTATGTTCAGCTTGGGGTTCCATATTTAGAAGACATTGATAAGTGGGAGAGGAAGCAAAGGACAATAACCAAGATGCTAAAGGGTTAATTTCATTTGAGGATTGGTTGACAGAAATAGGGCAAGGGGAGGTTAACTTAGAAGAAAGAAGAGACAGGAGGGACATTTTAGCTCTCTTCAAGTACTTGAAGTGAGAGGGATTATAACTGTTTTGTTTAGTCCCAGGGATGGAAATTGGTAGTGAATAAATTTTCTCTGTCATTTAAAAAAAGGTTGAATAATCATTTATTTGAAATATTGTTGTATAAATTCATCAGTCTTCACAACTGTGATCAATAGCAGTGATGAGTGTCAGATTTATAGCTAAAAGAGATTTTATAGATCACCTAATTTAACTTCCTTTTTTATAGAAGGAGAAAATGAGATCCAGAGAGGTTTGGTCATATGGGTTTTAAATAGATAGCCATGTGTCCCATTGGTAGACTTGTCACATAGAGGAAGGCCTCTAGCAGATGGTAGGACGCCCTGTGGAGGCTTTATGGAAAGATATAGACAAGAGTCTCATGGGATTAGAATTGGTGGATGGGCTGTGAACTGTACCACTGGAAACTAATCTACACTGATGAGGTCCAAGACCTAATGAAATACTGAAGTAGGAACACATCTTGCTTTTAGTCTACATTTTAGTCTTTTAGACTACATTCAGTCTTGCTGATGTATAGATGTTTATTGTGGAACTGAATTATGTTTTTTAAACATTATCATTATTTGTGTATATTTCCTCTCTCTTTTAAAAGTCTGTAAGCTTTTTGAAGCTATGTACCATATCTTATTCATATTTGCAAGGTCTTTAATGCAAGAAAAGCAAATAAAAGTTCACTTTCAGGTTTATAAAGATTCTTCCTTACAATAAGTTTGTGGGATAAGTACAATGATTATTATTATTTTTTACAGATGAGGAAACTGAGACCTAGAGAAGTTAAATGACTTGACAGTACATGTCAGAGCCAGGATTTGAATCTGAGTATCCTAACTCAAAGTCCCATGTGCTTTCTGCTATATGTGTCTTGGAATCGTCCTTATATTTGTTAAACAAATGTAAAAGCAGCTACATGCTAGTATGATTATTTCCTCTACTTCCTGAGGAATCTAATTAAAGTTTTTTTTTCTTTTTAAATTCTTTTAAAACCTCTTATTTCTATTTAATGTGCTCTTGTTGAACATCTGCAAATGTCTTATTTCTATGCTTGTCTTCAGGAACTTTGCATTCTTTGGCATTATGTTTGGACTTCAAACTATTCTATAATGTCTTTCCTCAACCTTAAACCTATAAAGAAGTCCCAAAACATCATAGGAACCAAACAATTCTCTGTAATGTAAAGGTAAAATTAGGGGCTGGTAATCACAGACCTGGTGCTTTTAAGCTGGCATGAGGACAGAGACGTGTGTACCAAAATTCCATGTTATGTCCTTTGAAAGATTGGAGTTACAAAGATACTTCTAACAATTTATTTTATGGCTTCTCCAACCACCAGGAAAACAATTATTTGAATGCAATTGCTTGAGCATGGGGAAGAAAACATAAATTTATTGAGCACTGCCAAGTGCCAGGCATTGTGCTAAGCATTTGATCCTCTCAGCAACCTTGGGAGTTAGATGCTATTATTATCCTCATTTTACAGGAAACTGGGACAAAAAGATTAAGTAAGTCACCCAGGGTCACATAGCTAGTAGGTGCCTGGGGATAGATTTGAACCCAGGTTTTCCTGATTCCAGCCTCAGTACTTTGCGCACTGTGCCATCTAGCTGCCTCTGTTTGTGGTCACACAGACTGTGTCCATTAGTTGATTCTTGTCCTCCACTGAAGGGAGTTAAAGTCAACTCCATCTGAAGTTTCATTATGACTAGACATTCATATCTAACACTCTTCAATGTATAAGCACTCACCCAAGTATGAAGAGACTCAAATAGTGGATATTATCTCTGTATCATAACTTGATGGAAAGGTGAACTAGGATTGTCAAGTTCTAGACGGTTCAGTCTGCCTGGAAAGCCTTTAGATAGGGAGGCAGCCAGGTGCTATAGTCAATAGAGGGCTAAACAAGGTATGGAAGATTTGTATTTAGCTCTGGTTTCAGACACTTCCTAGCTTGTGTAACCCTAGACAAGTTACTCCTATCTGCCTCAGTTTCCTCATCCATGAAATTGGGCTAATATCAGAACCTATTAATAAAGTTTGTTGTGATGATAAATGAAATAATATGTGTAAAGCACTTTGCAAACCTTAAAGTGCTATATAAATGCTAGCTCTTAGTGCTTTTGGGATTATTATGGGTTGGGTGATAGTCTAAAATGTCAATGGTCCAAAGACTTGTATAGCTAAATTCAGAAATGTTCCTCATCAGCTTGGCCACAGGATGATTATTCAACTACAAGAACTATCAAAGATTGTTTCAGCCTTCAGGGGACTATGATCTAAACCTTGACAAGATACCTCGACATAATCACAGATCCTTGAAGTATGAAATAATAATTTATGATGAATCTATGAAAAACTTTATTTTCCATTAAACTATACAAGAAACAAATTGCAAAAATGAGAAAATTCTTGAATTTCTCATGACAAAGTACATCTAAGGCACACAGAATATTTTTTTCAAATGCAACAAAATATTACAGGGAGGAAATATTATTAGGGGAACTGCTGTTATTATTTCATGTAAATAGAAAACAGTATCTGAGATTAATTGCTCTAATTTAATTCCAATTATTTCTCCCTAGTTCTCTAAACTTTCAACTTTAGAAAAGATTGAAATACGAAAGCAACTTACACTGAAATGTCTTGACTCTTACAGTATTAAAAATGATACTGGATACTAACTATCATTTATTTTTCACTCATTTTTCATTTTGTCATTCAACTTTTTGCTTAGAACTTCAGTTATAACTCTAAAAGTCATTATATATGGTTATTCCCCATCTACAGTTTTTCAGACAGTTGTAAAAGCAACAAAATTAGATAGCTTATTTTATCTCTCAATTCAATTAGAACTAATTCAGTTCCAGTTAAACAATCTTTATTAATTTATAACTATGCTAGACTTAAAGGAACTCATATTCTATCATGGGAAACAATGTATACTTAAATATGTCAATATAAAATAATGTAATTTATGGGATAGTAAGAGAACTAATGACTAGGAGGGGTTTAGGAAAGCCTCCTATAGGAAAATTGGTATTTGAGCTGCATCTTGAAGGGGTTAGGAATTCCAAGAGGTAGAAGTGAGGCTAAAGGAACATTACAGAAAATTCCAGGCAGAGAGATTAATTGACTGTGCAAAGTCAAAGAGGCAGGAGATGAAATTCTGTAGGGAGAAGGAAGTAGGCCATTATGCTTGGAATCCGGACTGTGTGAAGGAGAGGGATGTATATGAAATTGTGATCAATAATTCAAGTGTCTTTAATATTTTATGGCTTATAAAGCATCTTTCTCATTGGGGCTCCATAAGGTAAGTACTATAAACTTTATCAACTCTATTTTACAGAGAAGGAAACTGAGTCTTGGATAGTTTACATGACTCTCCCAAGGTCACACAGCTAGTCAGCTATAGAGCCCAGATTTGAACCCAGGTCTCTATACTCAAGGTCCAGAATGCTTTCCTCCATACCAGAGTTCTTCATTATGTTTGGTTATTACCTAAATAATACTCCATCAGTAGGCTTATATTTTCCTAGATTTAGCACTGAAAGCAATGTTTAAGGCCATCTACTAAACTCCTTTCATTTTATAAATTAGAAAACCGAGGGCTGGGAAGTATAGCAACAACTCTGCTAGCAGCTGCCGTTGAGGTGTAAGACCCAAGAAGACTAGCAACAAGAGCTGCCAGCACATATTCTTTCGATCTGCTTTACTAAGGAAAGCATT
Source organism: Phalanger gymnotis (assembly GCA_028646595.1). NCBI lineage: Eukaryota > Metazoa > Chordata > Mammalia > Diprotodontia > Phalangeridae > Phalanger > Phalanger gymnotis. The sequence continues at coordinate 260,636,165 of CM053622.1, read as the reverse complement.
ATTAAGGGGTTAACAATGATACTTTAATCCAACATACAAATATCATTCACTTAGAACCTGAACTTCAGAGCAAATACAAACAAATTACAAACATACATTAGAAACAGACCAAATCACAATTCATAGTTACCAGGAAAGTATCAACATCTGGGCTCACAAGATGTGAGGCTCTTAGAAGGGCTGCCCAGAGGTCTATGCCATTCCTCCAATGACTGAGAGCCCCAAGGGAAGACACCAACCTCTTGAATATATATATATATATATTCTGTTCAGGGTCAAAGGGCATCACACATGTGATCTAAAAGCATCACAAACCTGAGACTCAAAGCCATGCAAACCAAGCTTTCCCTTGAGGCAAGGAGGTCATTGAAGACTCCTAATTTAATCAAAGAAACAAAGGCCAGACACATTAAGGGCACTTGATTAAATAAGTGCTGAAAGAGACAACAGTAAAAATGTCCCACCTTAATTAAATGCTTCTATCTGCATTCAGTGTCCATCAGTTATTTATCTGGACATGGATAGCATTTTCCTTTGTGAGTCCTTTATACTTGTCTTAGATCATTGTATTGATGAGAAGAGCTGAGTTGATAGTTGATCATCACATAATGTTGCTGATTCTGTGTATAATGTTTTCCTGGTTCTCCTCGTTTCCCTTTGCATCAGCTTGTACAAGCCTTTCCAGGTTTTTCTGAAATCTGCCTGTTCATCATTACTAATTGCACAATAGCATTCCACTACATTTGTATTCCACAGCCTATTCAGTCATTCCTCAATTTATGGGCATCACCTTAATTTCCAATATTTTGCCACTGTGAAAAGGGCTGCTATAAACATTTTTTGCACACGTAGGTCCTTTTCCCCTTTTTAATGATCGTTTTGGGATACAGACCTAGTAGTGGTATTGCTGGATCAAAGGCTATACACAGTTTAGTTGTTCTTTGGCAAGAGTTCCAAATGGCTCTCCAGAATTATTGGATCAGTTGACAACTCCACCAAGAGTGCATTTGTATTCCAATTTTTCCACATCCTCTCCCACATTTGTAATTTTTTCTTTCTTGCCATATTAGCCAATCTGCTAGGTGTGAGGTGGTAACTCAGAGTTGCTTAAATTTGCATCAAAAGTGATTTAGAGCACTTCTTCATATGCCTATAGATAACTTTGATTCCTTCATCTGAAAACTGCCTGTTCATATCCTATCACCATTTATCAATTAAGGATGAGCTCATATTCTTATAAATCAAATTATCTATATATGTAAGAAATGAGGCCTTTACTAGAGACATTTGATGTAAAGATTGTTCCGCAGATTGTTTCTGCTTTCCTTCTTATCTTGGTTGCATTGGTTTTGTTTGTATGAAAGCTTTTTAATTTAATATGATCAAAATTATCTGTTTTCCATTTTGTAATGTTATCTATCTTTGGTTATGAATTCTTCCCCTTGTAGATCTGATAGGTAGACGATTTCTTGTTCTTCTGATTTGATTGCTTCATTGTCTATGGTGTCTTTTTAGGAAGATGTGCTTTCCCACCTTATCTCTTTCAATTAGTTTAATTTTTGCTTTTATTTTGTATAAGATTAGGATTGCTACCCCTGCTTTTTTTAACTTCAGCTGAACCATAATAGATACTGCTCCAGCCCCTTACCTTTACTCTGTGTATTTCTCTGCTTTGTATGTTTCTTATAAGCAACATATTGTAGGATTCTGATCTTTGATCCACTCTACTACCTGCTTTCATTTTATGGGAGAGTTTATTCTAGACACATTCACAGTTATGATTACTATTTGTGTATTTCCCTCCATTCTTTTCTTCCTTCTGTTTGTCTTCTCTCTCCTTTCACTCTTTTCGACTTTGCCAGTGTTTTGCTTCTGTCTACCACCCAAGCACCTCCCCTGATCTGCCCTCTTTTTTGTCAGCCCCCCACCCCCTGCCATTTACTTAATCCCCTTCCCTCCTATTTCCCTGTCAGATAAGATAGATTTCTGTGTTCTACTGATTGTGTATATTATTTCCTCTTTGAGCCAATACTGATGAGTGTAAGGTTCAAATGATGCCCATCACTCACCCTCCCATGATCCCCTCCACTTTAATAGGTTTTTCTCATTTCTTCATGTGAAATAATTTACCACATTCTACCTCTCCCTTCCTTCTGAGCTCATTGTACTCTTCTTTCTTATCCCTTCATATTTTTATGTCATTTCCCCAAATTCACCTTATACCTATGCCTCTATATAAATTCATTCTATTTGTAGTGTTAGTGATACAATTTTAAAGAGTTACCAGTATCATCTTCCTATGTTGATGTGGAAACAGTTTAGCTCTATTGAATCTCTTATGTTTTCTTTTCCCTTTTTCCCTATTTATGATTCTCTTGGGTCTTGTTATTGAGGTCAATTTTTTGATTTAATTCTGGTTTTCTCCTTATGAAGTCTTGAAATATTTCTATTTTGTTAAATAACCATTTTCCCCCTTTATGTATGATCTTTAATTTTGCTGGGTAAATGGTTCTTGGTTGTAGTACTAGCTCCTTTGTCCTCCTGAATACCATTTTCCATGACCTCTCATCCTTCAGTGTTTCAGCTGCCAAATCCTGTTTGGTGCTGATTGTGACTCCCTGATATTTAAATGTTTTTTTTTTTTTGGTCTTGCAGTATTTTTTGTCATCTTCTTCTGAGTTTGTGTCTGGGTCTTCCCTATCACCATAATAACTTTCTATGGTCAGATTCTATTTTTGTTGTTGTTTTTTTCTCATCTTTGTAACCTTTTCCCTTTCTTTTAAATTCGAACTCTCCTCCCAGGGTAGAAGGGACACTGTCTCAAACTTCTTGTCCTAGAGGCTGCAGGCCCTGGCCATTTGCCTGGTTCTGAGCTTATGGTGCCCTGAGGCCCCTGAGAAACTCTCATGTCTGGAGCTGTGCTAAGGATTTGGGGTGAGGGTTGGCTGGTGCTGCTGAAGGCTGTAGAGGTCTGGTAGCTTACCTGTTGCTGTGCTGGTGTCTTAATGATGGTGTCTGGCATAAGCTGATGTCTGGTCATTTTTTTTTTGTGTTTCCCCATGGTCGTACTGAAGGACATGGTGGTCTGACCTCTGGAGGCTTCTTGTTTGCCCAGAGTTGTGCTGAGCACATGGAGATCTGGCCCCTGGAAAATGCCTGGTGCTATAGTTAAGCATTTGGTGATTCTTGGAGTTGGAGTCTGTCAGGTTCCCTGGCTATGCTGATGTATGTGGGGGGTCCTGGTATTGGTGTTTGTCTGCTCTGCCACACCAGGGCTCAGAATCTACTTCTGGTTTGCTGAGGCGAGGCTTGCTGCTGGCTTGCTGGGATGCTTCCTGTGCTGTACTGGTCTCTCCTTTCACCTGAGTGAGATGGACCTTTCTTGTGGATCTTCCAAGTTTCTTGGGCTAAAATATTGTTTCACCCCATCTTTTTGCTGGTTCTGCTATTCCAGGATTTGTTTTGGGGTTCTATTTTATGGTTGTTTCAAGGTGAGTGTGAAATAGTTACAATGAAAGCCTTTCACATAGATTTCAATGGCTGGTATAACAAAGGTAATCCACAGGGGAGATTCTGTAGCTCTGTGGCCTTGGATGTTCATATGCAAATGCATTAAGTAGCCTATGAGTTACAAACAGGTTAAATTATTGATCCTAGTAAAAGGAGGTAAACTTATTTTCACAGTTATCAATAAGACATTGGAATAGGACTCATGAATGGAATTTGCCTTTATGGAGTGTGCAAGAGTATATTTTCTCTGAATTGAATGGAAGAGGTTTTGGGTTAGGTGACAGTGGAATAGCATGAGAGATAGAGAGTGAAAGAAAGAGATAGAAACACAGAGACAGAGATAGAAAGATAGAGAAAGAAATAGAGACAAAGGGGAAGAGAGAGAGAGAGGTGGTGTAGTAGATAGTGTACTAAACCTAGAATTAGGAAGACCTGAGTTCAAACCCAGGTTCAGACACTAGTTGTGTCACTTAACCTCTGTTTACCTTATCTCCTCCTTCATCTGTAAAATAAGGTTAATAATAGCATCCACCTTTAATGGCTGTTGCATAACTTAAAGTCGTATATAAATATTATAAACCTCAAGAGCCAGAGTTCCTGGGTAATTGATAATCAATTTATTAATTAAGCTAGCTGGTAATCAATAAATTTATGGTCAGCAGTTTCTCTTGGCAATCAAAGACACCAAGGGAGACCCAGAGATGCCTTAAATATCTTCTGAAAGGGAATTCCCCTTACACGTGAAGATCAACTTAGATTGGTGGGCATTTAATGAGGAGATGGGCTAAAAGTCTTCAGCTCCTCCTACTGAGAACATGCCTTGATTATGAGATTCAGCAGCTTCAAGAAATCTAGCTGGGTGGAGCCAACTCCATCCAGACCTCTCTGGTTAGTTTTCTTCTTCATGTGCTGGGTCACTGTAAACTCTGATGGAGGAGACCAAGAACAGGAATTCCTTTCCTCAGGGTAAGAACTTGCCCAAATTGGATTTTGTTTATACTCTAAACAGAAATTAGGTCTCCTAGTTGGGTGGGTCCTGCCCAATATTGAGAAGCATGTTCTTTGAGGGCTAGGAGTAATCTCACCAATCAGTCCTGTCTTCCAGAGACTGACCTTAACTAGAGCTGAGGAAATAGGAGAAAAACCTGGATACCTTATTAACGATTAGTTATGAATACAATAGTATAACAAAAATTTCTTTTAATACATATGAATGTGTTTATTTATTTATATTTATAAAGAAATCCAGGAATCTGAAGCAAGAAACATGAAGGGGAACACTTGAATTAAATCAGTGGAAATCGAAACAGAAATAGAATTATAATAATATCAATTACTTTGAGAGAAGAAATTCAAAGAACAATTTGGGGAACATCAGAAACTTATTATGGAAGAATGATATTGTATTTATGAGTAACTTAAACTCTTCAGACATCTGGTATTCTCTTTCTATGCCTCTTTTTCTCTGTCTCTATCTCTCTGTCTCCATTTTCCCCTTTTTCCTTCCCCCTCTCTTCCATTTATCTTTCTTCCTTCTCACCCTTCCCCTAAAACAGAGCTGCTAACAGTTTTATGAACCATCTTAGCGATAATGTCAGTCATCCTTCAAAAGTTGGAGGAGGAGACAAGGGAAAAATGTTATTCTAGGCCTAATTAGTATCAACAAGGAAAATCAATGAGAATTTTAGGTCTCTATCTGAACATTCCAGCATCCAGCCTAGAGCTTGTGATCAAGAAGGAGAGGAAAACTCTGAAAAGTCTGTTTGGCATGAGAGAAGATAGGCTAGAGGTGCAGGATGATAAATTCCCTTTCAAACATGGGCAATGCATCCATTTGTTTTGCTTGACTCTGTTACAAAGGAAGGCTTCTAATTGGGTAGTGGTAGGGATGAGAGAGACAGACAGAGACAGAGAGACCATCAGAGTAACAGAGAAACATGAACATCAATAAAACACATTTAAAAATGCAATGAAGTAAACAAAAAGAAGACGAAAAGGGAACATAAACAGAAAAGTATTGCTGTTACCTTGTTAAATTTAATATACACTTAAAAATGAACTGTATGTAATAATTTTATTTCACAGACAATCCACTTTTTTGTATTCATCTGTTTATTGAAATGTTGGTGGTTTGTTTAAGATTGGTAAATTCATGATTAAAAAAAATCACTTTAAAAAATCTGGAAAGTAGCCTAGAGTACATCCTGTCAGGGACACCCAGGATCATATCCTAACTCTGCCACTTTATTTCTGACCTTGAGCAAATCATCATATTTTGTTCATATGCTAAACAGTGATTAGGGCTTGTACAGAAATCCTGGAAAGAAGGCTGAGAAGGAGTATTCAGACGGATAGAAGAATCAAGATAGAGCATTGCAAAGAGAAACTAGAGAGGAGACAGCATCAAGGAGATGAAGCTTGTTAGTAGTGTCAAAAGCTTCAGAGATGTCAAGAAAGATGAGGATTGTGAAAAAGTCATTTGGTTTAACTGTAAAAATATTGCTAGTAATTTTGGAGAAAGCAGTTTCTTTTGAATGAATATATAGTTTCCTCCCCCTCTTGATATTCATATTAATGTTAGCAAATTAAATCTTTAAAAGAAAAGAGGCAGTGAAAATTTCTATGGCGTATGGGAAGTGAGGAGAAGAGGTGGGAAGAAGCCTAAAGGGTGATACAATCCACTAGAGAAAGCTTCCTACATGTGTTTTTCTGGAACTTTTTCTGAAATTCTCACAGTCCTTTCAGATACCTATTTATCAACTTTGTCTCATTAATCAGAGTTGATGCAATTCACAAAGCAATCTAGGAACTATGATTCATGGTTTCTGATATTGTGGTGCAAGATCCTATATTTCTGTCATATGTTAAAATTAAAAAAAATATATACTTCTGGTCTGGTTTTGTTTTGTTTTGGTCGTGTATTTTTACCCACCTTGATATCTCCCAAGAGATCTATCCAAAATGTATTTCTTTTCCATTTCAATAGGTGTGACCTTTTCATTAATCTATCACAAAATGTCAGTAGGAATTGATTTATGCAAGTGAAGGGTCAGGGGCTTGGTGCTGAAGGGGAGAGTAGGAAGACACATTTACTAAGAGCCTGAGTCTTGAGGAGTAAACATAGTTCATTCAGTTGACACATATTTATTAGATGCCTACTTTGTACAATGCACTTTACCATCTGCCAGGGTTACATCTATGAAAAAACATGCAGTCACTGCCCGCAATGCAATGGATGTGGGTGGTTGGTGAGTTAGACAAGACCTTGCAGTACAATGTGATAAATGTAGAGATCACATTCAACTTGGATAAGGGCCCTTAAACTTGAGATCTGCAAACATTTTTTGATATATGATAATTTTAGTATAATTGGTTTCCTTTTTAATGCTATGGCTTTTATTTTATGTGCTTAAAAACATTATTCTAAGAAGCTCAGACTACTTTAGGTGACAGAATGCGTGGTTACCATCGGAAGATCAACCTGGCTAACACGGCTAACATAGCAAGGCTCATTACTGGACTGGTTATAGGGTGACGTATCTTTCAATAATATCAGCTTTCCTAGATTATCTCTCCAGTTGTAGAGAGGCTGAAGATCTATATCCTATGAAGAGAGTGCCTACACTGACAAAAATATCCATACTATTGTACCAAAGCAATAGTTCTGTGCGTAGTAGTTGCATTTTCTTTCAACTTAACAGCAACAAAATAATGGTTAGCACTTATACAGAATTTAATATTTGTAAAATGATTTTCAAATGTTATTTTATCCTCACAATAGCCCTGGAAAGTAGCTATAATTATTATTACCTTTTTGTAAATGAGGAAACTGAGATAGGCAGGAGTTAAATGACTTGATCAGGGTCACAGAACAAGTGTCTAAGGCCAGATTTAAACTCCAATCTTCTTGACTCTAAACCCAAGACTCTATCTACTGTAATACCTAGCTGAATAAATTCTCTCTCTCTCTCTCTTTCTCAACCCCTCCCCCCTCCCTCTCTCTCTCCCTCTTTCTCCCTATTCCCCCCTCCCTTGATATAGATAGGGACCATAATACACTTTGGATATTAGAACAGTTGAGATCTCAATACATTGTACTTTTAACAAAACAAACCAAAAATCACCACTTTATTCTGAGAAGGAGTCTATAAGATTTATCAGATTGCTGAAGGAGTCCATGATACAAAAAGTCCTTAGGAACCCTTGGCTCAGAATAGAGGTGCCAAGCACACAGCCTATGGTTCTGCTTGTAGACCACAACACTCCTGAGTGCAGCTCAAACCAGATTAAAATCTAATCAGGAAATGGTCATAGGTGATTTTCAGATAAAGAAATTAAAGCTTTCTATAGTCATGTGAAAAAAATTCTCTAATTCATTATTGATTAAAAAAATGCAAATTAAAACAACTCTGAGGTATAACCACACACTTTTCAGATTGGCTAATATGACAGAAAAGGAAAATAATGAATGTTGAAGAAGATGTGGGAAAATTGGAATAATAATGTATTGTTGTAGAGTTGGAATTGATCCAACCATTCTGGAGAGCAATTTGGAACTATACCCAAAGGGCTATAAAACTGTGCATACCCTTTGATTCAGAAATATCACTACTAGGTCTGGACCCCCAAAGAGATCACAACAAATGGAAAAGGACCCACATATACAAAAAATTTATACCAGCTCTTTTTTGTGGTGGCAAAGAATTAGAAATTGAGGGGATGCCCATTAACTGGGTAATGGCTCAACAAGTGGTATATGAATATAATGGAATTCTTTTGCTCTATAAGAACTAATGAGCAAGTGGATTTCAGAAAACCTTGGAAAGACTTCCATGAGCTGATGCTGAATGAAGTGAGCTGAACAAGGAGAACATTGTACACAGTAATAGCAACATTGTATAACCTATATCACATTGCTTTCTGTCTTGGGGAGGACAGGTATGAGGGAGAAAAATTTAGAACTCAAAATCTTACTAAAATGAATGTTGAAAACTATCTTTACATGTAATTGGAAAATAAAATACTACTAAGTACAAAGAAAGAGAATAGTTTAAAATTTTTAAAAATAAAATAATTTAACAATTTAACAATGTTTAACAAAATAAATTAAAAATACAATAGAGCATAGTTAATATGGGGTTTTCTACATCAACATCCCACTGCAAAGATCCTATACATGGGCTGATTGCCACTTTCTATTTGAATTTGACACCACTGGCAAGAGAATCAGGAAATGCATTATAGAAGAAGTGGCCCTGAAGCTGGGCCTTCACGAAGGAAAATGATTTTTAACAGGTGGTGATAAAAAGATAGTATACTTGAAGCATTCTTGGCAAGTTGCATGAATACCTAGAAGTAGCAAAGATCAAGATGAGATTAGGGAAGAGCCAATAGATCAAAACATTCAGTGCATGAGAGGCAGCAGAGGAAAATAAATTTGGAGAATTAGTTTGGAACCAGATGATTGAAGGCCCTCAAGGGCTTCCTGGAAATGACTTTCTATTTTATCTCATAGGTGGCAGACAGGTTAGTCAGTCAGTAAATAAATAAACATTTATTATGTTCTTAATATGTGTCAGGCACTATGCTAAGTTCTGGGGATAAAATAAAAAAGAGACAAAAGACAATCCCTGACCACAAGGAGCTCACAATATATTAAGAGATCATGAGATCCTGAACTTGGGTAGAGGCCATCTGAGTGGGGATGAGGGAGGGTGGAAAGGGGGGCAGGGAAGTGGATAGATACAAGGGATATTGCCAAAGCAGAACTGAAATAACTTAGCAGCTGATTAGATGTAGTGGATGAGGAAAACTTGAAATTGTAAGGTACCATCTACAGAAATAGGAATGTTGGGATAAGCAAGAAGTTTGGGAGAGGGAGGAAATAAAAACCTATATTTATGTAGTATGTTAAGTATTATGAAGTGCTTCCCTCAAAGTACTTGTGAAGTAGGTAGTACGAATATGATCTCCACTTAACGTCTGGGAAACTGAGACTAAGAGAAGATATTGACTTGCCCATGATCACGTAGCTACTAAGTGCCTAAGGTATAACTATGGTCTTCTGGTCTCCTGAGTCCAAATGCAGGACTGTATTATACCAGGCTGCCTCTGAAGGAGGTAACAGAGTACAGGAGAGAAGGTTTTAGGTTTCAGATATCTAAGAACACAGGAGAGAGAGAGAGAGAGAGAGAGAGAGAGAGAGAGAGAGAGAGAGAGAGAGAGAGAGAGAGAAAGAGACAGACAGACAGACAGACAGACACAGAGAAATAGAGATAGTGACAGAGACAAAGAGAGGGAGAGAGAGAAGAGACAGAGAGAGAAAGAGAAACAGGTGGAGGAAAACAGAGACAGAGACAAAATACAGTGACAGAGACTGAAATGTATGTGTGTAAGAGACAGACAAATAGAAACAGAAAAGAGAAAAATACAGAAAGAGAAAGAGACAGAAGATGGTCAATGGATTAGACATCAGATCGTTTGTGTCCAAGATTCTTCACATACCACCTTGGTCCCACTAATATGATAGTTGTTTAGTGTGTAGATGGAGTTACTCCCACTTAAGAGAGCAATTCAATTCTGCTTGTAAGATATGATGGGAAATCATCATGTGGCCAGTATAGCCTTAAGTTATTTTGGGAAAACCTAGCTTCTGACTCTTGATGTGTTTCCCATGAACTAATAATAACAGGGAAAGGGATAGATTATGAACAGGGAATCCTCCTTGCTTGGATTTGTTATTGTAGTAGTTTTTGTTTAGTCCTTTCAGTCATGTCTGACTCATGACCCTAGTGGGGCTTTCTTGGCAAAGATACTGGAGTGGTTTGTCATTTCTTTTTTCAGCTCATTTTTCAGATGAGAAAACTGAGGCAAACAAGGCTAAGTGACTTACTCAGGATCACACAGCTAGTAAGTGACTGATGCTAGATTTGAACTCAGGAAAATGTGTCTTCCTGACTGCAAGACTGGCAGTCTATCCATGGCGTCATCTAGCTGCCCTTTGCTTGGATTAGTCAGGTGTAATTTTATTGTGCAAATCAATCAGTTAATTTTCTGACAATATCATATTTATAAGCAGATGAATCTCATTGTATACAATGGCTATGTTCCTTAAATGAAATCTAATTTAAATATTTATAAATTGAATCACTTCCATTGTAATTTCAAACATGCAAGCTTTTATGTATTAATTAGTGATAATAATAAAAAAATGCTAAATTTCTATCTCATTACCCAATACTCTATGTTAATTAATAATCTATACAATCAATACACTCAGCTGAGAACCTGGCAGTAATTATGTTTCTGAAACAATCATGCCCTAATTGATTGGTTGGTGTATTTAGAATTTCACATGTTGAGTTTTCTTAAAGGAAAGCACATGAGTAGCATTGTCACTCTCTTCCTCTAATAAAAAATTCTGTGATTATGTTGTATAGTGCTACATACTAAGAATCTTGGTCCCCCAATGACTTGTTCTGTGTTTGTATAATATAGAACAATTCTGTTTCTTTAGTTTCTTTTCTTTTAATTTAATAGAAGTAGTAATATTGCCTCAGAGAGAGCCATGGCTCAAAATTAGAGCATGCTGTTTTGTAAAATGAGAGAAGTAAATAACGCTTTTTTCACATTACTTGTACAATAAATTTATGGCTCCTAAGAAACACTGCATTGACTAATTTGTAACATACTGTACATATACCTTGAAACTGCTCTCATGTATTATTTTTGAATGAGTATATTTATTTTTGAAGCATTCTTGTAATAAAAAAAGCAAAACAGACAAATGCTTCAAAAGCAGCTTTAATGAAAGGTATACTCTTTTCAAATTTTTCAATTCAAATTAATTTAGAAAGCATTCTACTAAAATGTCTCCACAATACTCCTCGTTGATGGCCCTTTCCCTGTGCTCAGAGAATGAGACTTTGATTTGAATTAGACCTTCATTAGACTGTCTAGGTGACCATGGGAAAGTCATTTACTTAATCTTTCTGAGTCTCAATTTCCCCCATCTTTAAAAGAGGAATAGTATTTGCATTATGTAAGTCCCAGGGTTCTTGTGAGGAAAATGCTCTGTAAACCATTCTATGCTACATATATGTCCCTTTATAATGATTCTTTCCCACTTTGATGCAGCATGCAATGTCTGCCATTATACATTGGTATCATTAAAAATTGCTCTGAGAGCCTATTCCTCCTTAAAATGAGAAAAGAATTGAGTCCAATAACTTTAAACTGCTGTGCCTGATTCTAGTGTATTCCCTCTCTAGTTCATCCATCAAATAGCTGCTAAAAATCATCTTCCCAGTGCACAGATTTGAGCACATCACTTCCCTGCTTTAAAATCTGCAGGAATTACCTATTACCACTGGTATCAAATACAGACTTCTTAGCCTAGCTTTTAAGGCATTCTTTGTTTCCCTTCAAATACTCTGTGTTCCAGACAAATTGGACTCTTACCCTGTCCCATCATATCTTGCCTTAGTTCTATTGCACAGGTCATGTCCTCTGTCTTCCTCATCACAGCTAGCACAAATCCAAATTTCCAAGTTTCAGCTTGTGTTCAACCTCCCAATTCTTTTTGTTAGAGGCAATGTGTAATGGAAAAAGCAGTTGCCCAGGACCTCAGTTTCCCTGTCTTTAAAACAAAGTGGTTAGACTATGATTTCTCATATCCCCTGTAACTTGCAGCCTTAAGGTATATTATTTTATGGTTTAACAGATGATCTTTAGATCCTGTTTGCAGGCCTAAAATTCTATGATTCTATATGATGCTCTGACCTAAAGTCTTCTATCTTTAAAATGGCATGAGTCTATTATAAACACGAGGACAAGGCACATGAATTGAAGCAATTAAAAATTATTATAATTTACTATAATTCGTCCTGTGATATACAATTATGAGCTGATGCTATAACTTTACATTGACATAAACATTTTTATCATATTATCTCTATTTTCTTTGACTCATGGATAAAGAAAAATGTGCTACAGTAATTGACTCAGTTTGGTCCTTGGGACCTTGTAAGCCACATTACTGGGGGAGGCCTTAGTGAAGCAGCTAGCCACTCACTCTAAGGTAGACTGAGGCCATCAATTTCACTCTGCCTCTGAAGAGCTACTATATCTGATCACAATTTTTAAAAATCATAATGGAGAAAAAATTTAATTATGGGCTTGATTTTGAAAAGTTCTCTTCCTCACATAGCTCCAGAAGCAGAATATTTTTGTGATGATTATAGATAAGTTGTTTTCCATGTATTTATGTTAAGACATGTTGTCCTTTGGCTTTATGAGGAGAAATCCATTCAAAACTTTCCACTATTAAATTTGTTCAGCTGTGGCACTACTGAGCATGTCCATTTTTCCTGATTTTTAAAAATTTGCTAATTTCACATAAAAAAAATAAAGAAGTGTCTACTTGATGTGGTACAAAGTGATTCAGGGCCAGAAAGAGGCATGTGTTTGTGATTGGATGATGGCGAAGAATACCTAAAGTATTTTTAAAGGTTCTGGTTTGAACTCTATACGTGCGAAAACTTATAAATAGGCAGTCACTAAGATATCAAACATATTTTACCAGATCCTATCCTTTCTTGCTTATTTCTTGACTGATTTCTATACACTGTCCTGGAATCCACAGATGCTTGGGAATCCACTGACCCCTGTATTGGCTATCAGGCAGGACTAGGGATTAGCCATTTGCATAGTCTTGGCTTGCATACCTCTAACCTGCCAACTTCTTTCTCAAGGACTGATAATCAAACCAATATATTAAGATTACATTTGTTACTGTGAAGGGTGTGGTACTCTCCTGTGATATCCCCGTTCTTTCATTCTCCTTAGAGCAAAAGTCCTTTGCTTGTCCAATACTCCCTTCTCTCTGCCTGACTCATGCTTGTCAGCTCCATTCCTCCACAGTACCTATCCCACTTATCTCAACCATTTCGTTGTGTCCTTTAGAACCTATTGCTAACAAATTGTTGTTGTTAATTCTTCTTTTTTGAAGACCAGTGCCACCAGGGATGAATGATATCTTGACTTCTGAGTGAATTGGATCTAAGTGAGGCTGAGTTTCACAAAATCATCAGTAAATAATTTTCATATTAGATCTCTTCCCTAGAAATTATTTTACATTTGGTACCTGTTAACATATCATTTCTCAAGTAGAATGGGAATAGAATGTAGGTTTCTTGAGGGCAGGATTGTTTCACTTTGTCTTTGTATACCCAGAACCTAGCACAATTACTGACACATATGAGGGCATGCTGAATAAATGCTAATTGAATTAAATCAAATTGATTCAGACCTTCTTTAAGATGTCCTGACTGATTTACACATTAAGATGTCTAGAAATTAAGACATTAATTAAGAAATTAAGACATTCTAGACATCATGATATCTAGAAATATGTTAACTTATGCCCTTTAATTGATACTTTTCTTTAAGCACCTATGCCCTGAAATTCTATATGCCCAAAATGGAAGAATCTCAAGTTGATTGTGACATTTTGCCTATCAGAAATTATTTGGGCCAATATTTATTTATTCTCAGATTGATCCAATTGAGCTGGAAAGGTTTTAAGGACAAGTCCAGTGGCAAGTTGTTGTACAGGAATAAATCTTGCTCAGATGACAGAGAGTCATCTCAGGGAAAATGGCTGCTAGTTGCTAAAATACCTATGGCCATAGAAGCTTATAAAAACAGGTTATTAAGGCATGGAAAGTCTTCAATCTGTCTCAGTGAATAGTGAGCCCACATTGATGAAAACATAGTTTGAGATACTAAATACAGTCTTTTAACTAGGCAATTCTGTTAAATAATTAATCCTATTAGAACAAAATGATACAAACTTTTTTAAAGCATTATATAGATAAATGCATCAGGCTGACCTTTTTCTTTTTTTTAAATTTAGTTGCTTGGGTTGTTGGACTACAAAAATAGAAGGCAGCATTATGGTTCTTGAACAAAAAGAGAGTAGAGAAATAGTGTTAGGGGTTTTTTTTGGAGGGGGGAAGGCAGGGCAATTGGGGTTAAGTGACTCATTCAAGGTCACACAGCTAGTATGTCAAGTGTCAGAGGCCAAATTTGAACTCAAGTCCTACTGCTTCCAAGGCTAGTGCTCTACTCACTGTGCCACATAGCTGCCCCAGTTTTTTTATTACATGGTTCTTTTCCTTCTTTTCACATTTCTATGTTTTGAACACAAACCTTTATGCTCAGCCCTCAGTGCTTTAAAGCCCACCATTTTCTAAAGTTAGCCAACCAGTTACCCATAGATTTTCTGTCAGATCCATTCAGAAGGATATACTCTAACCAAGATGGTTCCTTAACTGGACTTAAAT
>CM053622.1:260602305-260620810 GCA_028646595.1 Phalanger gymnotis | reverse complement strand
ATATATGTGCGTATATATATGTTTATATGTATGTATATATATAGACAGAGGGCACAGGATGAGTTGAATATGAAGGGATAATATCTTAAAAAAATCAAATTAAGGAGTGCGAGAGGAATATATTGAGAGAAGGAGAAAGGGAGAGACAGAATGGGGCAAATTATCTTGCATAAAAGTGGCAAGAAAAATAAGTTCTGTTGGGAGGGAAGAGGGGGCAGGTGAGGGGGAATGAGTGAATCTTGCTCTCATCTGCTTTGACCTGAGGAAGGAATAACATACATACTCAATTGGGTATCTTGCCCCATGGGAAAGAAGGAGGAAGGAGATAAAAAAGGGGGGAGGATGGAAGGGAGGGCAGATAGGGGGAGGAGGTAATCAAAAGCAAACACTTTTGAAAAGGGACAGAGTCAAGGAAGAAAATTGAATAAAGGGGGACAGGATAAGATGGAGGGAAATGTAGTTAGTTTTCACAACATGACTGTTATTGAAGTGTTTTGCATAATGATGCATGTGTGGCTTATGTTGAATTGCTTGCCTTTTTAGGGAGGGTGGGTGGGGAGGGAAGAGGGGTGAGAATTTGGAACTCAAAGTTTTAAAAGAAGATATTCAAAAAAAGTTTTTGCATGCAACTAGGAAATAAGATATACAGGCAATGGGGCATAAACATCTTGCCCTACAAGAAAGTAAGAGAAAAGAGGATGGGGGGAGTTGGGTGACAGAAGGGAAGGCTGACTGGGAAATGGAGCCATCTCGGAGTGAGGGGGAGGGTAGAAATGTGGAGAAATTTGTAATTCAAACTCTCATAAAAATTAAGGCTGAAAACTAAAAATATTAAATAAATAAATAATGATTTAAAAAAAAATACAAGTCAAAACAGTCCAACAATCCTTGCCTTCAATGAGTCTACGTTCTTTTTTTTTAAGGGGGGATAATATGTACACAGAAAATTAAATACAAAACATATATGAAGTAATTTCTGGGAAAGAACATTAGGAGCTGAGTGGTTGAAAGGGATTAGGATAGTCTTCCTTTAACCTAGCTATAGAAGGTCACAATTCACCCAAACTTTGGGAGAAACCCTGTGTAATGGTACAGAATTAGAAGATTCAATTTAATTTTGGGGGACTAGCAAGCAGTATGCTTCTCTCCCCGCTTTTTGCATTTTTTAAGAAACATTTTCCTACTTAATAGTATTTTATTTTTTCTAGTTACATGTAAAGATAGTTTTTAACATTTTTATAAGATTTTGAGTTCTAATTTTTCCTCTCTCTTTCTCACCTCCCTGCTCCTCAAAACAGCAAGTGATCTGATATAGGTTATACATGTACAATCATGTTAAGCATATTCCCAAATTAATTATGTTGTGAAAGAAGAATCAGAAAAAAACGGAAAAACCATGAGAAAGAAAAAATAAACAAACAAACAAACAAAAAAGTGAAAATAATATGCTTTGATCTGCATTCAGAATCCATAGTTCTTTCTCTGGAACTGGATAGCATTTTCCATCATGAGTCTTTCAGAATTGTTTTGGTTCATTGTATTGCTCAGAAGAGCTAAGTTTGTCATAGATGATTGTTGTGCAATGTTGCTGTAACAATGTACAGTGTTCTCCTGGTTCTGCTCACTTCGCTTTCCATTCATGTAAGTCTTTCCAGGTTTTTCTGAAATATGCCTGTTCATCATTTCTTATAACACAATAGTATTCCATTACATTCATATACTACAAGTTGTTCAGCCATTCCCCAATTGATGGGCATCCCCTCAATTTGCTGCTGTAAGTAGTTTTGTACATATGGGTCCTTTCCCCTTTTTATGATCACTTTGGTGTACAGACCTAGTAGTGGTATAAGCAGTATGCTTTTGGCTAGAATGTGGAGTGTACAATAAGCCAGATGCTTACAGTTACTTATACAGTATTGCCAATAAAATTGCATGAAAAGTGACAAATCCAGCCACTCAACTGTTTCTTTTGTAATTTATTTGTCAAATAATTATCTTTTCCCAACTGAATTGCCTGATGGCTTGGGCAACTTATAGTTAAGGTCATCTCTACTGGGGTGACTTATTCCAATTTACTGATGAGTGCCTAATAAGGGCTAAGAAACATTGTAAAACTCTCTATTTAAGGACTTCCTTCTGTGGCAGGGGAAGTTTTGTTTTGTTTAGAGGATCATGCCTTTTGGAACAAATCTTTTTTCCCCATAGCTAAAAAGAAACAACTTTTAATCTACTGGTCTAATTCTCCTCCATTGGCAGAAAGTTTCTGGGGTCTGTCTCAGTAGGTGTTCATGATCATTCAATGCTACTGTCACCATTGGAATAATTATTAATTTACTTTAAGGAGACAGTATCTCCTACCTGTAGCAATGTTAAGGTCTCTTTTAAGTTATGACCACGAAGAAATGTATTTGAAGGTAATGACAAGTCATGGTGAAAGGTTTTATAAATGGAAAGTTTCAAATTCACATGAATCTGCCGTAAGAACTCAGATGCAGGTATGCCAAAAGATATTTTAATTAAACTCCTATAATATTATAGACAGGAGAATTCAGCATTTGAATGGCAAAAGTGACTGAGCTACTGCCACTGATGGGAAATCCCAAGATTTCCATTGTCTCTGAATGGTTTAAAAGGCAGTGCACCACTCCTGCCCAGATGAACATGGTAGACCTCTTGGATAATATTTCATTTTTGTTGTTCAGTCATTTCAGTCATGTCCAACTCTTCATGAGTCCCCCATCTTTTTTGCAAAGATACTGGAGTGATTTGCCATTTCTTTCTCTATAGATGAGGAAACTGAGGCAAACAGGGTTAAGTGACTTGCCCAGGGTTACACAGCTAGCAAGTGTCTGAGGCTGGATTTCAATATAAATTTTCCTGACTCTAGACCTGAAAGTTATCCATTTCTATGTTTTTGTCATTTCTTTTCTTACATGCAGTCTTTTACTTATGTGACTGTACCTTACTTCTTCCAGTCATTTTACCCTGAATGCTATCAGTTGAGTGGATGTTGGAAGAGTAAGGATCAGTGGATCAACCCCAAGAATTGTTAGTCCGAAAATACAAAAAAAAAAAAAGGTATTAATATTGCAGGAAACCTCCTGATTGTGATTGGAGCAATGATAATTGAAAAGTTATATAGTATTTCCATTGTCTTCAATTTGGTCTCTAAAGCAGATGAGATAAACATTTAAATATATGAATGTTTAATTAAACTATCCCTTGGAAAGTTAACCTAATATGAATATATATATATATGTATATATATATTTTATTATTTAACCCTTAGTTAAGATGACAGGTTTCCCAAGGTGGAGTTGCTCCTCTCTAGACACCAATCCCCCATCTCCTCCTCCAACAGAATTTTTTTTCATGCTTATTTAAGTTTGTGGATTTATATGAATGCTGATATGATTAGCTCATGTACAAAAGTGCTTGATATTCCCCAGTCCGGAATACATTTTTGTGGACACTTTACCAAGCCCCTGTACAATGCAACATGACTTTAAATGAATGAGTCCTGTCTAGTGGTATGCTGGTAAAGGTTTAAACCTGGCTCCATGGCAGAAAAAATGTAAGCATGTTACACTTCTAAATTTAAGCCACATTATTAACATTTTCTCCATCACTTGTTTGCTGATTTCTGAGGTTAGATGCTCACAGTGAAAACTGAACAATCATCTCTTTAAACAGCATGCCCTCTGGTTCTGTAACTCCTGAATGGTAGAGGAACAATTGGAAATCAGACACAGATACTTAAAAGAGGCAATAGTTTTTCCATGTTGTTCTCATCCTTGCATTGTTGCTGATCCAATTATTCCTTTCACTGTGAAACAACATGGCTGATGACCAGGTTTTATTTTATTTCTATTCAGAAATTACAAAGGTTGCCCTTCAGGCAAAAGAATGACATGGAGGAAGTTCTCCAGGGCTAATTTGCCAGGCACTGGTTTGAAGTTAATAAAGTAGTGAGCTAACAGTATTTTCTATTAACAGTTTCATGAGTGTTGCTGAAAGGAAATGACATTTTCAATGATTCCTTATGACTTAGACCATGTAGGAGGCTTACTTGGTGAGGTATAGAATGAGAAATTTCTGAAATGGAAAATAATTCAGCTTCCTGGTCACCATGGAGATAACTACAGAGATTGAGTACTCTAATTCACCTTATATAGGCACCAGTGACCATAAGCAGCCAGGATATAAAGCTAGAAAAATACCAGTACTCATTTCATTGGCTAATAAAGGCAAAGTGCAGTTATCTTATTCTCTGGAGGACTTAAATTCAGTATTGTGTCCTAAATATACAATATGCTTATAAAAAGATAAATAAATTAAAGTGCCCATTATTTTTAAAGGCACATTTTGAATTAATTAGATTGTGAGTTCTTTGAGGGGATTATCTTTTGCCTCTTTTTCTATCCCCAGCACTTAGCACAATGCCTGGCACATAGTAGGTACTTAATAATAATGATTGAATTAACCAATCATTCAACTACCTTAAATATATATAAATATATATATACATAGATACATATATGCATATGCATACATATGTGCATATGCATATATAAACACATATGCATGCATATATACACATACACACATACATGCACATACACATACGTATATGTATACGTATACATATACATATACATATACATATACATGTACATATACATATACATATACATGTACATGTACATGTACATATACATATACATATACATATACATATACATATACATATACATATACATATACATATATGTGCATGATGTCCTCTGGAGAATAGATCAGAAGTATCTGGATTAATCATAGTAAAAGGATTTGAATTGTTAGTGTTTGCTTTTCAATGTAAAACCTGGTACCAATTTGTGAACCCTATCTCAAAGTCCATTGTTATGAAACTCTCTCTTTATTGGTTAAGATGAATACCCTGTATGCGGGCAGGACAGAGTTGGTGAGAGGTGAGAGCTTCAGTTCTCAGCCAGTCCCTCTTTGGTACTCTCCAAGCAAGAATCTCCCCCTGAGTTCACTTTTGGGAAGTCTCTTAGTGACAGCCTGCTTTGAGTGTAGCATTGAATTCAAGAAAGGAGATGGAAGAGGCCAATCCCACTTCAGGTTGCTGAAAGAAGACTGGCAAGACATGAGAGGGGTGACAGTATGAATCATGTCTCTACTCCTAGCTTACTAGAGACTTTAGAGGGTTTCCCTTTGGTGAGATCAAGGACACTCTCTCTTGGTTGAGCTGAATTATCTCACTCAATGAGAAAGCCCCATTCACTCTGTATTGTCTGGTATATATTTTACCCTATGCTACCTTCAGTGATTTCTGTTTTACTATGATTTGGGTTAATGGGTTTCTTTGCTTTTTACTATATGTGTTCATTGTAGAACTAGTATTTGGTAGGGAAGGGGTCAAGCCTTGGATATAGAGCTTGGGATCTATCTTCCACTGTAAAATGACAAAGTGACCAAAAGTTAAATGGAATCTGATCATACCTCCTAGATGAAAAATATTTAAGGGAGCAGATAGATATACTTCTAGTCTAGTACCCCTTTCTCTCTGAGGAAAGTGAAATGGTGACCTCTGTCCCCAACTTCCTGCTTCCCTACATGGAGGAAAGGAAGGTCTCCCTTGGAGAATGGTGGGGGAAGAAAAAGCTACAGATGTCTATTCTGCCTTCCTTTGAGCCGTCGACAAATGTGGGCCTCTCTAGACATGAGGGGCCCACTCAGCACTTTTATCGCTATAATTTCTTACATATCTAGTTGGAGAAAAGAGTCTTAGGAGAGTCATAATAATTCTTTCTGTTGAATTATTTGGAAACACAGATATTCTGTCTTACATGAAATGATTTTTTCAAAGATAATTTAGCACATTCAATAATTATATTCATTTCTTTTAATTCCAAAGCAAGCATTTTTAGCCATAAAAAATCTATGTGACACAGTTTTTGGTAAATCTAAAGTTTTGTCCAATTTAAAATCTGGTTTCAAAGCTTCCTCACTGAATTTTAATGATTTCCTCTCAAAATGTCATTTAACTCAGTTCAATTAGATCAATTCAATTTTGTTGTGAAAAAATGGTCCAAAATAGGCACAACTTTTTTTCATAAAACATTTCTTATAGTTATAGTTAAGATTAAAAGCCCTGTCTTCAAGAATGAATTACATTTTATGTATGCATAGTGCTTCATATTTTTCCAAGTACTTGTTCATTTATGATGCCATTTAATTTTCTTACCCCATTGAGAGAAAGGAAGCCTGGCAGACTAGATAAAGAGTTGGTTTTAGAGTCAGGAAGGTCTGGGTTCAAGTCCAATCTCTTGATATATACTGCCTGTGTAGACTTGATTTAATTATGAAATGACCTACCCTAAACAACTTTATAAGAATAAAGCTATAGAATAGTTATGGATCTATATTGCAGCATAGGGTCACAAATCTAGAACTGGAAATGGCCTTAAAAGCCATCTAGTCAAATGCCCTTAATTTACAGATCGAGAACTTATGATTCAATATAAGTAAGTGACATTCAAGGTCACACAGCTCTTAAATGCCAGAGCTTGGATTTAAACTCAAATCAACTAACCACAATTTGGTAATCTTTCCATTCCCATTCCACTGAGCCACCTAGCTACCTTAGCGTCAATAAGAATTTATTAAATACCTTATATATTCCAAGTACTGCGCTAAACTCTGGAGGTTAAGTGACTTGCCTAAGGTCACATTATAGTAACCAGTCAAAGTTGGATTCGAACCTAAGTGTTCTGACTTCAGAGCCAGTGAGCTTTCTACAGTACGAAAACTACCTTCTTTATCACAGCCCATTTTTATTATACTGTAAGATTCTCCATTTTTTCCCCTATACCATGGATCCCTTCCTTTTTATCTTTTCCCAAATGTCCATGACTGTGTAGCATAACCTTCAACATACTAAAACTCATAAGCTGATAATACTGAAGAACAGGAGCTCGATAACAGCACAGACCACTTAGGTAATCTGCCTGGCTTCCAACTGGTAAAAAATCTCATTAAAATGCAATAAGCCATGTGGTGTTCCATGTAGCCTTGAAAAATTTCTGTGATACTGCTGGGCTAAAAGTATTCTCAATGTACCATATTTATTTTTATTTGAACCCCCCCCCCCCAGCTAAGCATGCACATATCAGCACAGCCATAATGATCATTCTTCTTTCTTTGACTAGACTTTGACTGGATGATTTCATTGAGGTAGAGAGCTTCCTCTAGTTATCCACAAGAAATATTTAACAAAACATACCTGGCATAAGCAGCACTACATATGCTTTCTAATTAAGTTTTAAGAAAAAAGTGGGGAGGAGATAGAAAGTAGCAAGGCTGATTCCCAATCTATTACCTCCTTATTATTATGGAGGGTACTACTATTCTCCCTGTCACAACCAGAGTGTCATCCTTGACTCCTCACATTCTCTCTCTCTCTTTTCTCTCTCTCTCTCCCTCTCTCTGTGTGTCTTTCTGTCTCTGTCTCTGTCCCTGTCTGTCTCTGTCTGTCTCTGTCTCTCTTTCCATATTCAATCTATTTTTAAATTCTGTAGTTTCTACCTCTGTAGCAACTCTTATATATGTCCCCTTCTCTTCCTCTCTTCTGACACTACCACCATCCTGGTGCAGGCCTCATTACCTTATTTCTGGTGTACTGCAATAGCATGCTGGTTGGTCTCCTTGCCTCAAGTCTCCTAAATCCATTCCATCCTTCACCCAGATCTCAAATTGATTTTCCTAAAAACACAGGTCTGAACATATCACCTTCCTAAACAAACAAACAAACAAACAAACAAACAAGCAAAAACTCCAGTGATTCCCTTTTACCTCCAGGATCCAATATTAAACCCTCTGTTTTGCTTTTAAAACCCCTTTATAACCTGGCCCTTCCTACCTATCCAGTCTCATTATGCTTTAGTCCACTCCACTTATTTTGTCATCCAGTGACACTGGCCTCCTTGCTGTTCTTTGCATATGATACTCCATCTTCCACCTGAGCATTTTCACTGTCTGTCCCCCATGCCAGGAATACTCTCCTTCCTCATCTCTACCTCCTGGCTTCCTTCAAGTCTCAATTAAAGTCTCACCTTTTGAGTCTTTTTCAGTGCTCCTTAGTTTTATCACCTTCCCTTTGTTCATTATCTCTCCTTTACTCTGTATATACCTTGTTTGTATGTAATCATTTGTGTGTTGTCTCCCCATTAGACTGTAAGAGAGCATTTACTGTCTCTTTTGTTTCCTCAGTGCTTAGCACAGTGCCTGGTACATAGTAGATGCTTAATAAATGTTTATTGACTTGACTTGATGGGGGATTGGGGTTACCTGAAGATGGGGACAAGGAGGAGAAATATCCAGGTAGCTTCCTATTTTAATGAAATGTTCTTATTGACTTGTTGCTAAGCTTAGTTGTTTCTACCTGCTAAAGGAGCCTAAGTAACATTGGTAGCTTAGGGGAAAGCTTCAAATGCTCCTCTTTATTTATGTCTCTGGATCTGGGTCATGTTGCCTGAACTCACTTATGTTAGGAGAGATTGTGAGCCATACTAACACCAATAAACTAGGTAGTGTTAACAACTGACCTGACATGAGAAAGGGACATAGTTTTGCTCAGTTTGCAGAGAAGCAATTGTCAAATTTAAGGATCAAGGACATGCATTTAGGGAGGTGAACCCAAGAAGGCAGAGAGAAGACGGGAAGTTGTCTGAGCCCTCCCTAGTTTCCCTCAGAAATAATATTAAATTAAGTCTCTAAATGGACACTGGAGTGACAGTATTAACAAAAAATATGGACTGAAACAATTTTCCAGCTTAACATAATGTAGAAGAACTTTAGAAAAGGCCAGTCTTACATGGATAAAAGGGAAACACAGCAGTACAGTTAGTGTCCAGTAAAGCCAGAAAGAGGCTTATAGACACAGCACAGATCAGAAACCAAGGCCTTGAAGTCCTGGCCAAGAAGGCTAACAGGCCTTCAGACCCATTGCAGAAGGCAAATTGAGAGTCCTGGAACCTAGACACAACAGGTGCAATTAGGCTGGGCCAACCCAGTGCAGTGGGCAAGCTGCAAGCACCTGGGGCACTGTGGTAGAAAGTCATGGGCCAGGCCCCTGTCCCCCAGCATAAAAAGCTCGGGATAGTGCCCTCTATGCTCCAGGAGCAGAGTGGATCAAAAACCAGAATCCTAGAATATGTTCTTAACAAGAAACACATTTGGAGTATAGACATACATGCAGAGTAAAGGTAAAAGGCTGGAGCAGAATATATTATGCTTCAGCTTAAGTAAAAGAAGCAGCTGTAGCAATCCTGATCTCAGACAGAAAAAAGGAAAAATATATCTAATTAAAAGTGATAATGAAGGAAATGACATCTTGCTAAAAGGTACCACAGACAACGAAGTAATGTCAATACTAAGCATATTTGCATTGAATGGTATAGCATCCAAATTCTTAGAGAAGTTGAGTGAGTTACAGGAAGAAACAGATAGCAAAAATATACAAGCGGGGAACTCAATGTGCCCCTCTCAGAATGAGATAAATCTAGCCACCAAATAAATAATAAAGAAATTAAGGAAGTGAATAGAATTTGAGAAAAGTTAGACACGATAGTGTATGCTACTTACCGCTACTGTGTCTGTGTAAGACCAACAACAAGAGTGCACAGGAGGGCTGCTAGAACAGATTCTTTGTTCTGCTTTTCTAAGGAAAGCAACTTTAAGGAGTTAACAATCTAACTTTAATTAAACATACATATATCTTTCACTTAGTTCAGGGGAAAAAGTTGGCATCTTGAACTTCAGAGCAAATACAAACAGAAACTATATAAACAGAGCAAAATAAAACATATCAGCAGACAGGCTTATGTCTCTCCATAGCAATACATATGGTTACCAGAGAAAGAAGCACCTGGGTTTTCAAAGCCAGGGGCTCCGTGATGGCTACCTGGAGTCTTGTCTAGTCAAATCTCATGACACCTTTCCAGTGAGTGAGAGCCCCAAAACAAAACACCAGCTTCAGATCTTATATACCCTTCTCAGTGATAGAGGACATCACAACCATGTGACTCAAACCCACATGAACTAGGCTTTCTTGTTTCTTAAGCAAGTCATCAAAGACTCTTGATTCAATCAAAGAAACAAAGGCAAGACTCATCAAAGGCATTTGATTACCTTATTTCTGAGAAGCACTAAAAAAACAAACAGCAAAAAGTCCCACTTTGCTTGCCCTTACATTTGAAAGGCAAGACTCAAAGGTATTTGATTACTTTGGCATTCCAAAAGAGAAAACAGTAAAAAAAAAAAAAAGTCCCCCCTTCTTACCATTACAGGTAGACCTCTGAAGAAAATTGAATGTGGATAGAAAAGAATATGCCTTTTTTCTCAGTGGTACATAGCACCTACAAAAAATTGACCATGTTTTAGGGCAAAGAAATTCACAATCAAATCCAGAAAGGTAGAAATAATTAAACGCGTCCTTTTCAGATCATGATGCAAAATTTACAAGTAATAAACAGCCATGGTAAAATAGGAGAAAAATTAATTAGGAAAAAATAATCTAATCCTCAAGAGTGAGTGGGTCAAACAACAAACCATAGAAACAATCAATAATTTCATCAAAGAGAATGACAATAATTCAGCAATCTGCTAGACTTATGGAATTCAGTCAATGCAGGTCTTAGGGGGAATTTTATATCTCTAAATGCTTACATGAATAAAATAGAGAAAGAGGAGATCAATGAATTGGAGATATTACTAAAAAAGCTAGAAAAAAAAATTAAAAGTAGTCAAATACCAAGTTAGAAATTCTGAAAATCAAAGGAGAGATTAATAAAATTAAAATTGAAATTATTGACCTAAATGAAACTAAGAGCTGGTTATATAAAAAAACACAATATGATAGATGTTATCTAACCTTTGATTAATTTTGTTTTTAAAAAAGATGAAAACCAAATTATAAGTATCAAAAATGAAAAGGGTGAATTCACTGCCAAAGAAGAGGAAGTTAAAGCAATAATTAGGAGGTATTTTGCCCTAGTGAGTGTCAATAAATCTTACAATGTGAATGAAATGGATATATATTTACAAAAAATATAAATTTCCCAGATTATCAGATGAGGAAATAAAACAATTAAATAGCCCCATTTCAGAAAAAGGAAATTGAGCAAGACATCAATGGGCTCCCTAACAAAAAAATAAAATTCCAGGGTCAGATGGATTTACAAGTGAATTCTGCCAAACACATGAGGAATAATTAATTCCAATGATATATAAACTATTTGGAAAAATAGGTGACCAAGGGGTCCCACCAAATTTCTTTTATGGTATAAACATGGTGCTGATACCTAGACGAGGAAGGGCCAAAACAGAGAAAGAAAATTATAGAGCAATTTCACTAATGAATAGAGATGCAAAAATTTTAAATAAAATATTAGCAAAGAGATTACAGCAATTTATCACAAAGATAATATATTATGACCAGGTGGGATTTATAACAGGAATGCAGGGCTGTTTCAATATTAGGAAAACTGCTAGTATAATAGACTATATCAATAACAAAGCTAACAGAAATCATGATTATCTCAATAGATGCATCAATAACTTTTGAGAAAGTGCCATAACCATTCCTATCAAAAACACTAGAGAACATAGGAATAAATGAAGTTTTCCTTAAAATGATAAGCAGTATCTATCTAAAACCATTAACAAGCATTAAACATAAAGGGGATAAGCTGGAAGCATTCTCAGTAAGATTAGTGGTAAAACAAGAATGTCCATTATCACTACTGTTATTCAATATAGCACTAGAAGTGTTAGCTTTAGCAATAAGAGAAGAAAAAGAAATTGAAGATATTAGAATAGAAAACGAAGAAACAAAACTATACTCTTTGCAGATGATATGATGGTAAACTTCAAGAATCCTAGAGAATCAACTAAAAAACTACTTAAAACAATTAATAACTTTAGCAAAGTTGCAGTATATAAAAATAAATCCACATAAATCATCAGTGTTTTCATATATAACCAACAAAACCCACCAGCAAGAGATAGAAAGATAAACTCCTTATAAAATAACTATTAGACAATATAAAATATTTGTGGTCTACCTACCAAGACAAATACAGGAACTATATTAACATAGTTATAAAATTCTTTTCACACAAATCATCAGATGTGAACAATTGGAAAGATATTGATTGCTTATGGGTAGGCTGGGCTAATATAGTAAAAATGACAATTCTACGTAAGTTAATTTACTTACTCAGTATCATACCAATCAAACTACCAAAAATTATTTGATAGAAATAGAAAAATAATAAACAAAATTCATTTGGAAGAATAAATGGTTAAGAATATCAAGGGAATCAATAAAAAAATGCAAAGGAGGGCTGCCTAATTGTACCAGATCTAAAACTATATCATAAAGAAGAAATCATCAAAACTATCTGGTACTGATTAAGAAATAGAATGGTGGATCATTGGAATGGATTAGGGATACAAAACACAGTTGTAAATGACTACAGCAATCTACTGTTTGATAAACCCCAAATCTCCAGCTTCTGGGATAAGAACTCACTACTTGACAAAAACTTCTGGGAAAACTGGAAAGTAACATGGTAAAAACTAGTCATAGACCAATATCTCACACTCTATATCAAGATCATGTTGAAATGGAAACATGATTTAGACATCTAGGATGATACCATAAGCATGTTAGGAGAACAAGCAATAGTTTACCTGTCAGATTTATGGAGAAGAAAACTTATGACCAAACAAGAGATAGCGAATATTATGAAATGCAGTAAATTAAAAATTTATTGCACAAACAAAATGAATGCAACCAAGATTAGAAGGAAAGCTAGGAAACAATTTTACAGCCAGTGTTTCTGATAAAGGCTTAATTTCCAAAATATATAGAGAACTGAATCAAGTTTATAAGAAAACAAGGCATTTCCCACTTACTAAATGGTCAAAGGATATAAACAGGCAGTTATCAGATGAAGAAATTAAGCTATCTACAGTCATATGAAAAAAATCCTCTAAATCACTATTGATTAAGAAATCCAAATTAAAACAACTTTGAGGTTGTTTTAACCACTTCACACCTATTAGATTGGCTAATATGACATAAAAGGAAAATGATAAATATTTGAGAAAATGTAGGAAAATTGGAACACTAAAGCATTGTTGGTAGAATTATGAACTGATTGAACTATTCTGGGAAGCAATTTGGAACTATGTCCAAAGGGCAACCAAACTCTGTATACCCTTTGATCCAGCAGTACAATTATTAGGTCTGTATCCCAAAGAGGCCACAAAAAAGGCAAAAGGACCCACATGTACAAAAAAAATTTATGTCAGTTCTTTTTGTAGTAGCAAAGAATTAGAAATCGAGGGGATCACTATCAATTGGGGAATAGCTGAACAAGGTGTGGCATATGAATGTAATGGAATACTATTGTTCTATAAGAAATCATGAGCAAGTGGGTTTCAGAAAAACCTGGAAAGACTTACATAAACTCATGCAAAGTGAAGTGAGTGGAATGAGGAGAACATTGTACACAGTAATAGTAATATTTTACAATGATTAACTATGATAGACTAAGCTCTTCTCAGCAATACAGTGATCTAAGACAATTCCAAAAGACTCAAGATGGAAAATGTATCCAGAGAATCCACATCCAGAGTCTGAATGTAGATCCAGCATACTATTTTCACCTTATTTTTTTTTTGTCCCAGCTTGTTGTTTTCCCCATTTGTTCTGATTCTTCTTTTACAACATGACTAATGTGGAAATATGTTTAACATGATTGTACATCTCAGTGGGCATTGAAGGTATTATAGCAGACATACCAAAAGTGATGTTTCACAAAGATAGAAATATTTATGTACCATCAAAAAACATAGGAGTTAAGAGATGCATTCAACACCAGAGAATATGTGCCTAGAGATAGAAATATCTACCTTCAATACTACATGAATGGTATGCTTCATATGCCACACAGTTGTGATCTTGTTTTGTTTTGTTTTTACTGTTAATCCATTTGTAAATATATCATAAAATCTGCTTTGGGGATTTTAATTCTGATCATTACTTTTTGTATAAGAAATCTATATAAGAGTTCACAAAGTGAGACACTTTCAAATTTGGATCATTTGTAACTTTGGTTTATATTGTTTATGTCTTTAAGTTACTGATAAGAATTATAACTATAATGGGTCAATCACAGATCCTTGTGGCACACTACCTCTTTCTAAATTGACATCAAGTGATTAACGATTACTATTTGGGTTCATATATTTCAATAGCTCATTTTCAGTTAAATATTGTCTATTTGATAAGCTTTATCTTTTCCGTAATCATTGATGATTTTGTCAAATGTTTTGTTAAAGCATAGTTAAACTATATCTACAGCACAATCAAATTTACTAATCTAATAACACTTTTAAAAAAAGGACAATAAGCTATACATGACTTGTTCTTGATAGAGCTGAGATCAAAACTTTCTTTATCTAGACTTTAGAAACTGTATTTAAAATATTATCTTCCAGAATTTTATCAAGAATAAACATGAAGCACATTATCTTGTGGCTCTCAAAGTTCATTAAATACACCAAATATGTATTTGATACCTCCAGCTATGTCCAGACTAGGGTGAATAATGAATTTCCTGAGGTGATTGAATATTTTCAAATCATAATTCAAATTTACAATCAACATATGGGAATTGCTTCTAGCCTAATGGAAATATGCAGTGGAGATTCAGATAATGGGATTATTTCAGGGGAAGTATGTGAAAGTATGATTAGAGTTAGGCCACACCCTCAAGGAATTTACTATCTAGGAGTCAGTGATGTCAAACTCAAGTGACCATGTGGGTCACATATTGATTTATTTACATAAAATTTATCTATATAAAACCACATGTTAACATTATCTACATTTTATTGTGTTTTTATTTACTTTGTCAAATATTTCCCTAAATGCAGCCGAAGTCACAAACAGCCACAATACTCAGTAATATGTAGTAAATACCATCAAAATTTAGAAAACAAAATGTTATGTGATGTTGTAGAAGCCATGTTTAATTGTATTTTCAGATAAGGCAAAGTTGAGGAAAGAGCTAATTTGTTGGAAAACAAAATGAGAATTCAGAATCATTTTGATAATCTGAAGTAAAGGGTTCAAATTAACGTGATAAAATTAATTCTATTACTTGAATAGGTCTATGGTCTCTTCTGTGTGGGTATTTTTCAAAGACCACATCACAACTCATTCACATTTTTACACAGTATATATTCATTTCCTCCAATAAATCCTCTTTAGAAATACTGTGACTTGGTCTGGAAGCCTTCCTTTATGTATTTTAACAATTTTTCAGTACTAGTTCATCAACCAGACTATTCACCTTTTATCCCTTGCTTTCACTACATGAATAGCCAGTTTCTTTTTTCCCTTCTATATTTTTCTGGGTGATGTTCCTGCAATGGATTTTTTTGGTAACATTTTGCAACTTGTTTATGACCACTATAAGTTTCTCTATAGCACTTTGGGTCACCTGCCTTTTCAATTCTTCAGACATTCTGGTATTTTATGATTTATAGCTATACATCATCACTAGGAGAAAATTGATGTTGATAACAAGTTTTTGAATTAGGGTGGAAGAAGCTTGGGATCACGTGGTGATAATGTGATTAAAGATCTTTCCCATCTTCAATAGGCCTCAGGTGGGGCCAGTTAAATGAGGCCTGATTAGAGGCAGGACTACACCTTTGTGATGCCAATCATGATTAAAGATCTTTGCCACACTCTTTTGCTAAGTAGATGCTAAGCCTCAGGCCCACATACTTTTGCTGATTTGGCAGAAGAGTACATACCCCAAAATTATATATACTCTAAAATAGTATATGCCCTAAAATAATACATACCCTAAAAAGAGTATATACACCCAGAAGGTAGCCATTGAGGATAGAGAACTCAGAATGGAGCCCAAGGAGGAGAAGTAAGAACTCCAAGATGACAGAGTTGCAGAAAGAGTGCAGAGAGAAGAGTGGAAACCAGGGAGCTGAAGAGACCAGAGAACTGAGGAAGGAGAGAACACCAATAAGCAGATAGGATTCATGAGTGTTTGTAGGGAGGTACTAGGAAAGGGGCAAGGTTACAAGATGACTTGGTTCCTTGCTCTAATATGGTGTTATAATATCCTTGTTGCTACACTGAGGTGGGCTTACTGGTTTTGGAATATAATTACTGCTACATTGAATTGGAGTTACTGGTGTTGGAGTTTGAACTTCCAGTGTCTAAATAAATGTAATACTTCCTCTGCCTTCTACCTAGAGAGTTTTTCATACTTTGCGATTCTGGACCATACAGACATGTTCATGATCATCCTTAAGGTCATGAATCTTGCCTTACTGATACAGATCATAAAAAGTACTTTAACATTTCCTAAATTCAATCAATCTACTCTCTTCTTTTTGTCCAAATCTGGGCCATGTTTATTGTCTAGTTTTAGAATCTGCCCAAGACATATGTGCTGATGGGCTAAATCAGCTCACATCCACCAACATGTTACAATGTGAACAATCCATACTCTTCATACTTTTTTTAATGCCTTGAAATAATATTTTAGTCTATTTTCCTTTTCCATTAAATGAATCTCACTTAGAAGTTCCAATGGTATTCTGGAACTTGAAATCAGCTCAATGTCAACTTAACCACAAACATGAGGTTTGGAGGACTTCATCTACTGAGAATACCTCTTTTATTTGGATTCTGCACAGATATCTTCTATGACGTTTCTGTAAGCACGTGTCATTCTGTTATGTGCTTCACTTGATACTGATAGTCAGAAGAACATTGAAGAATGTCACCTCTGTGGTTACATCTATCAGTTGTCTTACATGTTAACATTCATGGGAAACTCTTTTGAGAAGTTAGCTGGTCAAAAAACATTTATTATGCACTGACTATGTGATAGGCACTGTGCGAATTTCTGAGGCTACAAAAAGGCACAAGACAGTTCCCGTCCTCAAGAATATTACAATATTTAAGCCTATGTTTTGTGCTACTGAGCAAAGATCTTTGTAAAATAATTAACAAACTAAAAATGTCGCAAATTTTTTTTTTCTTGTAGGATCAAGGCTGAAGGGACCCTTGAAGCCGTTAAATCCAACTCTTTCATTTTATACATGAGGAAACTGAAGCCTAAGGATGTTAGTGATTTATCCAAGGTCACATAGAAAGAAAATGTCAGAAGTAGGATTTTAACTGAAATTCTTTGATTGTGTCCATTGCTTTTTGCATTTTACCATGTTATCTGTCTACAAATTTTAATCAATTACGTCTAAGTGGTGATGTGGTCTGCTAAAGAAGATTAGCAATTGTATTAGCAACCACGCTAGCACACAGGGTGGGCTGTTAGCACATGTCCTTAATCTGCTTTTATAAAAAAAAAGACAGCTTTAAAGGAGTTAATAATCTTACTTTAATTATACAATGCAGAAAGATAAAAAAAGGGAGGAGCCAAGAAAGACTAACATCATCCACAAGTTCAGTGAAAAAGGTCAGCACCCTGAAAGTGGAGAAAATCAATTATTAACAAGCAGAGTGATCCAGTAGACAGGGATCCAACTGTCTAGCAATCATAGTACACATTTTACCATTGCCCAACATAGTTCCCATATAGCTCAACAAAATAAGAGAAGTATTTATATACATCACCAGACTGAGAGAACCGCTGATATCTGTGTTCACAAGGGTGGGAAAAGGGGTTGCTCCTTAATAACAGCTATCCAGAGTCTCATCTAGGAAATCAAAAAGACCTCATTTGAAGCATTCTTTCCATGACTGAGCCTCCTATAGCAAAATACCAGTCTCCCAGAATATATAGTTTCCAAACAAAGACTCAGCATCTGATTGGCTCAGTGCTAAAAAGCATGAAAGCCTACATGACTCAGCACTTGATTGGCAAGGCAAATAATGGGAGTAGGAGATTGTTATGGGCATGGGTACTGGGAAACTAAACTCAAAGAAATAATAAATAAAATCCACTTTGCTTATGCTTATAGTAATCTGAGAAAAATCTGACTGCATAATTTGCATAATTTCCTCAGGAGTATGTTTGATATGTGTGTAGATCATTAGAATGTTAGGAATAGAATGGTTCTGAAGTTGAAATTTAAAAGCGATAAAGGTAAATTGATGTACCTAAGTTCAAAGAAGCCAAGTGCATGAGTAAATGATAGAAGTCACATGACAAAGAGCTGAAAGTTTTAGTTCTAGTGAATTTAAAGTTTCTGGGTCTGAGTTTCTTTAGCTATAAAGCAGTTACTGTGACCTAACTGATACCTAAGGACCTTTGCAAGTCTAAATCCTATTATTTTGTACTATAATTCTAATAATTCTAATCAACTTTGGCATATTTGAATGTAATGTCATGAGTTTACACTTATCTCATTATATGGAACAGCTTTCAAATAA
>CM053622.1:260585609-260601805 GCA_028646595.1 Phalanger gymnotis | reverse complement strand
TCTGCCCCTGTGTATGTATATATATATGTATATATATATACACACACACACATATATATATATACATATATATATATACATACACACACACACACACACACACACACACACATATATATATATACTCTGAGGTTAGCATTTTGCTTGGTACTCACTCACTGGAAGAGTGTTCATGTAATTTGACCAGAGGAGGTTTTGTGTAGCCATTAAGGAGCCCCCTGGCTTTGAAAAACCCAGATGTTGGTGCTTCTCTCTCTAGTAACTATGTACAATGCCTGCCTACTGATTTGTGTTATTTTGCTCTGTTTATATAATTTCTGCTTGTAATTTCTGTTTGTGTTTTCTCTGAAGTTCAGGGTGCTAACTTTTTCCCTGAACTAAATGAATGATATATATTTTATTAAAGTGAGATTGTAAAGTTGCTTTCCTTAGAAAAGCAGATCATATAATCTGTGCTAGTAGCCCTCCTGTGTTATTGGCCTTACACAGCCACAGTAGTAGCAAGCAGCATTGTTGTTACACGGAGAGAATGGGAGAGAGAGAGAGAGAGAGAGAGAGAGAGAGACAGAGAGAGAGAGAGAGAGAGACAGAGACAGAGACAGAGAGAGAGACAGAGACAGAGAGAGAGACAGAGACAGCGAGAGAATGAATTCTAGGCCTGAGGAATATGAGGAACAACCAGTGAAAACTGACTTGAGAGGTAGAATGATGTGTGTAAGGAACAGCAAGGAAGCCAGTGATATTGGATTGTAGAATATGTGACCATTCTATTCCTACTCCCTTTGCAAGAATGTATGTATATCACATATCATTAGAGCTATGGTTAAGGCTCAAAATGATAATTTAAAACATCATTTTATATTTGGATTTGTCTGTTACTGGACTAGAAATTTCCCCCTAAATCCTTATGCGCTAGTCTTCTTTGAATTTCTTCCTCCCTCTCTTCAGTAGCATTACTTGCTTATTTAGAAAAATCTACCAAGCATGCATTTTTCCACAGCTGAAATCCCCATGGTAAGGCAATCTTTGGCCTTTAAATGAATTTTTGTGTGCTTCAGTACTGTTATTATTTCTGCTGGAGAAACATGAGCACTGTTCATAACATTTCTGATGTAGGAAATTTAGACATAGAGGTTTAAAGAGAAGAAGGGACGCTCATATTTCTTTCAAATTGCAGTGTTTATGACAAAAGAGAATCATAACCAGAAGGCTAACTACTAGGAATTGGGTTTTCTGGCCATAGCAAACTATGAAGTAGATAAAGTTATCTAACATCCTAGAGGGAAAATGAAAACTTATTATAACTTTTCCTTGTAGCTTTTTTGCTTCTCATTATTGAGTTTTGTGTGTTTGTCTTTTTTCCCATTAACAATAAAACCATTTGGAGATTTTGTTACTATCTACTTTCTTTATGTGTGCATGTGACAAACAAACAAAAAAGTAGCAAAAGCCTTTTTTCCTCTGAGAGAATTTGTAATTTTATTTATACATAGATAAAAAAGATATCGTTGGCAGTGACATTCATACTGAGATTACTAATAGTATTTCAAAGTAAGGGCAGGCTTTAGATTCTCCAATTTATTTGACAGTCATATTTTTCCTTGTAATTTCATAGGTATATACTAGCTCACATTTATTTAGAGTGTCTTAAAGGTCTTAATGCAGGTTTAAGCTTTAATAACTTAAACTTTAATACCTTAAACCTACACTAAGGCCTTTGAGACACCCCTACATAATGCCTTTAACTTTTACAAAGCACTTCACATACATTTCTCATTTGATCTTTACAACAGGGTTATGAAGTAAGTGCTGTCATCACACTGAGAGATGTTTGTTAACTTGGCAAATGTCATGCAGAAAGTGTCTGGAATATGATTAAAACCTGGGTCTTTCTAGTTCCAAGTGTAGCAATCTGTCTATTCTACTACTTCTCATAAATTCCTATATTCATTCAGCAAACACTCATGCTTACTATATGTTAGACACTGAGCTAGGTACCGGGGTTATAAAGACAAGGACAAAATTGTCCATAAACTCAAGGTCCATCTCCAAAGGAAAGGAGAGAGGAAAACAAAACGTGCACAGGTAAGTAAATACAAAATATATAAACTCAATAGGAGGTAATTTGCAGAGTGGGGAGCACAAATAACTAGGGGAATCAGGAAAAATAATACTTGAACTGAGCCTTAGAAAGAGCTCAGAATTTTAAGAGGTGAAAGTGAAAAGGGTGAGCATGCTAGGGCTAGGGGACAGCCTGTGAAACAGCATAGACAGAGGAGATGGAACTTAATGTACAGAGAACAGAAACCTGGACAAGTTTTACTGGAAGGAGAATGATGTGCTTTCCTCATTGAAAGAAAGGTTGGAGCCAGATTGTGACTAGTTTTTAATCCCAAACAGATAAGTTTGTATTTTTTTCAAAGGGAGGGGATCAAACTTCTTGAGCAAAGTGACCTAATTGGACCTGTGCTTTAATATATATATATATATATGTGTGTGTGTGTGTGTGTGTGTATACGCACATATAAATACAAAATATATACACATACCCATGTATACATACACACATATATACATACATACACTACAAACACGCACATACATATATATATATAAACACACACATACATATATACGTGCATATATATGTTTCCAATTACATGTAGTAACAATTTTAAAAATTCTTTTTTAAAATTTTGAGTTCCAAATTCTCTCCTTTCCTCTTTCTACTCTAACTTCCTTGAGAAAGTGAGGAATTAGAAATTGGTTTTACATGTGCCATCATGGAAAACATATTTTCATATTAGCTGTGTTGTGAAAGAATAGGTGGACCTGTGTTTTTAGAATGTTAGTTTGGCAGCTTTATGAAAGATGGATTGGAGAGAAAGAGTCTGCCAAGGAGAATATTCATTAGAGTGATAAGAATATGAATAAGATATATTTTGTAGGTCAAAATGATAATATTTGGCAACTGATTGGACATTGATAAGTGAGAGTGAATATGATGACTCGGAGGTTGAAAATATGGGTGGCTGTAAGGATGGTGATACCCTCTACAGAAATAAGAAAATAGGAAGAAGGCTGGATGTTGATTATGTTGAACTTGAGATATTAATTGGCAGAGATATTGTGCAGGTAGAGATACTTAGCCATCACTTAGTGATTCATGATTGGACCTGAGGAAAAAGATGAGATCTGAAATATACAAATAGTTACATGTCTCCAGTTATAATCTTTCCCCTTATCCTGGACACTGCTTAGGATCATAGATACACAATTGTTAGGAACCTCAGAGGCCATGAGGTCCAACTCCATCATTTTATAGATGAGTTTCATGGAGGTTAAGAGACTTGCCCGATGACATAATCCTAAATATGATCTATTATTGCAATAGTTTAATAATAATAGGTATCTATGTGGTAGAGTGTTGGACCTGGAGTCTGGAAGACCTGAGTTAAAACCCTGTCTCAGGCACTTTAGCTGTATGACTTTGGGAAATTCACTTAAGTTTTCTCAGCCTCATCTTTAAAATGGGATTAATAATATTGCTTGCCTATCAAGGTGGCTAAGAAGACAAAATTATATTCCATATTTATTAAAAACTTTTCAAATGTTAAAATGATTTATAAATGTTAACTATTATAATCGCAATTTTATTTTATTTTTAATTTACTGTGATAATTTTTAGGCCACTAAGTTCTTCAATATTTTTTTCATATGAAGGGTTGTCTAATATTTAGGCACTAAAATTATTTTTGTTAATATAATAGGGATAATAGCATTCTAATATTTTAAACATTGTCTATAATTGATATTGATCCTATGTACTCATTGCTGTTATCCTATGTATTCTTTGGTTTCATGAGTATCCTAAAGATTCACAGTTTAAAGTTGTTTGTTAGTTAAATGTCTGATATACAACTAATCACCAAAAGTTAGAAATATTTTAACTCTTACTTATATTACTGATACTGTCATCCTCTACTAAATTCTTGAACCTATTTCTCAGTTTTTTATTTTAAAATGGTGTATAATCTGTCACCAGAGAGCAAAGACTTGTAAGGGGTTTAGCATTAGATAGAGGAGTTTGTTTTCAGCAATCCTCAAGTGTTAAAACCTTAAGTGCTATTCTTCTAAGTAGATAAGGAGATAATTGTATAGCTAAGTGCCTTTATTCCATTAATATTCTCTCTACATCTATAGGGTGGTCATGAAGTCCTTATAAAACTTTAAACTTTGATAACCTTAGATTACTCGTGGTAAAGATGCAATATTAATGCCATGAATATGATGAATTCTTAGAGTTTTTATGTGTCATTGTCAATTTATGGTCAATATTTATTTTTCGCAACTGAAATTCAGGAAAGTATAGAATAGCAACTGAAAATCAATTTGCAAACTGCTACAAATTATGTCAGCTACATTGAAGGCTTAGAAAACTCAAACTCTGTTGCTTTAAAATTTTAAGGTTTCAGCTTTTAAATGTCCTTTACAATGTGCTTCTATCATTAATACAAATAAAATGATTAATGTTTAAAGCTTAACAAGGACTCTATGTCCGGTATAATATCCCTGACACTGCTAAATATGATGGAATAGAGTACTGGTCCTATAATCAACCTACAATTATTAAGTAGCAACTATGTTATGGTCACTTTACTAGATTCTAGAATGTAGTGAAGACATTCTCTATGTGTTGATTAGCTTCACTGTTGGTCATCCATCATCAAGCATATTTTTTGTGTTTTTTGTTTGTTTGCTGGTTTTCCATAATGGCAAAGGAGCTATAGCTCTCCAACCCCATCTAGCAAGATAAAATGTAGAGAGCAGCAAAAATTGTTGGATAATTTTTGTTTGTTAGAGGGTGTGGTGGTGAGGGTGCTCAAAACCTGGGACACTTTGCTGTCCATATATGTGTTTCTTCTGATTGAATAATACTTGGATGATACAAATCATACTTGGCATGATAGAAAGCCATCATTTTCCCTTTGATTCAGGTATTCAATTAGGTAAGAAAATACTCACAAATGGGCTTAGCTTTGTTCCTATGCATTTCTTTCCCCCCTCTACCTTATTTGCATAGGAGACAAAAGAAATTTTGGAACCGAGAAAGGAAAGGCTTTGGGCCCTAAACCCAGAGGCTCCTTGGCAGTTTATAGAAAGAGTGATTCTAAATCAGAGGCTCTTAAGCTGGGGCATGTGAACTTGTTTTTGTTTATTTGATAACTGCATTTCAATGTAATTGGCTTCTTTTGCAATCCTATATATGTACATAAGCCTATATATTTTTTCATTAAAAGTGTAATTCTGAAAAGTCACACATAGGTTTTCCTAGACTGCCAAAATCATACATGATACAGTAAAAATTAAGAACTTCAGCTCTAAATGGATACTGACAAGGTAAAATACAAGGATTATGAATTGAACAGGGAGCCTCACAGACTTTTTGACTTTAATCTTAAGTCAAGTCCCCAAGAGAGCTGAAATCCTTGATGGCCAAGAAATTTTGATTGAGAAATCACATTTTAACAGAAGGCAATTATCTTATTGGAGCTGAAAGAACTCAATGAATACTTAGAGAATCCTCTTTTGAAGAAATACCCATTCTGGCTAGCTAAGGCTCCACTCCCATCTAATTGCAAGGGCTTAATGTATGAATTTCTTTCCTTTCTAAAATATCAATAAATGCCTCCAGGTTTTAAGTTAAAAGAGTGATGGTAAGAGTGCAGTAAGATAACACCTTCATTGAGGACTTTACCTGAAGCCAGAAGCTGAAAGCAGAGAGAATCTTTTCCATATCATATTCAGTAGAGCTGTGCTTGGAAATGACTAGCAGTGAACATTGGAACTTCAGAGAAACACTAAGGTTCAGACACTATAGTCTAGCATGGACAATAT
The DNA here is from genome assembly GCA_028646595.1 of Phalanger gymnotis. Classification (NCBI taxonomy): domain Eukaryota; kingdom Metazoa; phylum Chordata; class Mammalia; order Diprotodontia; family Phalangeridae; genus Phalanger; species Phalanger gymnotis. The sequence continues at coordinate 260,595,907 of CM053622.1, read as the reverse complement.
GAGGCAGAAACTATATATCTGACAGAGACTGTAAACTATAAAAGATCAGTGGAGAACAGTATGACATCGCCAGTCCTATGGCATCGGAGGCATGCATTTCATCTTCGTGCATATGGGGAATTTTTTGTTCCCAACATGTCTCCTTCCACAAATGCATTCTGGATATACTGTTCCTATGTATACTCTCCCTGCCTCTGGTCTCTACAGCTGCCTGTGTTCTCTGCATGCATGTCATTCTAATCATGTGCCCTGGCCACACAATTCTTTTGTGTGTATCTCCAATTGCTGTTCCCTGCATACATTCAGTTGTCTTGCTGGTGATCTACGTTTTTGTGTGAAAGTGTAATCCAGGTTTATGCATGAAATGATTTATTGTTACTTTTATTAATGTGCTAGTCTATTATGCTAAATAACTGACTTAATTATATCCTCTGGGTGACTTATAAAGATAAATATATCACTGAGGACTTATGGGCACTGATTTCCAATAAATATGGATCCTCAGAATCTGGGTTAGCCTTGCCTGAGGGACCCAATGTACAAGCTTGGGAGGGATTATAAGGGGTAACATTACCCTCTAAATAAGCTCCACCAAAGTCCTACTCCAATGTTTCATCACAACATTCATGGAGGCTATGTCAGAGCAGCATAACCTCTAGTGAACTGTATTAAGAATGGCAAGGATTTGAGTATGGCTCCAATGACTACGTATGTGTATCTGTAGTCCATAACCCAACCTTTCTAAGACTATAGGCTTTATCATTAGTTTGGTCCTGTGAAATTAGGGTTGGGAATAGCATTTTCAGACATAATAATAAAATAGTAAGGACTAAACCATAGAGGAGTGGCAATCAGTGTCTATGGGGAATCTGCCAATAAAAAATCATGGAAGAATTAATGAACAATTTAGTATGCTGGTTGGAGAAAGAACTCGGAAGTACGAAGGGGAGCTACTTAGTACTATACTCCTGCTCCCAGCAGCACGTTCAACAACAAAAGACAATTTTCTGGTCAAGGGTTAACAAAATAAACATTTTCCATATCCTTAAACCCAGAGACATCATTTGCTAGGTTTATAAATTCAAGGGAACAAAAAGATGACTTTTACAATCTTGATCTACTTTTATGCCTAATCAGTGTCTTTTGAAAAGCTGGAGTGTAGAAAAATTGATCAGTGTAAAAGGCTTTTACTTTATTTCAACATGATTAAACTTACATGGCACTCAGGAAAACCTTTGTAAAAATGCTTGTGTTATTAGAATTATAGCTATCAAGGCAATAGTTCTAGAATACTCATACATGCTTTTTAATCATCATGGTTTCTGTAAGCTATATTCTCAAGTTTATTCTATCCCATTTCACTCCCTAACTCCTTGCTGTACCACTAGGCAAAAGCATGTTTGCTTTAAAATGTTTCCCTTTCCCCCCCTGTATACTTATGCTCCCAATCTGTTTCCTTTAATAGAAAATTAATTTTGTCTAACAATTAATGTTACTTAATCAAATCAGTTAGCCCTGTATTAGCATTGTTTAGCTGTTTTGCTGGATTGTGCCCAAGACTTCATAATTTACACTTAGATTTGTGTTAATTATGATTATAAAGAATCCTTTTAATAGGGATGGGCACATATGAATTTATTTATCCCCAGGACTATAAATCATTATAAAGCCATTTATTATATTTGTTTTGACTAATTAAAATTTGAGAAATAAATAAATGCATCTCTATGTGAACATACTTAAAATGATTATATATTCTTATTATACTTTCTTACTTCTGAAATTTCACATATATTTTATTTTCATAAAACCTTTCTAAGGTGATTATTACCCTATACCTGTTATGGATGGCAAAACTGAACCCCACACTTTGGAGACTTGCCCATGGCCATCCAGTAGTAACAGAGCTAGAACTAGGACCCAGAATCACTTGGATACATCCTAAGTGTTGCTCTTTTTTTTTAATCAGATGATAAAGACTGCAAGAGAAACCTCATCAGACATGATAATTAGGTAACAAGTAATGATCCAGTCAGTAGGTCTCTACTCCCATATATTTCCTATTAGATGTAAATGTTATTATAGTCTCAAGTTCCCTAGAGCTATTAACCACATTAAGCTAACTGCCCTGGGATGCTGCTGAAGAGCTATTTATTGCTATTGGCAGATTCAAACAGAGAACATGCTCTCAACTAAAAGTGAGTAGCACATTTGATTCTTCCAAACCTCTGCTCTTTCTTGTACTTTCAGGGAAGTAGTGAGATCAGGAGAAAGCAGCAACATTCCCTTTTATCCAGCACTTTTTAAGATATATTTAACATCACTATAACCAAAGATCATGAGTGGCGATTTTCGTATGGTTTCCCAAGGATTGCTGCTAACTGCTTTCTGCCACAACATGCTTAGAGGCAGAGAGAAGGAAGTAGTGATAGTAGAGAGTGAGGGGAAAGATTAAAAAGAAGAGGGAGTGCATTCAAGTGATCATTATATAAGCCAAACTAATGTTTTTATCCTTTGTTCTCTTTGTGTCATCCTCTATTAATATAAGAAGAGATCAAATTGAACATTTTTAGAAGATATCTGCACTCATTTGATGTTATGGTATGAGTTTGAATCTGATGTTAATAGTTTATATACTGTTGAAATTGATTTTATTTTTACAGTGCAGACAGGCAATACTGTCTAATGCCTGGAGAACAAGTACTTGAGCTAGGGAAAACTGAGATCAAGACTTGCCTCTGATATATACTGGCCATGTGATCACAGTAAGTGATTTAAGCTCTCATTGCCCTGGGCAACATTCTAATCCTCTAAGTTGCAGAGAAGGTATTGACCTACATGGAAGGAACTTCCTGCCCTGGAAGTTCCTTCTACTAATGAAATCACAAGTCTGAGTCTCTCTCCATTTTATAGTCTTCTTCCAACTCTTTAAATAGAAATTGTGTTAATTCAAGTCAGTCAAGAAAGAACTATTAAGGACTTATATGTACAAGGTGCCATGATAAGTGCCATAAATTGACAAAAAGGTTGACAGAAATAACAGATATCTGTAGATAGGCCTCTTGGAAATTAATCAGGAATGAAGTCTAAGTCCCTGGTCCAGAGTTTCTACACCATAGGTAGATTGGGGCTATGACATGGTTACCTAAGCCCTAAGCCTAATGAGTTCATAGATTATTATAGTGAGATATACCTAGATTGCATGGGGACTATTTACAGGGCAAATAGAATGCAGAAGGGAGATCTGGGAGTTGACAGAAATTAATTTTTTAAAATTAATTTAATTTTCTTGAATTTTATTTCAATGAACAAGAATTTAAGTGCTTTCTCTATATTAAGTTGTGAGCTAGTTGCAGGAGATACAAAAAAAGTGGAACAATATCCTTGTCATCAAGGATATGGGGAAAGGAGGGACTGAAATGTCTTTACACTAACAAGGAGTAGGATGGTAGGAAGAAGACTCATAAAAGAGTTAGGAACTGAGTTCATCCCTGTAAGTAAAACAAGGATTCTGAGAGGCTGAGAAGGGACTTTTGGTTAAGGAGAAAGGCCTATGCAAATGAATTGAAGCAGGTACTGAAGCAGGTGTGTGTCCAATCTGAGAATGTGACTAGTATGGTATACTAGTGTGAAAAAAAGTTTTGGAAGGAAAGAAATGAGCTAGGTACAAAAAATATGATTTGAAAAATCTATAGAGACTTGGCATTTAAAAAATATGGCCCTATAGCACTGCCTTGGTTTTACAAATTTAAATGAAAAAAAATTCACTTTTGTAATTTGCGTTTCTGGCAAAGTTTTGGCATCCTTTGAATGAAGAAATATAAAATAGGCAGGGCAAATACATTAACTCTAACACCACTTAGTTTCTCTAAGATAAATTTTGAACCTAATTTTTTCTTCTTTCATAACTTATCCCCTAGGAAAACAAATTATGATGATCTATTCAAAAGTCAATGCCTGCTTATTTTTTTTCCTAATGGAACTTTAAATCAAAAAATCACTTCCCTGAAAAAATTGAGTGTTTTTCACTAAGTGCTTTTTACAAAGAAAAGAAAACTATTTCATATGGAGTTAGGCCTTTTTTATGTCAAGGGTTTAATTTAATATTTTTTTCCTCCATACAGTTTTGATTGTCCCATACTTCTATACCTTAAAATGTATGTGACTTTCTCAATGTCTCTGCTTTCTCCATCAACAGATAACTTGACCTCTTGAGTTTCAAGAGTTGTGGCCAAACATATTCATTAGCTAACAGCATGCCTTCTGGTCATTCAGTCAATAAACATTTATAACCCTCTAGGAAGTTAGAGACAATGGTTCTTAGACCACAGAAACAATTTGTGATTTGAAAACATCTGGCTCATCCTTGAAGCTTTTATAGTTTGATAAGTGGGACCTGCAAAGTGTGTGTGTGTGTGTGTGTGTGTGTGTGTGTGTGTGTGTGTGTGCGCGCGCGCGCACTTGCGCTTTATTGTAATAGGCTTCAGGAGCCCAGGATCACCTCTATACCACAATGAAGCGTAAATGAAGCAAAACAAGACTTTACTAGCAGTTAATAATTTTACACTGGATTATAATTGTAGAGTCTGAGGAAAATGGTTCAGTTGAATATTATTGGCAAATCTTATTGATTCTATCTTGAATAAACTAGGTTGAAAGGAATAGATTTTTGAACTATGTGAAACATTAATTCTTTTGATGTAGTTTTTCTACTCAGAAACCTTTAATGGTGCTCCTTTGCCTACTGAATAAAGTCCAAAATCTCAAGTCTGACAGTTAGTAAACTTCACAAGCATGCCCCCAAGTATCTTTCCAGACTTATTTGAAATAGTGTGGTGTATTGCAGTGGTGTCCAACTCCAACATTAATGTGACTCCAACATTAATGTGACATTAATGTGATCCTGTAATTCAGAATCCCTGAGGGCACATATTGACTTAAAGAACCACATATTCATATTATCCATATTTATTGTATTTTCATGTATTTTTAAAAATATTTTCCAATTATTTGGGGTGCTGTGGGCCATGCACCCCTAGACCATATGTTTGACACCTGTGCTGTAGTGGACAGAATGCTAGACTTAGAGTCTAGAAAAATAAATTGAAATTCAGAGTGTAATGATTTATTTGGACAGGTTCAGTTGAATTCGCCAGCAGGTGGGTGAAGTAGCTTAAATTTTGGATAATAACCCTGGGACCTCCAGTCTTTCCTTATCCCAGGAAGAGATGAAATAACTTAAAGTGGACTGGGTCAGGTTACACTATCCAGGAAGATTTTTCCAACTGAGAGACTGTGTGGAGAGACAGTCTTGGGAAATGAGCATTACCTCTACTGTCAATGATGTAGCATCATCTTTCTCCCTACCTACCAGCACCCAAGGAGAAGGAAGAATTGGAGGTCAGGGATGGTGATTGGAAACTCTGTCACTTAGTTTGTCCCTTGTGGCTGGTCATAATCTTCCCAGAGGATACAACTCTGGGAAAGAAGCAACTGGACTCTTTTTCTCTGAGAGGATGAGAAGGTTCTTTTTCTTTCTCCAGCTTCCCCTTTTCCATGATTGATTGGTCCATCACCTGGCATTCTTAAATGACTTGTTTTCTTAGTGTTCCTTAAATTATTTCCTTATTCTGATTTTTTTTCCTCTGTACATAAAGTCAATGATTGACAATGAAAGCTGTGTTTGCATGTATATACATTGGTTGAGTACAGGGGGGTTAATGGGAGAGTCCAGTGGCTAGCTTAAATTTATATAAGGCATAAATAAGGCAGAGAATCCAGTCTCTGGCCAACAGTTAGCTCAATAGCTATGCTATGATTTTATTATTAATTCTATAAAATCCCCAATAGAAATAATTTAAAATGGATTTAATTAGTTAATGAGCTTTTTAAAGACAATCTGTCTGATTTAAGTTTCTAGCCCTGATTAGAGAGGAGAGAGATAAAGAAACTGACAAAGATGGTAACTGAGACCCAGATTGAAACTGCAACTGAAACTGGAAGAAGTGTGGGTGAAAAGGAAGGGTTGTCAGGCAAGATCTCCACCCTCCAATGGGAGGTAAAAGAGAGGTAGTGAAGAAAAAGAAAGGTTATGCCCAAGGCCAGTCCCTATGGCTGGATACAGACATATTCTGGGAAGATTCAGTTCTGCCCCTTTCCAGAAGGGAGGAAGAAATAGAAAGAAAAGAATACCAGTCACTGATCTTTTCCCCCAACAGCAATATTATCAGTTTCTAAGATTATAGATTTAGAGGTAAAATGGAGCTCAAAGGCAATCTAGTTCAACCCTCTAATTTTATTGATGAAGGAATTAAGGTCAAGAGATTTGCCCAATATCACTTATATAGGAAACATCAAAGAGAGGATTTAAACCTTTGTCTACTGTACCATACCTCTGATCTTAATTAGCTGTGTGACCATGGACAAGACATATCCTCTCTGAGACTCAGATTCTCTTTCTATAATACGGGAATAATGATACCTACTTATGAGGATAATAGTAAGGCTCAAAAACAGCTAAAGTATGAAGCATTTGCAATCTTTAAATTGCTACACAATTGTGTAGCACAACTTCTGTAAAGGATTCTAGGATACAAATGAACTAACTGGTTTGTGGCCAAAACACTATGTATTTCTCATCTCCAACAACTTTTAGAATGCACATTTTTACTTTTCAGCTGTTCCATCTTTGCTGATCCATAATCAATCTCCTCTAACCTTATCAGCACCCTCTCTCCATCACCACAGCAAGCATTCATTATTATTTTTTAAGTCTTCTCTGTGTGGCAGTATGAGGGAGAGTTCAGGGGGCCATGGGGAAGAATATAAAGTTATACTGGATGTCTTCACAGGTGAAATTTAACTGCATTTCACTAGTCTCAGTGAAAGGAATAAGGAAAAATAGTCTCTGGTGAAGCTGACAACTCCATAGACTCCTCAGTTCTCTTTATTTTAACTTTAGATAACTCCCTGTACTCCACTTTAAGCCACCAGGTATCTGCCTTCCTCATTTGTTCACACAAAGTTGCTGTAAAGGGAGTTGGTATAATGAAACACTTTGGGCTCCTCCACCTTCATTGCTAGGTAGGAAGTGTTTTCTACTTTTCTAAGGAAGTATAAAACTGGTATTAATATTTTGTTATTAACTACAAAGATTGGAGCAAGGATTCCCATTTGGTCCTAACCACAATAACTGGCATAAGGGTTGCCAAAAGAGTTCATAAAATTGTAACTATCAAGAGCTAATAATAATGTTCTTTTTAAAACATTTTTTAATTACAGGTAAAAACAATTTTTAATATTTGTTTTTGAAATTTTTCAGTTTCAAATTCTCCCCCTCCCTCCTTCATCTCTCCCTTCCCAAAGAAGGCAAACAATTTGATATAGAGTATACATGTGCAGGATTGCTAAATGAATTTCCATATTAGTCATGTTGTAAAAGATAACACAGAAAAAACCCTATCAAAAAAACCAACAAAAAATTAAGTTAACAAAAAGTACGCTTTGATCTGCATTCATAATGTCAGTTCTTTCTCTGGATATGGATAGCATTTCTCAAAATTGTCTTAGATCATTGTTTTGTGGAGAATAGCTAAGTCATTCATAGTTAATCATCATACAATGTTATTGTACCATGTTCTTCTGTTCACTTCATTTTGCATCAATTTGTACGTGTCTTTCTATGTTTTTCTGAAAACCTCCCACTCATCATTTCTTATAACACAATAGTATTCCAGTATAATCACATACCATGATTTGTTTAGACATTCCCCAATTGATGAGCATCCACTCAATTTCTAATTCTTTGCTACCGTAAAAAGAGCTGTTATAAGTGTAGGTGTACATATATGTCCTTTTCCTTTTTCTTTGATCTTTTTGGGATACAGACCTAGTAGTGGTATTTCTTATGCACAGTTTTATAGCCCTTTTGAATTAGTTCCAGAATGCTCTCCTGAATGCTTGGAAAAATTCACAGTTCCACCAATAGGGCATCAGTGTCCCAATTTTTCTACATCCTCTCTAATATTTGTCATTTCTCTTTTATGTCATATTAGCACATATGATAGATGTGAGGTGTTACCTTGGAGTTATTTTAATGTGCATTTCTTTAATCAATAGTGATTTAGAGCATTTTAATGGAACTATAAATAACTTTGATTTCTTCTGAAAACTGCCTATTCATATCCTTCGATCATTTGTTAATTGGCAAATGTCTCATATTGTTATAGGTTTGATTTAGTTCTCTAGATATTTTAGAAATGAGGCTTTTTTCAGAGAAACTTGCTGTAAACTTATTTCTTCCACTTTTTTGCTTTCCTTTTGATCTTGAATTAATTAGATTTATTTGTGAAAAAAAACTTTTAAATATAATGTAACCAAAATTAGCCATTTTATTTCCTGTATTGTTCTCTTGTTTTGTTATAAATTCTTTCCTTATCCATAGATCTAATAGATAAGATATTCCACACTCCCCTAATTTACTCATGAAATCTCCTTTTATATCCAAATATTTACCCATTTTCACCATACTTTGGTATACGGTATGAGATGTTAGTCTATGCTTAATTTCTTCCAAACCGCTTTCCAGTTTTCCCACAATTTTTGTTAAGTAGTGAGCTTCTGTCCCAATGCTTAGATCTTTTAATTTATCAAATAGTAAATTACTATGGTCCTTTAATACTGTGTATTATGTATCTAATCTATTCCATCGATCCATCACTTTACTTCTTAGGTAGTACCAGATTATTTTGATGATTATTGCTTTGTAATACAGTTTGAGATCTGGTATTGCTAGACCACCTTCCTTCATTTATATATTTTTTATTGATTCCCTTGATATTCTTGACTTCTCTTCTGTCAGATGAATTTTTAAAAATTATTTTCTAGCAATATAAAAGAATTTTTGGTCATTTGATTAGTATGGCACCAAATGAGAAAATTAATCTAGTTGGAGCTGACATTTTTTCATATTGGCTTGACTTACACATGAGCCATTAATATTTCTCCAATTTTTTAGATCTGCCTTTATTTGTGTGAAAAGTGTTTTATAATGATATTCATATAATTCCTGGCATAACCTCGGTGCGTAGACTCCCAAGTGTTTTATTCTATGTACTGTTATTTTAAATGGACTTTCTTTTTCTATCTTTTGCTGCTGGGCATTGTTGGTCACATATAGAAATGCTGATGATTTATAAGGGTTTATTTTATAAGCTGCAAATTTACTGAAGTTGTTCATTGTTTCAAGTAGTTTTTTTATCTGATTCTCTAGGATTCTCTAAGTATGACATCATAGCACCTTCAAAGAATGGTAGTTTTCTTTCCTCATTATCTATTTTAATTATTATATTTCTCTTTTTTCTCATTACCATAGCTAGCATATCTAGTACAATATTGACTAAAAGTAGTGATAGTAGACATTATTGCTTTACCTCGATCTTATTGGGAAAACTTCTATCTGATCCCCATTACAGATAATGCTTGGTGATGGTTTATAGAGATACTACTTATCATTTTAAGAAAAGCTCCATTTATACCTATACTTTCCTGTGTTTTTAACAGGGATAGATTGTGTATTTTGTTAAAAGCTTTCTCTGCATCTGTAATAGCAATTTAGATTTGAAGAACTTTCCCACCCATTAATAGGCAATGTGACTTGACTAAGGAAGTCTAAGTCACATGTGGTGGGAGGAGCTTGCTGAGAGGAAAAGGAAATTGTGTCACAGGAACTGCTGAGAGAGCAGTTGCAATAGGTAGAGCTGAGCTGAGGGAAAGAACAGATTGTGGTAGCCGTAAGTGAGTCTTTGGAAAGGCCCCAGTGGCAGGGGTGGGAGGATGGAGTGGTTCTCTGTTGTGGCTTTGTGTATTGAATTCTTTGCTACTGTGATGGGTTGAGCATATTGGTTTTGAGATCTGGTTATTTGATGTCTGAATAAGTGGTTTACTTCTCCTACCTTCTATGTAGAAAGTCTCATATATTTTGCAATACAGAACGACATAGGCAGTTTGACTATTATTATCTATATTGTGATTATTACCTTGCTGATACAGGATTTTTGATGTTGATATGGTCAATTATATTTATAGTTTTCTTTATATTGAACTTGTCCTGCATTCCTGGTATAAATCCTACTTGGTCACAGTGTATGATCTTTGTGATGTACTGCTGTAATCTCCTTGCTTGTATTTTATTTAAAATTTTTCAATAAATATTCATTAGGGGACTTGAACTATGATTTCTCTCTCTGTCTGTCTTTGTTTCTGTCTCTCTGTGTCTCTCTGTCTCCATTTCTTTCTGT
>CM053622.1:260563691-260585109 GCA_028646595.1 Phalanger gymnotis | reverse complement strand
ACACACACACACACACACGCACACACGCACACATACACACACGCACACATACACACACACAATGTCCCATCAGTTCTCAAATCCAGTAAATTCTACCTTTTCAACATTGCTTGCTTCTATCTCCTTTTCTTTCTTCATACCACAACCACACTGCTTCAACCCCTAATTATTTACTATCATGATGAATGCAATGGCCTCCTAATTGGTCTCTCTTTGTACAATCTCCTCCTTTTCCAATTCATCTCTCATAAGCTGCCAAATAGGTATTCCTAAAGTATTAAGCATGAGTCACATCATTCCCTTGCTCAAAAAGCTTCAGTGGCTTTCTGTTGCCTCAGGAATAAAATAAAGCATTCTATATTTGTTAGCTAAAGCCTCTCACAATCTAATTTCTAGTTTTGCCAACTGATAAGGATCCTTCACAATGTATTTTTATGCCTCTTTACCTAGAACAGTGCTTCGTACATAGTTCAATAGTTTGACTTAATGCAAGTTCTTAGTGCATTTGTGGAAAGAAAATAAGAAAGGAAGGAAGGAAGGGAGGGAGAGAGAGAGGAAGGAAGGAAGGAAGGAAGGAAGGAAGGAAGGAAGGAAGGAAGGAAGGAAGGGAGGAAGGAAGGAGGAAGGAAGAAAGGTAAGGAGGGAGGGTACAATAGAAGAAGGTAAGGATGAAGGAAGGAAGAATTATTTTCCTTCATATCCAAGCTGTTAAGTATTATACTTATTAGAATTAAAAATTCATTGAGTCAAAAAGCTATTCAAATATGATGTAATGTCCATAGTAGGATGTATATTCCTAATGAATCTGTTAGAGTGTTACCTTCTTATTTGAATATTATTTATTGAGAGTAATTGTGGGCACAGCTTCAGAGACACATTTTCAGGTTAGTCTTGAGCCAAATCTGAGGTGAGTTTTCATCAGTGGCTGCTAATCTTTAGCAATATGATCACTTGAGGCAGTTCTACAATAATTTCACTATCAAGAGACAAATGTGAATTACTAGGGCCCCATTCAGCAATATATAGAAAAGATACATCTCTTTGGTAACAGCCTACTTAGCTTCTTAGAAATGCACACAAACTCCCACCCAAGATGAGCAGCGTTTAGGATACCAAAATGTTGAAAACAGATAAATTAAATTTTGTAGGCTCATTCTTGAGCTTCTCACACTACGGTATACTCCTTGGGCTATGGAATGAGATCTGAGCAGCAGCATCCAAGATATCCATCATTCTGATGTTCATTAGCTTATTGTTAATTGTTTCCAATTGGGTTACTGTTGATGTCTAAGCCATAAAACTGTGATGCTGGTGTGCTCGTATTCTTTCTCTCTCCATGATTGGAAGCTTACCTCATGTCTCATGATTCTGTGGTGGGTATGGAGTCTGTCAAGAACATACATATGGCTTTATTTGCTTCCATCTGACATCTGCCCCTGAGCCTCAAAGAATTAAGCCACTGACAGGATCATTCTAATTAATTTTCAAATGTTAAAGCTTAAATTATAATCACAAATTACTATGGCTACACTCCCATGATGAGAAGAACAAAAATAATATTTATAGACTAAAGCAATCATATTAAATGTTTTAAAAGAAACAACCAGTTTTAAAAATAAATTTGAGCATTCATCCATAATGCTAATATTTTAATTCTATTTATAATTAAATAGATGTTCCATAAAATGATAAAGCTATGTTATATTATTGGATGAAAACTTTTAAGTTAAAAGTTTTAACTTAATCATATCTTTAACTGAAATGATCCATGTTCTTGTGCCCTTATAATAGAGTCAAATGAATTATGAAAACATCATGCATAGAACTTCCTTTCAAGGGAACATAAGGCCAGGAGAGGCCTAAATGGTACAGATTTATAAATCATGTGTAGCTAGTGGTATGTGTACTTCTGGAAAAATCCAACCATTATCCATCTAGTGTTATTCAAAATATGTCCATCATGTCTATGTTCTGGAAATTTACCAGTCTAAGAAATTATTACCAAATTTTCATAATTATTAACAATAATGAAACTCATAGCAGAGAACAGTAACACCTGGAAAAACTACTATATCCATTCTATCCTTTATGTATTAGAATTCTTTTTCTCCCTGATTTCTTTCAGATCTTGATAATGGAAAGTATTTCATGACAAAATTACAGTAACATATTAGTAGGTCACTAAATTAGTACCAGGTGAAATGTTGCAATTTGAAGAAAATATTTTATTCAAGAGTCAATCTGGTATATGCTTAACACCAACAATATCTGAACAGGACCATTTGTGAGAGTAGATATACCAAATATACGTATTTAGAGGAATATCTCAGGTGGAAGAGAACAGATGAGGTTGGAAATTCTCATAAAGAGAAAATTATCTAAAAGGTTTGTCCTCAAAATTTTCTTCAAGTACTGAGCAAAGTACCATCGGTGTTCTGGGATAATAAAAATTAATCTCATAATTGACTATTACATCAAACTGATGATACTTTTGAAGTCAGTTCTGCTTCCATAACCAATTTTGCATCCTTAGTTGCAGAAACTTTTGAAAATTGTGTTCTAACCAAAGATAACCCAGAGGGGAAATTAATTAACTGCACTCCGCAGTGTTTCAGTGGTACTGAAATGTGATCTTCCAGCCATGCATTTTATGACTAAGCAAAACTTTCATAGATTAAAACTAAAAACCAGTGGGAAACCAGTGGGCTTTACTTTATTATGTTAAGAGTATAAAGCCCAAGAGAGGGAATGAAAGGAAACCAACACCAAAGTCTGACCCAGAAGCCCTTCTAAACAAATTTTATAAGTTCCAGAGAGATACAGGGCTTTTAGAAGGGGGAAGACATTCATGAAGGGGAAACCCAAGAAACTGGGAGAATATTCTCCACTGTGGTGTGTGTAAACTGGATGGAATTTGCCTCTAACCTGTGATTGGGCAGAGCCAAACAAAGCAGGTTGGAGACAGGAGAGTCAGGAATCAATCAGAAGTTAATTTCAAAGTGAGGAAAATGGCTTGTAAGCAAAGACACTGGTGGGGGGAACCTGCTTTAGTGTAGGCAGATATCAACACTTATTCCTTTGGCTATGCAAGTGAACTGTAGCCCTGACAATGAGGGCTCATATCAACAATGACACAACTTTGATTCATAGCAGGGCTTCATGACTAGAACATTGATGCAGCAGTTGCCTGTACAACTTCAGAGAACACTTGGTGCTGGTCAAAACAATACAATAATTATATGAAACTATTCTGGGATTTTCCTGTGGCTGAGATCATCCATAAGGTAAGCACAAAGGATTGCTTTTAAGTCAAGCTCAGGGCATAGCTTGCTTGCTGGGCCTTAGCTGTTGAAAACAAGGTGTCTCCTAATATCTTGACATATGGGAGGAAGATTTTAATCTATTAAGAGAAGCCCTACTTTCTTGAATGCCATTGAACCATCTACTGACTCTGATATTAATAGCTCCTAGCCAAAAGCAGATTCATCCTCCAATATTGGGAATATAAGTACAAAATCAATAGGTGACCATAGGATGCACCTATTCCAACTGCTTCATTTAAAAAAAATGTGAAAACTGAAACTGAGATGAAGTGACTTGTTTATGATCATATGGGCAATGGGTAGCAGAGGTAGGAGTCAACAGGTATGTCAACTCCAAATCTAGGGTTCTTTTGACTGACCTGCTCTCCAACAGGCTAAGCTATTTAATCCTGTGACTTTGACCAGAGGGAAGAGCTGGCAAATAATCTATACTGTATATCTAAATTAGACTTCATTGTTTCACTTCTGTGTCAGGACATCTTTTGTCAGAGCCATACATATTGATGATGTTTTACTGAGGCTTTCTGCCTGTAAGTCTGCCAACATTCCCAAATCTGCCTGGATCATTGTGAATAGGGATCACTTCATTCTTTGCAATTGTAATAGTAACCTCAGATAAATAATAAATACTTGTTGATTGATTGATTCTGAGCTGATATCTCCTATTTATTTTTATCTTATTTTATATTTTATTTATCCCAATTACATGTAAAAACAACTTTAACATTCTTTTTTTTAATTTTGAGTTCCAAATTCCCTCCCTTCCTTTGAAAGGACAAGCAATTTTGCATAGGTTATACATGTGCAGTCATGAAAAACACATTTCTACATAAGTCATTCAGTGAAAGAAAACATGGAAAAAAACAAAAACAAAAAAAAATAAAGAAAGTAAGGAAAAGGTATCTTTGATCTGGATTTAGGCTCTACCAGTTCCCTCTCTGGAGACTGACAGCACCTTTCATCATATATCCTACAGAACTATCTTGTATCCTTGTATTGCTGAGAACATATCCTTGTATTTCTGAGCTAAGTTATTCACAGTAGATCATTGTACAATATTGCTGTTACTGCGTACAATGTTTTCTGTTCATTTCTGGTTCCGCTCATTTCACTTTACATTAGTTAATGTAAGTCTTGCCATGTTTTTTTCTGAAATCTGCCTGCTCATGATTTCTTAAAGCATAATACTATTCCATCAAAATCATATACAATAACTTGTTCAGCCATTCCTCAATTGATGGACATCCCCTTGATTTTCACTTCTTTGCCACCACTAAAAGAGCTGCTATAAATATTTTTTGTATGTATAGGTCCTTTTCCTTTTCTTATCTCCAGAATACAAATCTAGTTGTGGTGTTGCTTGGTCAGAAGGTGTGCATTGTTTTATAGCCCTTTGGGCATAGTTCCAAGTTCCAAATTGTTCTCCAGAATGGTTGAATCAGTATACAACTTCACCAATAGTACATCAGGTTTTTATTTTTTAACTTTCCTACATCCCCTCTAACATTTGCCATTTTCCTTTTCTGTCATATTAGACAATCTGGCAAGTGTAAGGTAGTAGTTCAACGTTGTTTTTATTGGTATTTCTCTCATTAATAGTGATTTAGAGCATTTTATATGACTGTAGATAGATTTGATTACTTTGTCTGAAAACTACCTGTTTATATCCTTTGACCATTTATCAACTGAAGAACAGCTCCTATCTCTATAAATTTGACTCAGCTTTCTATACATTTGAGAAATGAAGTCTTTATCAGAGAAACCAACAATAATTATTTTTTCACAGTAATGGTTACCAACTATGCATTTCCATCCATCCTATTTTCCTCCATTCATCCTACTCTCTCTCTTCTTTTACCTTATCCATTCTCAAAAGTGTTTCCCCTCTGACTATTATCTTCCCCAAAATGCCCTCCCTTCTACCAGCTCTCCCTAGCCCTCCCTTCTCTTATTGCTTTCCTTCCTACCTCATTATATTGTAAGATAGATTTCTACACCCAACTCAGTTTGTATATTATTCCCTCTTTGAAGCAATTCAGATGAGAGTGAGGTCCATGACATCTCAGATTTAGCAACTGACTGTTACTATCATGGCCAACGATTGAGTATTAACTTCCACCTGCCTGGCCATAGTCTTGTCTATGATCATCTGATATTCCAGCTCTATCTACACCTAACCCACTGACTCTCTATACAAACCAAGGAGTCACAGCTTGCTCCAAGGAAACATACAGAGAACCCCAGCTCTCCAGTAAGAGATTACTTCCTACAGTTGCCTAAGGAGAAGGAACAGTAAAAGAATAGCTCCAACTTCCTGAAAATCATGGTGGAATTCCATCCTGTTTCTCCTCCATAGATTAGAGCAATGAAGTAGGTCTATGGTTTAGACTAGACCATTTCTTCTTGTCTTCCTACTCTGCAATTAATTATATAGCTGTAGGATTCTATAAAAGTAAAGGTTTGGGGCCCACCAACAAAAATATTGGAGGAGGTGCCAAAATATTCATTCATTCCCTTGTCCTGGAATAACTACAAATGTGTAGCAACAGGGCTTGTTCCTTTCCAAAGGAGCACCTAATCCACATAGGAAATGGAGGAAGAAAGGCAGGTAGGTAAAGGGCCTTGAGAATCCGTGTGTCTTCCTGGAACAAGTCTAGAAGGGCCTCTAGTATGCAATCTCAGGGTAGAAGTAAAAGACCTAAACAAATATTTATGAATAGACTAAAAATATGTTACTATATATTCAGCAATTATGCTGCCATGTGGTGCTTTGAGCTCAAGTTTTTCAAGTTCCTTTCAATTGCCCTCACAATCAGTGATAAGACTTGCCTCAGGTTCCTAGCTCCAACTTTGTGATGGCAAAGAGAAGGGCATTATATTTCCATTTCTTGACATAGCTAATGATATTTTAGAATATGCCTCCTTGGGAAAACCATGGGCAATCATGTTTATCCTCTATATTTTCCTCCTTTTAGTTGGTTCTTGTGCAAGGACAATCAAAACACAGAATCTACCTTATGGTGAACCCTGAAAACCAAAGACAGACTAGCAGATTGGGAAATTTCTCTATCCTCCACTAAAATACAATAACTGCTTCCCCAAGGTCAGTGACTAACTTTTTATGAATTCAGCATGACTAAAGGTAACCAGGCACCACAAGAGATAGAATACTTGATTTGTAATCAGAAAGACCAGAGTTCAAATTCTGTCTCAGACACAAAAGCTGTACGATCCTGTGCAAGTCACATAACATCTGTCAACCCTGACAACAAGATTGAAGAGCCAGAGCAGCTCTGCAACACCTTTTAACTCTTTTTTCAAATTTTTTTATTAACTTATTTATTTTTAGTTTTCACCATTCATTTCCACAAGACTTTGAGTTCCAAATTTTCTCCTCACCTCTACCCTCCACCCATCCCAAGACAGCATGCTTTCTGATTACTCATTCCCCCAATCTGCCCTCCCTTTTATTACCCCCCCCCTTCTCTTATCACCTTCCCTTCTATTTTCTTGTAGGGTAAGATAGATTTCTACACCCCATTGCCCATATATATTTCCCAGTTGTATATAAAAACAATTTTTAATATTTGTTTTTAAAACTTTGAGTTCTATATTGTGTCCCTTCCTCCTGCCCCATCCACCTTCACTGAGAAGGCAAGCAATTCAGTACAGGTTATATATGTGTAGTAATGCAAAACACTTCCATAAGAGTAATGTTGTGAAAGACTAACTATATTTCCTTCCATCCTGTCCCACCCTCCATTTATTCTATTCTCTCCTTTGACCCTGTCCCTCTTCAAAAGTGTTTGCTTTTTATTATCCGCTCCCCCAATCTGCCCTCCTTTCTATCACCCTCCCCTTTCTAATCTTCCCATTTTTCTGTAGGGTAAGATAGATTTTAATACCCAATTGAGTGTGTATGTTGTTCCTTCCTTAAGCCAAATCCAGTGAGAGTAAGGTTCACTCCTTTCCTCTCCCCTCCCCCCTCTTCCCCTCCATTGTAAAAGCTCATTCTTGCTTCTTTTATGTGAGATGATTTACTGTGTTATATCTCTCCCTTTCTCGTTTTCTGAGTATATTCCTCTCTCACCCCTTAATTTCATTTTTTAGATATCATCCTTTCATATTCGACTCACCCTGTGCCCTCTCTGTGTCTATATGTGTGTTGTGTGCATGTGAGTATATAAATATACATACATATACACATACACACATACACACATATATGTGTGTATGTATATATATACATATACATATATATACATACTCATAAATGTATAAATATATATATACATAAATATATATATATATATATACATACTCATAAAACTCCAACTACCCTAGTGCTGAGAAAGATCTCATGAGTTATAAATATCATCTTTCCATGTAGGAATATAAACAGTCCAACTTTAATAAGTCTCTTATAATTTCTCTTTCCTGTTTACCTTTTCATGCTTGTCTTGAGTCTTGTACTTAAAAGTCAAATTTTTTATTCAGCTCTAGTCTGTTCATTAAGAATGCTTGAAAGTCCTCTGTTTCATTGAATATCCATTTCTTCCTCTGAAGGATTATACTGAGTTTTGCTAAGTAGGTGATCCTTGGTTTTGATCTTAGCTCCTTTGACCTCTGAAATATCATATTCCAAGACCCTCACCCCCTTAAGGTATATGGTGCTAAATCTTGTGTTATCTTGATTGCATTTCCACAGTACTTGAATTGTTTCTTTCCAGTTGCTTGCAATATTTTCTCCTTGACCTGGGAACCCTGGAATTTGGCCACAATATTCCTAGGAGTTTTCTTTTTGAGAAGTGACTGGATTCTTTCAATTTCTATTTTGCCCTCTGGTTCTACAATATCAGGGAAGTTTTCCTTAATAATTTCTTGAAAGATGATTTCCAAGCTCTTTTTTTGATCATGGCTTTCTGGTAGTCCAATAATTTTTAAATTATCTCTCCTGGATCTATTCTCCACGTCAGTTGTTTTTCCAAAGAAATATTTCATATTGTCTTTTATATTTTTCATTCTTTGGTTTTGTTATAATTTCTTGATTTCTCATAAAGTCATTAGCTTCTATTTGCTCCATTCTAATTTTTAAGGAATTATTTTCTTCACTGAGCTTTTGGACTTCCTTTTCCTTTTGGCCAATTCTACTTTTTAAGGCATTCTTCCCTTTTTTGGCTTTTTGGACCTCTTTTGCCATTTGGGTTAGTCTATTTTAAGGTTATTTTCTTCAGTATCTTTGGGGTCTCCTGTAGGAAGCTGTTGAATCATTTTTTATGATTTTTTTGCATCACTCTCATTTGTCTTCCCAATTTTTCCTCTACTTTTCTTACTTGGTTTTCAAAATCCTTTTTGAGCTCCTCCAGGCCTGTGACCAATTAACATTTTTCTTGGAGGCTTTGGATATAGGAGCTTTGATTTTATTTTATTCTGGTTGTATATTTTGATCTCCTTTGTCACCAAAGTAAGATTCTGTAGGCTGAGGGTTTTTTTTAAACACTGTTTGCTCATTTCCCCAGTCAATTACTTGACTTTTGAGCTCTTTGTTAAAATAGGACTCTGCTTTTAGTGTGGAGGTTGTACTGTCTCAAATTTCAGGGGTTTTGTGCAGCTGTTTTCGGAGATACTTCAGGGGACTGTAAATTTTCATTTTTTCCAAGGTAGTATAATCAAAGGAGAGGTATTTACTCCTCTCCTGTCCTGTACTCTGGTCTGTGAGTGACCAGAAGCACTCTTTTCTGCCTTGGAGATGTGTGGTGGGTTCCCTCTCAACTGCTGCCACAAGCTCAGCCATAGGCTCCTTGCCCCAGGACTGTCACTGATGACTATGACCCACTTAGAAGCATGGGCAAAGCAAGATAATCCTGTCTCAGAGCCAGCAAAGATATCCCTGGCAATCTCCCTCTGATCAGCAGCTTGATCCCCCCATCATCTATGGGCCAAGAATTCCAGAAGTAGCCACAGCTGCCACTGCCTCTGCCACCCCAGGGCTGGGGCCAGACCTTGCTGCTCTCTCACCTAGGCCTGGCAGGTGTTTCCTACTGACCTTCTAAGTTGTCTTTAGTGTTTGTGGATTGAGAAGTCTGGAAACCGACATAGCTGCCAGTGATTCAGTCCCCTGAGCACTAGTCCAGGTTTGCTAGGGGCCCGGTCTGCCAGCATGGCCCACTCTAGACTGTGCTACTCTCAAACCCCAGTGCAACAGACCTTTCATGTTGACCTTCCAGGTTGTCTTCAGTTGGAAATTTCTTTCATACTGTCATTTTGTGGTTTCTGCTACTCTAAAATGTGTTTAGAGTCATTTTACAGGTATTTTGAGGGATTTAAGAGAGAGCTCAGGAATGTCCCTGCTTCTACTCCACTATCTTGGCTCCACCCCCATTTTTTACCTCTTAAAATAAAGATAACTAACTTCATATGAGAGAATGACAATAATAAAACAACATACCAAAACTTGTGGGATGCAGAGAAAGTGGTTCTTCGGGGAAGTTATATATCTCTAAATGCTTACATGACTAAAACAAAGAAAGAAGAGATCAATGAATTGGGCATAAAACTAAAAAAAAAAGTTAGAAAAAGAACAAATTAAAAATCCCCAATTAAATACCAAATTAGAAATTCTGAAAACCAGAGGAGAGATAAATAAAATTGAAAGTAAGAAAACTATTGAACTAATAAATAAAACTAAGGCTGGTTTTATGAAAAAAAACAATAAAATAGATAAAACTTTAGTTAATTTGATTTTTAAAAAGAAAGGAGAAAACCAAATTACCTGGATCAAAAATGAAAAGGGCGCATTCACCACCAATTAAAAGGAAATCAAAACAATAATTAGGAGCTATTTTGCCAGCTGTATGCCAAAAACATTTGACCATCTTAGTGAAATTGATGAATATTTAAAAAATATAAATTCCCCAGATTAACAAAAGAGGAAATAAAATACTTAAATAACCCCATTTCAGAAAAAGAAATGGAACAAGCCATCAATGAATTCCCTAAGAAAAAAAATCTCCAGGGCCAGATGAATGCAAGTGAATTCTATCAAACATTTAAAGAATGATTAATTCCAATACTTTATAAACTATTAGGGAAAATAGGCAAAGAAAGACTCCTAATATACTCTTTCCATGATACAAATATGGTGCTGATACATGAACTGGGAAAAAACCAAAACAGAGAAAGTAAATTATAGACCAATTTCTCTAATGAATATAGATGCAAAAATTTTAAATAAAATATTAACAAAAAGATTACAGCAACTTATCTCAAAGATACTGCACTATGACCAGATAGGATTTATACAAGAAAGGCAGGGTTGGTTCAATATTGGGAAAACTATCAGCATAATTGATCACATTAACAACAAAACTAACAGAAATCACACTATTAATAAAGACAGAAAAAGCTGTTGACAAAATGCAATACCCATTTCTATTGAAAACCATTAGAGAGCATAGGAATAAATGGAGTCTTCCTTAAAATGATAGGTAGCATCTCTCTGAAACCATCAACAAGTAATATATGTAATGGTGATAAGCTAGAAGAATTTCTAATAAGATTGGGGGTGAAACAAGGATGTCTATTATCACCTCTATTATTCAATATGGGACTAGAAATGTTAGCTTTTGCAATAAGAGAAGGAAAGAAATTTAAGGAATGAGAATAGGCAAAGAAGAAACAAAGCTATCACTCTTTGCAGATGCCATGATGGTATACTTAGAGAATCCTAGAGAGCCAAATATAAAATTACTTGAAATAATAAACAAATTTAGCAAAGTTGCAGGCTATAAAATAAACCCACATAAATCATTGGCATTTCTATTTATTACTAACCAAGCCCAACAGCAAGAGATGGAAAGAGAAACTCCATTTAAAGTTACTGTATTTCAGATGAAGAAAATAAAGCAATCTACAGTCATATAAAAATGCTCTAAAACACTATTGATCATAGCATGCAAATCAAAACAACTCTGAGGTTCCACATCACACCTATCAGATTGGCTAACCTGACAAAACAGGTAAATTATGAATGCTGGAGACGATGTGGGAAAATTGGAACACTGGTGTAATGTTAGTGGAGTAGTGAACTGATCCAACCATTCTGGAGAACAATTTGGAACTATGCCCAAAAGGATACAAAACTGTGCATACCCTTTGACCCAGCAATACTACTTCTAGGTCTGTAAACCAAAGAGATTATACAAATGGGAAAAGGACCCACAAGCAGCTCTCTTTATGGTGGCAAAGAATTGGAAATTGAAGGTTATGGAATGGTTGAACAAGTTGTGGTATATGAATATAATGGAATACTATTGTGATATAAGAAATGATGATAAGGAAGACCAGGAAAACCTGGAAAGTCTTATATGAACTGATGCTGAGAGGAGAGAGAACATTGTACTCAGTAACCACCACATTGGGCAGCAAGGATCTAAGACAACACCAAAAGACTCACAATGGAAAATGCTATCCACATCCAGAAAGAACTCTGGAGTCTGAATGCAGATGGAAGCAAACTATTTGTTCTCCTTTTCTTTTGTTGTTTTGTTTTGTTTCTTCTTTCCTGTGGTTCCTACCATTAGTTCCAATTCTTCTTCACATCATGACTAATGTGAAAATATGTTTAACATGAATGTATAAGTAGAGCTTATATCAGATTGCAAGCCATCTTGGGGAAGGGAGAGGAGGATGACAGAGACAAAATTTAAAACTCCAAATTTTATGGAAATGAATGTTAAAAACTAAAAATAAATTAAATATAAAAAACAGAGAGCTTACACAGGTTATCGAAACCACAGTTAACTCCCAAATAAAATAAAACAAAACAAAACAAAATAAAACCAAATTGCTAACAGAAGTCATAAGCAAAAAGCTTTCTTTATTCCACTGAAGGAGGGAAACTAGACATATATGTCAAAGTCCCCTCTAGTAGGAGAACTGTTTTAGAAAGGGCAAATCTCAGTACTTATAATAAAGGCTACACAGTGAGCTGTAAACCTGACAATGAGGGGTAACAGCAGTGAGACAAGTTGATTTATAGCAGGACTTCATGGCTACAGCATGTGTACTACAGGTGCTTTTCCAAGCTTAGAGAATACCTGTTGCTTGTATGAAACAATTCTGGAATTTTGCTGTGGCTCAGTTCATCATGAGAGTGTGTGCAATGGATAGTTATTATGCTAAGTTCAGGGCACAGCTTGACTGCTGGGCCTTAGGTCTAGAAAATAGGGTGTATTCCCTCTCACTTGTTCCTAAACTATTGGCCCAGCTCTAGTAGCCATAATATAATCCAAAAAAATGGGCTTTTGTCAGCATTAGGGTAGGAAAGATATAAAAATCTTTCATGGCTGTCACTATCTCTTTGAGTATGCAGTTATGCTACTATTCCAGAAACTTCTAGGAAACATTGGACCAGTACATTAGGATGACATTCTGATTTACAAGTGTGGCCAAAAAAAAAAAGTTCAAATAACATCCACACCCATACCCAAATGGTACTTCCCTATCTTTTAGAGTACCATCTATTCCAAAAGATTCAGATATTTGCTTTCATCTTCACCTTTGCCATTTTGCACCCTACTACTAAATTCTTTTGTATTAGACTCCCTAAAGGCAGGAGAGCAGACTGGTAAATGTTTAATAGCTGTCTTCAGAAAAAAAAAAACATACGCATTTTAATGTTAATCTGCATTATTAACATTTTCTGCATCACTCTTTTAAATTTAAACAAACAACAAGACAACGATTCAAACCCCAGTTTTAATTGATTTCTGAAGTGTAAGTGCTGAAAGGGAAAATTTAACAATCAGCATGTCCCTAGCACACCACCATCTGAACAACTGTCAAGCAGCCCCCTATTTAGTGCCTGGCCTCACTTCATCTCCAGAACACCCAACCTGGGACTTCAGTGTCCTAAATGGTCCCAGCCATGATTCACTTTCCACTGTAATCTTCTCTTTGCCATCTTCAGCCTCCACAAGGCATATCTGTAGTCTTGGAAGACAGAGAACAACCTAGTTGTGCCCATGTGATTGCTCTAGGAAATTCACTCCTTTGAAGTTTATAGAATCATGGAAGGGATCTTAGAGGTCATTTGACTCCTAAGCTCTTATTTTATGGATTGAATAACTTGGACCAGAGAGGCTGAATAAGTGGTCCAAGGTCACATAGGTAGGTAGTAAGATGAAGAATTGCATCAAAATGTTCCCATCTGTGATGGGAAGGCACAGGCACTAAGGAATGCTCTAGGAATGTTCCATCAGCCTTAGAAGCTAAGAAGTTAGTAAACTTGAAGAAAGAAGTTTCACTAGTGTGGCAGTATTGGAAAACTGATCCTTCATGACTGAAGGAGACAATAAGGAAACAATCATGGTGCACCAGATGCTTTTTGAATATTATCTCCTTTGATTATCAAAACAATCCTTGGTAGCAGATGCTATTAATATACCCATTTTACAGCTAAGCAAACTGAATCAGACAACAGTTAATTAACTTGCCCAGGGTCACATAGATAAGAAGGATTTGAGGCAGGATTTGAACTCAGGTCTTCTTGACTCCATTGCCCCATACTTTACCCATTATATTCCCCAGTTGGCAGTGAGTATTGAAGAATTGGAGTCAGTGACAAATTTGAAAGTGAGAAGATATTATAGGACAATAGCTTGAATAATAGAATAAATGGAAGGGTTTTTTTAAGTCCAGGTGAGACCTTAGAATATATATAAGAAGTGAGAGAGGAGTCTGTAGCCGAGAAGAAAATGAAGATAAAAAAGATGGGGTGATGAAAGGGACAAGTTCCTAGAGAAGATGGCAGGAGTTGCAAGGGGAATACAATCCAAGACACAAATGGAGGAATTACCTTTTGCAAAAAGAAGAGCCATCTTTCTCAAAGATTAGAGGAGAGAATAGAGGAAGTTATAGAAGAGTTTTATGGTGTGATATAGGGAGCACATTATGGCTGTTCTTATTTTCCTTAGTAAAGCAGAAGGGAAATCATTTGCTTAGAGACATTGTAGAGGTAGCATTAGGAGCTAAAGAAGCAGGCTTGGAATAGTTACTACAGCAAACATGTTAGAGTCTATCAGGGAAGAACAAAATATAGCAATGAGAACTCAATAACTTTTAGAAGATTATATTAGTTGAATATGTAATGAACTGTCCGTATATTTGCATAGTTTTTTTTTCCAAATGTGTTCAGCAGTTCAGGAATGAAGAAGGCAAATGGAGGAGAGGGTAAAGATAGGGGGGAAGAAAGTAAGCACTTGTAGAGCATAAATGGCTGAAAGTCTTAAGGTCCTCCTTAATTTTAGTGTTTTCCCTTTTTTAATTATACATATGTGTGTATGTATACACACACACACACATATCTTATTTGTAAAAACAACACCCACACATATACATGTATGTGTGAATTTTGTTTGTAAAAATATAGATTTTCACATGTTGTCTCCCACATTTGACCACGAGCTCCTTAGGAGCATGTACTATTATTTGCCTTTTTTTGTATCTCTGACACTAAGCCTGGTATCTGGCACATAATAAGCACTTAAATGCTTATTCATTTGTTTACTTGATGAGAAAGTAAAGAATTTGAGTTTGGAGGACACTGTCGGGTTGAACTGGTTAATCCTAAGTAAAGGATATAAAGGGAGAAAACAAGACCATGGTTGTAGTAATTGGTTAGAAGAAAAGAGATGGGGCAAAGTACTAGAGGTTTCAGTGAGCAAAAAATATTACTTTTAGGAAAAGTGAGGCAGAAGGAAAAAAAGGAATAGGGAAATTTCAGAGTTAATGGTCATGCCAGAAGCCCACTTTGGGGATGATGGAGAAGTCTAGAATATGACCAATATCATCAAATATGACCAGTTCTAAAGAGATGTTATTAACAGTAGCTGAAGAAGTCAATGAAGTAGAAAAGTGTGATACTTAAGTCAAAAAGAAACCAAGAAATATACAGAGTCTGAGGGGGAAAGTGTCATTACTAACAGGATAGTCAAAGAAGGTTTCATAGCGCATTTAAGATCGACATGAAAGGATGTGTAGTATTTTGATAGTCAGAGATCTAGACAGTCCCATTAGATCAGAAGTTACGTAAGTAAATACATAGACAAAAGAGAATTTGAGATACATGCAAGAGATGGTGAATAGCCCAGATTCATTAGAGAGTAGTGAAACAAAGAGTACACAGAAAGGAATAGTGTGAAAATAAAAACAGATAGGGAAGATGGCAGCAGAGTGTGGTGTTCAAGCCCTAATCACCTCTCACCCAGATTACTGCAGTAGCCAACATGAAATCTGTCAAGTTGGTATAAGCTGGCATATTGCCCCACCTTCTATTTTAAATTTTTTAATCCTCTTTGACCTATAAGTTGTAATTGCCTAAGACAATGGAAATGCTAGATGATGTAGTGGATAGGGTGCTGGGCTTCAAATCAGGAAGATCTAAGTCCAAATCCAGGCTCAGAAACTTCCTGTAATAAAAAAAATCCTGAAGCTAGGGATAGTGCCCCTGCTCCCAACTTAGGAACAGAACCCAGCATTAACAAACATGAAAGTCAAGAAATAGGCTGGAAACATAAGCAAACAATAAAAAAGAACCTGACCATTAAAAAGCTGTCATGGAGACAAATAAGAATAAGACACAAACTCAGAAGACAATAATGTAAAAAACAGTTACACGCAAAGTCTCAAGGGGGGGAAGGAGTGTGAATTGGACACAAGTCCAACAAGAATTCCTGAAGAGTTTAAAATTATTTTAAAAATCAAATAAGGATAGCTGAAGAAAAAATGGAAAATAAATGAGATCAAAGAAAGAAAAAAAATGAAAAGATAATTAACAGCCTGGTAAAAGAGGCACAAAAATACCAAAGAAAATAACATTTAAAAACGATATTGTACCTCAAAGAGGTAAAATTTACCTCGAAGAAGGAAAAAAAATTAACTGAAGAAAATAAGCAAAACTGACTAAAAGGGGGGTGGGGAATGTTAAAAAGCTCATTGAAAAAAAATGTCTCTAAAAATGAGAATTGGGCAAATGGAAGTGAAAGACTCCATGAAATTTCAATAAAATAAAGTCAAAAGAATAAAAACAAAAATAGAAATGTGAAATAACTCATTGGAAAACCACTGGAAAAATTTATTGGAAAATAGATCTAGGAGAGATATTTTAAGAATTATTCAACTATATGAAAGCCACGATCAAAGAAAGAGTCTAGACACTATATTTTAAGACATTATAAAGAAAAACTCCCCTGAACCAGAGGAAAAACAGAAATTGAAAGAATTTACCTCCTGAGGGAGATTCCAAAATGAAAATTCAAAATGCCTGAATTTCTGAAGTCAAAGAAAAAATACTCCATGAAGCCAGAAAGGAAAAAAAAAATCAAATACCATAGAGGTACAGTCAGGATCACAAAAAATTCAGTAGCTACCACATGAAAGGAAGGCTTGGAATATGATATTATAAAAGGCAAAGACCTAGGATCACAATGAAAAATAACCTACCAAGCAAAACCATGTATAATTCTTCAGGAGAAAAAAATAATATTTAATGAAATGGAGGATTTTCAAGCATTCTGGATGAAAAGACCAGAGACAAATAAAGAAAAAATTCTACTTCAAATAAAATATTCAAGAGAAGCATAATTAAGTAAGCATGAAAGAGAAGCCCCAGGGGACTCATTAAAGTTAAACTATTTACATTCCAATAAGGGAAGATGATATGCATAACTCCTAAGAACTTAATTGTTATTAAAACAATTAGAACTAGTCTACATAGACAGAGAGTATGAGAGTAAGTCAATTATGTTGAGATGATATAAAAAATGAATGGGTGAGAAAGAGGAATGCAGTAGAAGGAGGAAGGGGGAGAAAGAATAGGGGAAATTATCTCACATAAAAGAGGCATGTAAGC
Organism: Phalanger gymnotis; assembly: GCA_028646595.1. NCBI lineage: Eukaryota > Metazoa > Chordata > Mammalia > Diprotodontia > Phalangeridae > Phalanger > Phalanger gymnotis. The sequence continues at coordinate 260,567,874 of CM053622.1, read as the reverse complement.
AAAAGCTTCTACAGTAGAAGGGAAGATGGAGGGAGGGACAATGGTTGAACCTTACTGTCATCTAAATTGATTCAAAGGAAGAATAAACACATACACACATACAGTCAGTTGAGTATAGATATCTATCTTATGAACAGGGGGGGATAAAAGGGAAAGGGAATAAGAGAAAGACAAAGAGGTATGATAAAAAAGGGAGGGCAGATTAAGAGGAGCAGTATTTGTCAGAAGAATAACAGACTTTTGAGGAGGGGCAGAGTACAAAAAAGAGAGGATAAACAGAAGAAAATAGGATGGAGAGAAATACACAGTTAGTAATCATAACTGTGAATGTGAATGCAAGAAACTCACCCATAAAACATAAACAGATAGCAGAAGAGATAAGAAACAAGAATCCAACAACATGTTGCTTACAAGAAAGACACTTGAAACAGAAAGATACTGAGAATTAAAATAAGGGGCTGGAACCAAATCTATTATACTTCAGTTGAAGAAAAAAAAATGCAAGGGTTGCAATCATGATCTCAAACAAAGCAAAAGCAAAAATTAATATAATTTAAAGAGATAAGCAAAGAAATTATATCTCACTAAAAGGTACAATTGACAATGAAGCATTATTGAGACTAAACATATATGCACCAAACAGCATAACATCCAAATTCCTAAAGGAAAAGTTGAATGAGTAACAGAGGAAAATATTAAAACTATACCAATAGGGAAACTAAACTTTCCCCTCTCAGAACTAGCTAAATCTAACTATAAAATAGATAAGAACAAGTTAAGGAGATGAATAGAATTTTAGAAAAGTTAGATGTGGTAAGTCTTTGGAGAAAACTGAATGGGAAAATGAAGGATTATATTTTTTTCAGCAGTAAATGGCACCTACACAGAAACTGACCCTGTATTAAAGTATGAAAGCTTCAGAAAAATTCAGAAAAGCAGAAATTTTAAATGCACACTTTTTAGATTATAATGCAACAAAAATACCATTCAATTAAGAGTATTAGAATCATAGATTAAAATTTTTTGGAAACAAACAAATTTAATCCTGATGAATAAATGAGTAAAATAATAAATCATGGAAACAATCAATAATTTTATAAAAGATTATGACAACAATGATACAACATGTTGAAATTTTTGGGATGCAGTCACAGCAGTAATTAGGGAAAAATTTATATTTCCAAACATGTGCATTAATAAAAGAGAGGGCGGATTGATGAATTGGGGATGTAACAACAACAACAACAAGAACAAACTAAGAATCCCCAATTTACCACTAAAATGAAAATTCTGAAAATCAAAGGAGAGGTTAACAAAGTTGTAAGAAAAACTATTGAACTAATAAATAAAATTAGGAGCTGGTTTTTCTGGGGGAAAGCACAATAAAATAGATAAAGCACTAGCTAATTTGATTTTTTTTTAAAAAAAAAGAAAGAAGAAACCCAAATTATCAATATTGAAAACTAAAAGATTGGATGCACCACCTATGAAGATGAAAATAAAGCAATTATTAAGATTTATTTTGCCCAATTATCTGCCAGTAAAATTGACAATCTAAATGAAATGCATAAATATTTACAAGAATATAAATTTCCCAGGAGAGAAAATAGAATACTTAAATAAACTTATCTTAGAAAAAGCAATTGAACAAACCATAAGCCACCTCCCTAAAGGGGAGGGGGAGAAATACAGGGAATGGGTGGATTTACAAGTGAATGCTACCAAATATTAAAGGAACAATTATTCCTAAAACTATATAAAGTACTAAGAGGAAAGACAGGTAAAGAAGGAATCCTACCAAAATCCTTTCATGATGCAAATATGCTTAAATCAAAGAGAACATAAACAAAAAGAAAATTATAAGCCAATTGCCCTAATGAATATTTATGAAAAAAATTAAACAAAATACCAGCAAGGATATTAAAGCTATATATCACAAATATCATAAAATATGACCAGATGGGATCTACACCAGGAATGTAGGTCTGGTTTAATACTGAAAACACTATAACCACAACTGATCACATCAAAAACAAAAACATCGGAAATTGTATGACTATATCAATAGATGCAAAAAAAAAAAAACCTTTCGACAAAATACAACATCCATTCTTATTTTTTTAAACACTACAAAGAGTAGGAATAAATAGAGTCTTCCTTAAAATAATAACTAGTAGCTATCTAAAACCAAGAGCAAGTCATTTCAATAATGGGATAAATTTATCATTACTCTTATTGAGTATTGTACTAGAAATGCTAGTTACAACAATAAGACAAAAAAATAAAGCAACAAAATAGGCATTGATGAAACAAAACTATCATTCTTTACAGATGATATGGTGGTATGTTTAGAGAACCCTACAAAATCAACTAAAAAACTAGTTGAAAAAATCAACAATGTCAGCGAAGTTGCAAGATATAAAATAAACCCACAGAAATCATCAGCATTTCTATATATTACTGTAAAGCCCAGCAGGAAAAGACAGAAAGAGAAATTCAATTTAAAATAATTTCATATATATAAAATATTTGAGTGTCTGCTGGGCAAGACTAATCCAGGGACTACATAAACATAATTATAAAATACTTTTCACACAAATACAGATTTAATCAATTGGAGAAATATGAATTATTCATGTCTAGGCCAAGACAACACAATAAAAATGACTATTCCACTTATAATGTGTATTAATTTAATTTGCTTATTCAATGTCATGCCAATCAAACTACAAAAGATTTATTTTATAGCACTAGAAAAATTAATTAAAAATTCATCTGTAAGAATGGTCGAAAATATCAAGGAAATCAAAGCAAAACAAAATATGAAGGAAGGTGGCCTATTAATACCAGATTTCTAACTATATTACAAAATAATCTAGAAATCACAAAAGAAATTTAAAAGTAATTACAAAAGAATCTAGCACTGACTAAGATAACAAGCAATGGATCAGTGGAATAGATTAGATATAAAATACAGAGTAGAAAATGACAATAGTAACCTAGTTTTTGATAAACCCAAAGACCTAAGCTTTGGGGACAAGAACTTACCAGTTACCAAAAATTGCTAGGAAAACTGGAAATCAGCATGGCAGAAACTAGTCATAGACCAACAACTCACATAATATATCAAAATAAAGTCAAAATGGGTAAATTATCTAAATATAAAAGGTGATACATAAGGTAGGAGATCATTGAAAAAAAATATCCTAACGACAAGGGAAAAATCTATGACCAAGGAAGAGATAAAGAGGATCATGGGAAATAAAATGAATACATTTTGGTTACCTGAAATTAAAATGTTTTGCACAAATAAAACCAATGCAAATAAATTAGAAGGAAAACATGAAATGGGGGAACAAACTTTATAGCAAGTTATTCTGACACAGGCCTCGTTTCTTAAATCTATAGAGAACTGAGATTAATTTATAAAAATGAGCATAATTCCCCAAAAGATAAACAACCAAAGGATATGAATAGGCAGTTTTCAAAAGAAAAAATCAAAGCTATCAATACTTACATATAAAAATATTCTAAATCACTATTGATTAGAGAAATGTAAATTAAAACAAGTCTAAAATACTACCTCACACCTATCAGATTGGGTAACATGACAATAAAAGTGACAAATATTGCATGGGGTGTAGAAAAATCAGTACATTAATGATCTTTTGATGGAGTTGCGAACTGGTCTAAATATTCTGGAGAACAATTTGGAACCATGTCTAAAAGGCTATATATAAAACTGGGCACCTAGAAATGGCACCACTAAATCTGGATCCCAAAGAGATAGTAGGAACAGGAAAAGGACTTATATGTACAAAAACATTTTTATCAGTTCTTTTTGTGGAAAGAACTTGTGCAAAGAATTGGAAATGGAGAGGCCCCAAAATTGAGGAATGGTTGAACAAGTTGTGCTATATGATTGTGCCATGAAAACTGATAAGCAGGTAGAGCCAAGATGGTGACCGGAAAGCAGGGACTTGCTTAAGCTCTCCCCCAAATCCCTCCAAACACATGTAAAAATGTCTCTGGACAAATTCTAGAGCTGCAGAACCCACAAAATAGCAGGAGGAAACAGGTCTCTAGCCCAGGAGAGCCTAGATGGTCACCAGGAAGGGTCTATTGCATGGTGCTGGGAGTGAAGCACAGCCCAGCATGGGCCATGCCAGGACGGACCAGACCA
>CM053622.1:260542556-260563191 GCA_028646595.1 Phalanger gymnotis | reverse complement strand
TTCTAATCTCAATTAGATTTTAACTTTAACTGCAACAATGCATTCCTTTTTACTACTGAAACATTTTAAAACCTCACTTTTCACAATAACTTTAAATTTTTTTTACTCTCCCCTTACATATTTACATTTTTTGTTAATATTTGGGTTTTATTTAAATTCTAAATTCTATCCCTCTCTCTATTCCCTACCCACTCCTTGAGACCAAACTTTTATTTCTTTCCTCTAGGCTTTCACAACAATCCTCCCTGCAGCTGAAGTCCTCACCTTATTCTTTACAGAAAAATCAAGTTCATTTACCAAGAGCTCCATCCTCCCCACTCATCTTCATCCCATGAACCACTTATGCTATATTCTCATGAAATATGTCCACTTCTCTGACCAAGGACAATGATTCTATGCATGTCTTTGATTCCAATCTTCCTGTATTCTCCAGCAGGTTGCCCCAAATTTCATCTTCTGTTTCTCTTTGACCTTAAATTTCCCCCTAACTACTTATTCTTTTTCTGCCACCTATAAACTTGTCCATATACCCTGTATTTAAAAATACTCACTAGACCCTACCACTCCTAGTAATCATCGCCTCTATTTCTCTTTCAAATTATTTGAAAAAAAAAGTCGTGTCTCCTCAGTGTCTCCACTTATATTCCCCTGAAGAATTTCTTGTATATTTTGGAAATGAGACCTTAACAGAAACTTGCAAAGAATTTTATCCAGTTTTTTTCCCTTCTAATTTTAATTACATTGATTTCATTTCTGGCTTAATTTTATGTAATCAAAATTGTTTATTTTATTTTTTGTTATTCTCTATGTTTCTTGTTTGATTACAAACTCTTCCCTTAGCCATAGCTCCAAAAGGTAATTGCATCCTCGTTCCTTGTTTTAAAATGGTATGATTTTTAATATTTAAGTCACATGTACATATCCACATATATGAATACATGTAAATGCATGTGTGAATATATATGTGTATATATACATATATCTATATATGTGTGTGTGTGTATGTATATGTATGTGTATTTGAAACCTGTCTTGGTATATGATATTAAATACTCACCTATGCATAATTTCTGTCAGACTGTTTTTCAGTTTTCCCAAAAGTTTTTGTCAGTTAGTCTAGAAGCCTGCATCTTTGGATTTATCAAACATGATATGCTACTCTGTTCATTTGCTTATGAATGCTGTTTAAACAAGTACAAAATCATTTTCACGATTTGTAGTATAGTTTGAGATCTGGTACTGCTAGGTCCCCTTCCTTTCCACTTTTTTATTCAATGTATCCCTTGAGATTCTTTGACCTTTTGTTTTTCCAGATGAATTTTTTTCCTGTCTTAAGAAAGTAACCATTTGGTAGTTTGATTTACTTATACTTTGTAAAAGTAAATTAGTTTAAGTGGTATTTTCATTTTCATTATATTGGCTTTACCTATTCATGGATATTAATATTTCCATAATTATTTAATACTTTCTTTAAATAAATGATATTTTATAATTTTATTCATATATTTCCTATGTGTGTCTATATAGGCTCTCAAAAATATGTTTTGAAGTCATTTTAAAATAATTTCTATTTGTGTCTATTCATGTTGTATTTTATTGGCAAAGGTATGATGATTTATGTTAATTTTATAATGCTACAACTTTGATGAAGTTATTGCTTTAATTTATTTTTTTTAAGTTAACTCCCTAGGGTTTTCTGAATAATTCATAATATTATCTCTGAAAATGAATTGTTTTTTTCTTTGCCTATACTTACTCTTTCATTTCTTATTCTTATCGTATTGTTATAGTCAGAATTTGTAGCATTATATCAAATAATAGTGTTGATCATGGACATGCTTGCTTTAGTCCAGGTCCTTTTGGTAAGATTTCTAGTTCATACATATTATAGATAGTAAATAATGCTGGCTCTCGATATTAGACCTATGCTACTTAACATAGTAAAACTCCAGTTATTTCTTTGTTTTATAATTTAAAAAAATAAATGAATATTTTCATATTATCAAAATCCTTTTCTGTATGTATTGTTATAATTACTTGACTTTTATTATTTTTGTGACCAAAATAATCTATTATTCTTAGATATTTGTAATATTGAACTAATTTTATTTCTCAGATGTTCATTCCAGTAATATTATAAAATTTTTAGAGATATAGTGTTGTAGCCAATTTGATAATATTTTATATAATTTTCATGAGCTGATAGGACTTATGGATATTGGTCTTTTGATCTGTTTTGTTTTTCCTTGGTTTAGGAATCAAAGCCACATTTATATAGCTGAAAGAATTTTCCATATGCCCTGTTTCTCCTGTTTCTAAAAACAGTTTATAAGATATTAGAATTCATTTAAAATATTTGATAGGTTGTTGTTGTTGTTTAGTCAATGAGTAACATCCAATACTTCTTCATGACCCCATTTGGGGTTTTTTTTTTGATAAAGATACTGGAGTTATTTTCTATTTCCTTCCCCAGTTCATTTTATAGATAAGGAAATTGAGGAAAACAGACTTAAATGTGTTGCCCTGGGTTACACAGGTAGTTACTGTCTGAGACTGGATTTGAATTCAGGTCCTCCTGACTTCAGGCCAGATGCTCTATCTACTGCACCACCTTGCTGCTGATAGGATTCACTTGTAAATTTATCTGGTTCTGCATTTTTTACCCCTTTGAGAGTTCATTTATGGCTTTCTTTATATATTTTTCTGATCCTAGATTGTTATACTCTTTATTTCATGTTCTGTTAATATGGACAGTTTTATTTTTCTAAATATTAATCCATTTAATATAGGTTGATGGTTTTATGGCATAGAGCTGAAAATATTCCAATAATTTCTTTTATTTTTTTCAGTTGCTGTGAATTCTTTTTATTTATGATGATGGTAATTTGGTTTTCCTTATTAAATATAATTTTATTGCATTACAGTTAGTAAGTGATGTTTCATATTTCTAATTTTCCGCACTTGCATATGAGGATTTTATACTCTAGTGCATGTTCATTTTTAATAATCATGCCATAAAGTGCTGTGATAGAGATATATACCATTCAGTAATTAGATCTATTTTGTTTAACTTTTCTAAAACTCTATTTTGGACCTCACAACATAATACATACATATATATATATATATATGTACATATATATATCACACGATACACACATATTATCTAATATATTATAGACAGACAGAGAGACAAATAGATGATAGATGGATTAATTGGTAAATCATTGGTCTTGTGCACCTTTCTCACCATCTTCTTTGTAAAGATGGAAATAAGGGGAAATAGTGAGTAAGATGGAAAGAAACTTGCAATTAATGATCATAATTATGAATATGATTGAGATAAACTCATAAAATGGAAATGGATGTTTAGAACATATACATATATGTATATGTGTATACATACATACATATATATATATATTTTTTCCCTAGGTCTTTAAGGGATATATTGAGGTCTCCAGTTATTTTAGTTTTACTGTCTGTCCATTAGAATGTGAACTCTTTGAGAACAAAGAACATGTCTTTGCCTTTCTTAATATCCTATGTAGAGGAGTTCTTGGCACATACAATCACTTAATAAATGCTCTTTGACTCTCTATTTCTGTACATAATTCCTTTAACTTTCCCTTTAAGCATTTAGACACTATGCTACTTGGTGTATCTATCTTAAATATTCTTATTAATTCTTTGTCTATGGGCCCTTTTTATAAATAATGTGGTATACCTGTTTATATTTTTGAATCAAGTTTTTTTCCTTCTCTTGTCTTGTTGGAAATTATGATTGTTATTCCTGATGCTTTTTTTTCTTGATAAAACACAATACATTTTGCTCTTGTCCCTTTTTTTCCCCAATCCTGTGTGAATCTTTCTGTTTCATATGTATTCTTGTAGACAACATATTGTTAGATTCTGCTTTCTAATCCATTCTTCTATCCCTTTCTATTTCATGAGTTTATCCCACTAATATTCACAGTTCTGATGATTTATTGCATATTTCCTTCTATCCTATTCATTTCTTTTCCCCTCTTCCTTTGGCCTCATTTCCATTTTTACAAAGAAGAGGATAGTAAGACAGATGCTCAACACCAATGATCTATGATGCAATTTACTTCTGCTCCCTTGTACCTTTTCTCTCCCCCTCACTCAGATCCAAATTACAAGTTCTTGCCATTTATTTATTTCATTTTAAACCCACTCCCTTTTCAGATAAAGAAATTTAGGCCCAGTGGCCTAAATCTATCTCAGTGCTTGAGATTATAAAGATGCAGGATTTTTTGTGCTATTGAAGGAAAGCATTGATTTTCACAGATATTCAAAAACAGTGAGTAATACAAATGTCATCTATATGTAGCATTTAGATAGTGTTTTTGTGGATAATTCCCCTTCCAAACTGGTTTTATTTGTGGCTGTTACATGGTACAGTGGATAGAGCACTGAGGCTGGAGTCAAGAAGACCTCAGTTCAAATCTGGCCTCAGACACTTAGTAGCTGTGTGAGTGTAGGCAAATCATTTAACCCCAATTTGCCTCAGTTTCCTTATCTGTAAAATGGGGATAATAATAATAATAGCATATACCTCAAAGGGTTAAGATAATAGTTGTAAAGCAGTTAGCACAGTGTCTGACATATAAGTAGCACTGCATATTAGTATTTATCATTATTAGTTTACTTAGTGAATATTAGTTGACATTTCATGAGATTACACAGACTTCATAGTGAAGGAATAGAAACTCATCTGACTTTGTGGTACAGTGGCATCAGATTAATGGAAAATGCTTATTTTATTACATAAATTGAAAATAATTTTTTAAAAGTTAGATCTTTTTCTTTAGTACTAGCCCTGACACTAACTAGTTATGTGACCTAGGGCAAGTCACTCTACTTCTTTGGAGCTCCAGTTCCACAAATGTAAATTTTACAAGGTGGACTGGATCATCTCTAAGATCTTTTTTTTTTCTGAATCACATTGTAGAGCTCTCTATACATACATATACAAATACAGTTTGTATTATCTAATTAGTATACTATCTAAATAGTATCAATTTTAAAGTCTTTGAATGAATGGTTAGATAGAAAAATATTTATCAAGTACATATTTATCTATCTGTACTTAGTTCTCTGGATACAAAAACAAACAAATAAAGAAAATTAGATAGTTTGTACTCTCGAATAGCTCATATCTGAGGGGACCAGGGAAGGGTGTTTTGGTCAAGGAAGTCACAGAGTTGGTGACTGGAATCAGTTGAAACACTTTTGAGTATGCTTTCTAGAAGCAAGAGTAGAATTGACTTGATTACAGTTCCTTGAACACAGTGGTAATGTAGATGGCTTGGAGTTAAGTGTGGTTGAATCTGCCACCATTCCCATTTGGAGGGGGACAAACTGGAGGAGCAGTGTGATAAGGCCATGTTCTGAGGTCCAGGTGAAGAAACATGGTTGGTCTGGGGTTAGTCTGATTTTGGGAGTGCTGTGTTACCCCGATGAAGTAATTTAATATCTCTGAAACTGAGTTTCCTCAATTGTAAAAAGTGAATAATTGTACTTTGTACTATTTGCCCCACAGGCTTGTTGTAAGGAATGAAATTTGTCAATATTAACCTGATATGCAAATGTGAAGTATATTATTTATCTTCTGTTAACTTTATAATTATTTGTTTTCACTCTCCTTTATTAGATTATAAATTGCTTGGGGGACAGAGATAGTTCCTTGGATCATGTGAGATGTCCTAGAGGCAGGAAGAATCATCCCCACTTGAGGCACCCTTCCCCCTTGCCTTACCTTAGCCTAATGGGAGCTCCTGAGCCTTGTCATAAGTCCTGCAGCTGAACCCTTAGGAGTTCTAAGCCCTTCCATATGCCCAATCACTAAACTTTCTTTTATATGTTGCTTCTTCTAATTAGAGTATGAGCTCCTTAAGAGCAGAGATAGTCTTTGTTTCTTCCAACTATGTCTTCATTGTTTAGTGCAGTGCTTGGCAAATGGTACTTAGTAAATGCTTTTCCTTCCTTCATTCTTGTATTCCCTGTTCCTGTTCTTGTATTCTCAATGCCTATATGCTATACATAGCAGAACATCTATGATTCTGAAAATTGTCCTTGGATAACACATGGAGCAGACAGTTCATGTAAAGATAGCAAAGGACAGACTGTGAAATATCTCTTTAGTTCAAACTGCTAGGAATCTTGAAGCTGTATTATTCATTACTACCTCAGGGACACTAAGAAACTTGCTTGTCTGTATTTGGATGCTAGTTCTCAAGGTCATACATCTAGAGCTGGAAGAGACCTCAAAAATCATATATTCCAACTCCTTTTCTAGTTAAGGAAATAGAACACAAGGCAGTTTATTACTTTTTCCTGTGTCACCAGGAAGTTAGTATAAAAGGAAGAAGTTGAAGTTGGGATCTCTGAGTCCAGAGACAATGCTTTTTCCATTGTTCCCATGGTACCACCTTAATAGTGTTTGTCATTTGAACTTTGACTCCAAATGGGACTTTCATTTTTCACCAAGATTGATGAGTCATATTCACTTCAGGTCATGATTAAGCAGTTATGCACCAAAACATAGCATGTTGATGTTAGGGAAATAAGTCAAGATAACAAAGCCCCAGAATCTTAGGGTGAAAGTATTTTCTTTTACAAAGGCAAAATGCTCTCGTAAAAATAATAGCAGTGAAAGATGGCAGGTATAAATATGCATTATTTGCCATGGCAAATTATTACCAAAGAGACACAAAACAATTTCTAGAGAGTTTCTGGGAACAGATGGTATGGCATTTTTTCAGTCTCTATAACAGAAAACACTGTTTATTCCAACACTGTGAAATAGACTTCTTGATTTTATGAACTTTCTCCCCCACTGAGAAAAATATTAGATAATGATACAGCCCAGCAGAAAAGAACATGTGAAATACCAAGAATTTCTCATTTCCAGCCCTAGGGTAGGTTCCTGTGGAAGGTAGAATTGATTACAAGAAGGTATGAAGTTGTGGGCTATGCTGATGAAATATTTAAAGCCCCTACATTACGCAAAAAAGATAGAGCATGAGGTACATAGGCTATGAGCTCTCCTTTTATAACAAGCTCTGCCATCTTACTTTGTAGGAAGAAGCTAACTCTCATACTAGAGAGGCATATAAACTGGAAAACCCCACCTCTCATGCAGTTGGCTAAATATATCACAGATTATCTTGTGCATTGTGGTTACTCAATAAATATGTGGTAAATGAAAGAATCTGATGTTTTATCTTTCAAAGCATTTATGAAAACAGAAAGAAAAGGCTTCAGGTTTTCACCCTTTGAATGAGCCAGTGAAGCAGTAACAACAGTCAAGTTAATTAAAAGATGAAGCAACAGGACAGAACTGATGTGCAAAAAAAACCAGTGAGAACATCTTCGCAAACAAACTTTTAGATTATTTAATCAGAAAAGAGCTGTTTTTCCCCTTTTGGAGAGTACATGTTTTCATATAAAGTTGATGGGAATGATAAATGTAGAGCAGAATATATACATGCACACACACATATGTATATATATGTGTGTATTTGTGTGTGGTAACAGAGTCTATGTGAAGACTTGAAATACATTGCAGGAATCTATGTGGATGCTCTAAAGAGTGTCCCCCTGAATGTATTGGAGGTGGATTCTCTCAAAGACGCATGGACTTCTCCCCTCCATTCCCTTTCCTTATAGAGAGTACTCTCCTCCTTGTCTTCTTGTGTCATGACTACTATGTGCTAGGAACTGTGCTAAGCACAGCAGGATAGAGAGAAGGACAAAAGACAATTCCTGCCCTCAAGTACCTTACAGTCTGAATGGGGAAAACAACACATAAAAAGCAGCTGAAAAACAGGAGAGGGGTGGATCGAGAAAGCATGAAGAAGCCCAAAAGAGTACAGCCTTGTGGGATTTTATGAGATGGCTGCCCTAGGATCCCTCTTTTAATGGAGGATCTGCAAGGAGCTCTCCAATATCCAACTTTCCCCCACTCCAATCAGAGGGAGGAAGGGGCAGTAGTGGAAAGGGATGCTGAGGAGTTGTGAGTTTCAAAGTCGATTTCATCTTGCAGGCTAGTGAGTTTCTGGAGATCATGATAAAGTCTAGAAGTAGGGGCAATGAGCAAACTGACACAGTAAAGCAACAGTCTGGCACTGCATATGACCACCAGCGTTCCCTCACTGGAGCAACAAGGATAGAAATAAAATCCTTTTTGCTGAGGCTCAAGGGCAAGTCTGACTTTCCTCCCCAGTGAATATCATTGTGGCAACTAACTCAGGCTTGCCCTTCCAGATCTCCCTTTCTTTGTTTCCCCCCTTTTTTTCTCTTCCTGTCTCTGTCTCTCCGTTTCTTCCTCACCTCCCTTCTCCTCCCTTCTACTGAATCTACAATCCTGCATCTTCTTTTTCACAGATGAGGAAATTGCTATCTAGAGAGGTTTGAATCTTCTCTCCAGATTGCAAGGGAATTAAATAACAGAGTGAGGACTTAAAACCAGGTTTGTGACTAAATCAAGGGCCTTTTCCACTACGCCCATTGCCTTGCTGCTTAGTCTTTTGAGTATAATGACTGACAAAAGAATGAAATTCCTGTTTATTATGAAAATAGTCATTGTCAAACTTTTATAGCAAGGTCAAATTAATAAAGGGAATACTACTTTATACAGCAATGGATGGAACTTACAATTGCAAGAGTAATTTTGACTGCAAATTCAACTTTCTCATCCTATTAAACAAGGTTCAAAATAAGCTTAGGTAAAATAATAGACAACAGATGCATGATGGTTTAAGCAGAAAAATTTAGATGATTTAAAGAAAACCCTAACCTTTGATTTTATTGCTAAATATGACCCCAGTATCCCTTCACAAAATATCCTTTAGTGACCCTGTCAGAAGTGAGGTGGAGTGAGAAAACATGATGACATCCAAAGGAGTACACCTTTCTGGGATTTTATGAGATGGCTGCCCTAGGATCCCTTCTTCAATGAAGTATCTGGGAAGAGCTCTCCAATATTCTGTCAGGGACAGAATTCTAAGCTGGATGGAACAAAGTTCTGAGATATGGCAACTCTAATGTAAGTCTAAAACCTTCCTCCAGAGGAGCTATGTACATTACTGTCTATCTATCTATCTATCTATCTATCTATCTATCTATCTATCTATCTATCTATCTATCTATCTATTTATCTATCAACTTTGCTGAATACAATTCTACTGAGACTATAGGTTAAAACCTGTTTTTTAATATTTTAAAATATTTTTACCTTCTTATAACTAATATAAATGAATAATAATCCACTTAGCTGAGCCTGTAGAGATTTAGAAAAATGAAACCATTAAAAGAAAAAAAAACAACTTGTTAAGTGCATTGAACTCTATATTTCAAAACTTTTCTGACTTACATAATCATTGCAGACAATTTGGGATGAAATACCTCTGCTAAAAACAACTCCCTTAGAATTCAGTATGGATTTTCCTCTTCTTCAGGAGTTTTATTTGACAATCTATACTTATTCCGTTCTTCACTGAGCTTTTAGCATTACTTTACATTCCACTAAATAAAAGTCCAAATGCTTTAAATAAGTAATGATCCAAGCTGTGAGATAGCTTTTCTTTTGAGTAAATGAGGCAAATTCTTCAGTTCTTTAGACATTTCCTGGTGCCACATACTGGATAGCAAAGGAAAACCAGTTTGTTTGCAAGGAAACTTGAAGAAAGACAAAAGTAAAATCTGCCACCAATTCAAATACCTTCTTTTAAAAAAGTGAATATCAGTCATTGAGAGCTCTAGTTGGAATCAGATAGGCCCACTGAGGAAGAGATATTCCTTTTATTGCATTTGAACAATTAATATCATTGATATGGTTATCTAGCTAGCAACTAAAGCTGCTCCTTAGAGCAGACTTTAAGGCCCATGAAAAGAAACTTCCCAGAAAAACCTTTCATCTTATTTTGCTTTCATCTTATGCTTCTAACTGTGCTTGGCACAGTAAACATTTTAATGAAAGAGAACATAATGTGTTTTACAGTTTTACAAGGGTGCTAGGATATCAATGGTGGTTAAAGGTACTGTAGTAATCCCTTAGAAAATGATTTAGCTCCTTACTTTACTCATATAATTCTCCTAAATTACAAACATCGGTGAACTGTATGGGGAGAAGTAAATGAGCCACCATGGTGTAGTCTTTAGAAACAGTAGCTTTGGATTCTAGAAGACATAGGTGCAAGGTCAGCCTCTGGCAGAGAGTAGCTGTGAACCTTAGGCAAATGACTTAGCCTGTCATTTAACCTCCAAGAGACTCTCTGAGATTCCAAGTTGCAGAGAAGGTGTTATCTTGCTTTGGTAGAGGGTTTCTCACCAGAAGCTCCCCACAATTTTGAAATTGGAGGACCAATGACAAAAAATGTGAAGAGCTAGAGACAAGAGGCATTATAAAATACATAAAGAACACAAGGAGGTGGGGGATTAAAGTTTCACAATTTTTGTTCATGAAAATGCAAAGGCAAACTACCAGCCTCATCCACATAACAAAGGTTCAGAAATTTAAAGACACATAATATCCATGAAAAAGAAAATAAAAAAAAACATTTATAACATTACTACTTACTCATTTATAAAGCTGTAATTCTGGGAGAGACTGAGAATGGTACTATTATCACTTGGGTCTTATAGATAAGTGAAAGGTACAGATTTTTTTTTCAGAAACTCAATTGCAAAGTGTGAATACGAAATGACACTATAGATTGAAATGCTTAAAGAACTATCCTCCTTAACATTTATTCATTTTTTTTAAAGAAATTAAGCACATACTGGGTCCAGGTGCATGTGCTAGGCACTAGAGAGAAACAAAGTTTGTGGAAAGCATGGTGCTTGCCTTCATCAAGCATGCAGATTTATAGTTTCTAGGAAATATTATACAAATATGAATCAACTCAAATTTTACACTGGAAAGAATTCCCATAATCTTAGAGACATGGAGGCAGCCTTGTCTAATGGATCAAAAAGTGCATTTAGAGTCATGAAGACCTGGGTTCAAATCTCTCCTTAGACACTTACTAGCTGTCTGACTCTGGGCAAGTTACCTAACCTTCCTCAATATCAGTTTCCTCACCTGTGAAATGGAGATAATAATAGCATCTGCCTCACTGTTGCAGTGAAGATCAGATGAGAAAATAAATACCAAGTGCTTTGGAAGCCTTAAAATCCTATACAAAAGTTAGCTATTATTATCTGTCTAATTACTAATTCTCCTACATGTTTAATTTAAAATTTCCCCACACCACTGAAATTCTTACAGCTATTTGAATATTCTTCAGAATTTCTACTAATAAAATATCAAGGTTGATTTCACTGCAATGATTCAATCATTAATGTTTTACTTTCTTCTTTTCCTCCCTCCTATGCAGCATACAAAATGTTCTTTTTTCTGGGACTATGATCGTGTCCATACAGATTTTCCTCCTACAAATTTTCCTTTCCTTCCAAATAATTTTCTTAATCAAAGCTCTGTATGATTGAATTACTGCCTAAGGCAGTGTCCACACAAACATACACACACACACACACACACACACACACACACACACACACACACTGAGTTGCATCACAATATAAGTGAATTGCCTGGTTCAATTAGACAGCCAATTCAATTAAGCAACTGGACTTGATTGATTTCTTTGTTGTTTGAATTAATGGCTCTTTATTCTAGATCAGTATTTCTCCAAATGTGGTCCCTTTTTTTTTCAGCTACATATCTACATGAGGTTGGATTTTCCAACCAAAACAAGGCATTGCAAAAGATTGAATATTAGAGTAGATATGTAAATTTAGCATTCTTCAATGAACCCAGATATTAGAGTTATAAAAATACATGAAACAAATCTGCACCTCTTGCTAATTTTTTTTGCTTTAGAAAAATTATGTTTCATAAAAGATAGCATTTATATTAATATTTAATGGGTTTGATACTTTAAGGGAATAAATAAATATTTTAAAATTTCATCAGTTTCAATTTCTCATCTGGTAAATATCTATAGTTATCTAGTGGTAGGTGAGAACCAGATACTACTGGCTCAAGAACTAAACATTGAATTGTCAACGTGAACATTTATACCTTCGAAACTGGCAAAGGCTATAGTGAGAGTTTGATGTATTTTCTTGATTGGCTAAATCTAAGAAAGAGATAGAGAATATATTAATAATGCAGATTAAACCTGAACGTGTGTCACAGCCTGGAGAGTTAAACACCACACCACCTCCACATCTACCCCATTTACACAAAATCTCTTAGGAGTCTTCAAAAATTATTATGAGTAAAGAGTCCTGAGTCCAAAAAATTTGATAACCATTGTTCAAGATCATAGGGTTTAGAGCAACAAGAGACCTTATTAGGCAGCTTGGTCTGGTGGAAAGGGTGGGGGGCTTGGTGTCACAGACCTGAGTTTGAATCAATCCACATGGCTTCTCTGGGTTTCAGTTCTCTCAACTGCAAATGGGAACAGAACCATTAAGTTCCCATCAGATTAATCAACAGGCATTTCTTAAGCATCTATTATGTGCCAGGCTCTATGTTAGACACTGAGGATCCAAAAAAAGTTTCTACCTAGGTGACCTTGGGTAAGTCACTTAACTTTCATGGGCCTCATTTTCTTCATCTGTAATTCAAGGGGGCTGGACAAGAGGGCCCATGGGGTACCTTTCTGCTCTAAAAACTATGATCCTGTGATCTGTCCTCAAAGAGCTTACAAGATATTTGGGGAGAAACCATGTAACCACACAAAAAAATTATGTACAAAATAGTTACAAAGCCAAACAAAGTAGTTTGGGTTGAGGAAAAGAGGTGGGGGCTCATAGCTGTGGATATCAAGGAATAACATTTCACATACAAGGTAGTATTTGTTCTGAATTTTGAAGAAAACTAGAGATTTGAAAATCAAGAATGATTGTATTCTAGATAGGGACACAGCCTGCAGAAAGGCATAGAAATGGGATATCTTGTGTGAGCAACATCAGGCCAATTTGACTGCATTGTAGAGAGTTAAAAAGGATTACTAGGTAATGAACCTGCTACAGTTGAAAAACTTTAAACATCCAGCAGAAGAGTTTATATTTGATATTGGACTTATTATTGCACTCCTGATTTTATTTAACAGAGGAGTGACAGAGTCAGACTTGTACTTTAGGAAAATCACTCTGCTTTATATTTCTAGGATCAATTAAAATGAGTATATCCATACACTTGGTAAAATAAGAGAGGCTGGACATGAAACTATGAATTTTTGTTATGTAAAGCTTAATTGTCTTTTCAAGTTTATCATAAATTCAACATGTAACTTTAAAATTTTTAAAAAAAAATTATGTTTGGATTTCCGCTTCTGGAAGCCAAGATGGTGGAGTAAGAAGTACGTTGCTCTCACCCTTCCTCATTGACCTCTGAAAGCCCAGAAACATCACCCCAGGAAAATCCCTGGAACAGCTGAGCCAACTTCTGTCGGTGGAAAGAGTGGAGTCTTGTAGCCCAGGAAGCTTCAGGGGATTAATGGGAAAGTCCACTCTTGCTCTGGAGGAGGGGGAGCAGTACAGGATGAAAGGCTTCCCAGCAAGCCCGTAGCATGCCCTACCTCAGCAAACTAGGGGGAGATCTTGAGCCCCAGTGTGATGGAGCAGGAAAGCACCAACACCGAGACACCTCTTAACACCTCCTCCACCCCCAGGGTCTTAGTACAGTCAGGGGAACCAGCAGACACCAGTTTGAAAAACCACCATGTGCACCTGCATTCTCCAGCAGCCAAATCTCCTGATGCTTCAACACAATTCTAGGAAGCACAATTCTAGGAGGCACATCTCCAGGCTAGCAGACATCTCCAGGAGTCAAACATGCAAGTGCAAAGCCTGGGTAAGCAGGCATCCACAGAGGCCAGACTATCTACTCCGAGAGCGCCAGTGTTGCTGACCACAGCTCAGCGCCAGGTAAACTGCCAATCTCCTACAGCCTCCAGTTGCCAGCACATGAGGCTCCAGCACACAAAACCAGTGACCAGGTCCAGGGATCCTAGCACAAGAAGCCTGGGTCAGTGTCACCTGCACTCCAGCAGGAGAGCTCAACTTTAAAAGACAGAAAATAGCAAATACCAAAAAGAAGTATTTTGATCTTCCCTATTAGAATAGAAACTTTCTATGGTCAGGTTCTTTGTCCTTGTTTGCTCATTTTCCAGCCTATTTCTTGACCTTTTATTTATTTTTTTATTTATGATAGTATTTTATTTTATCCCACTTACATGTCAAGAAAATTTTTAGCATCATTTTTACGGGATTTTGAGTTCTTATTTTTTCTCATTCCCTCTCTCCTCTTACAAAAAATGGTAGGCATTTTGTTATAGGTTATATATATGCTATCATGTAAAACATAAGTCCATATTAGTCAGTTGTGAAAGAAGAAGCAGATTAAAAGAAAAAAAAACATGAAAAAGAATAAATTGAAAAAATATGCTTCAATATGCATTCAGTTTCCATCAGTTATTTATCTGGATCTAGATAGCATTTTCCTTTGTGAGTCCTTTTTTCTTTCTTAGGTTATTGCGTTGCTCTGAAGAGCCAAGTTATTCATAAATGATCATCATACAATGTTGCTATTACTATGTACAATACTCTCCTGGCTCTGTTCACTTCACTCAGCATCAGTTCATCTAAGTCTTTCCAGGTTTTTCTGAAATATTCCTGTTCATCATTTCCTATTGCATAATAGTATTCTACTACATTTATATAGCAAAGCTTGTTCAACTGTTCTCTAATTGATGACATCCCCTCAATTTCCATTATTTTGCCACCATGAAAAGGACAGCTTTAAATATTTTTGCACATGTAGGTCATTTTCCCTTTTTCTTATGGTCTATTTGGTGTACAGACCTGGTAGTGGTATTATTGGATAAATGAGCGTGCACAGTTTGGTTGTTCTTTGGGAATAGTCCCAAATTGCTCTCCACAATGATTGGATCAGCTCACAACTCTACCAAGAGTGCAATAGTGTACCAATTCCTCACATCTTCTCCAACATTTATCATTTTCCTTTTCTGTCACATTAGCCAATCTGACAGGTGTGAGGTGATACCTCAAGGTTGTTTAATTTGCATTTCTCTGATCAAATGTGATTTAGAGCAATTCTTCATGTGCCTACAGATAACTGATTTCTTCATCTGAAAACTTCCTGTTTATATCCTTTGACCATTTATCATTTGGGGGATGGCTTATATTCTTATCAATTTGATGCAGTTCCCTACATATTTGAGAAATGAGGGCTTTATCAGAGACACTTGCTGTAGCTTTCTGATTTCTTTCTAATTTTTGTTGCACTGGTTTTATTTGTACAAAAGCTTTTTATTTTAATGTAATCAAAATTATCTATTTTACATTTCATAATGAATTCTTCCCTTCCCCATGGGTCTCACAGGTAGCTTACTGCTTGCTCTTCTAATTTGCTTATGATGCCGCCTTTTATGTCTAAATCATTCACTCATTTTGACCTTATCTTGGTATACAGTGTGAACTGTTGGTCTATACCAAGTTTGTGTCCTACTGTTTTCCAGTTTTGCCTGCAGTTTTTGTCATATAGTGAGTTCTTATCCCAAAGACTGGGTTCTTTGGGTTTATTAAACACTAAGTTAATATGGTCATTGACTTCTGTGTCTTGTGTACCTAGTCTGTTCCACTTATCCACCACTCTATTTCTTAGCTAGTACCAGATGATTTTGATGATTACTGCTTTATAATATAGTTTGAGGTCTGGCATTTCTAGTCTACCTTTCTTTGCATTTTTGATATTCTTCATCTTTTGTTTTTCCAGATGAATTTTGGTGTCATTTTTTTCTAGCTCTATCAAATATTTTTGGTAGTTTAATTGGTATGGCACTGAGTAAATAAATGAGTTTAGGCAGAATTGTCATTTGTATTATATTGGCTCAGTCTATCCATGAGCAATTGATATTTTTTCCAGTTGTTTAGATCTGATTTTGTTTCTATGAAAAGTGATTTATAATTGTGTTCATATAGTTCCTAGGTTTGTCTTGATAGGTAGAAACCAAGTATTTTATGTTGTTAACAGTTATTTTACATGGGATTTCTCTTTCTGTCTCTTGCTATTGGGCTTAATCATATAAAGAATTGCTGATGATTTCTGTAGGTTTATCCGATATACTGCAACTTTGCTAAAGTTGCTAATTATTTCAAGTAGGTTTTTAGTAGATTATTTAGTGTTTCCTAAGTACACCATCATATCATCTTCAAAGAGTGATAATTTTGTTTCTTCATTGCCTATTCTAATTCCTTTTATTTCTTTTTCTTTGCTTATTGCTGTAGCTAACATTTCTAGTACAATATTGAATAATAGTGGTGATAATCAACTCCCATCTTCACCCCTGATCTTATTAGGGAGGCTGATAGCTTACCCCCATTACAGGTAATGCTTGCTGATGGTTTAGATAGATACTCCCTTATCATTTTAAGGAATATCATCTTTATTTCTTTGTTCTTTAGTGTTTGCAATGGAAATGGATGCTATATTTTATCAAAAGCTTTTTCAGCATCTATTGAGATAATCATATGATTTCTGTTGGTTTACTTATTGATATGGTCATTTATGTTGATAATTTTCCTAATATTGAGCTGACCCTGCATTATTGGTATAAATTCCACATGGTCATAATGTATAATCTTTGTGATATATTGCTGTAGTCACCTTACTGCTATTTTGTCCAAAATTTTTGCATTGATATTCATTAGGGAAATTGTTCTATAATTTTCTTCCTCTTTTTTAGCTCTTCCTGGTTTAAGTATTAGCACCATATTTATGTCAAAAAAGGACATCTGTAGGACTCTGTCTTCACCATTTTTTTAAAAAAATGTTTATGTAGTTTTTGGTATTAACTGTTCTTTAAATGTTTGGTAGAATTCACTTGTGAACCCATCTGGCCCTAGGGATTTTTTCCTTAAGGAATTCAATAATGACTTGTTCAATTTGTTTCTAAGATGGGGTTTTTTGGGCTTTCTAGTTCCTGATCTGTTAGTCTGGGTAATTTATATTTTCATAAATATCCATCGATTTCACTCAGATTGTCAGATTTATTGGCATATAATTGGGCAAAACATTCCTAATGAGTGGTTTAATTTCTTCTCCTTTGGTGGTGATTTCACTCTTTTCATTTCTGATACTGGATATTTGGTTTTCTTCTTTCTTTTTTGAAATAAAGTTAACTAATGCCTTATTTATCTTATTGTTTTTTTCCAGAAAACTAGATCCTAGATTTATTAGCTCAATCTTTTTTTTTAACTTTCAAATTTATTCATCTCACTTTTGATTTTCAGGATTTCTATTTTGTTTCTTAAATGGGTATTTTTAATTTGTTCTTTTTCTAGATTTTTTTCATTGCATGCCCAATTTTTGATGTCATTTTTTTCTATTTTGTTGATGTAAGAATTTAGAGAAATACATTTTCCCATAAGCACTGCTTTGGCTGAATCCTCTGAATTTTGACATGTTGTCTCATCATTCCCTTTAATGAAAATATCGTTTATATGACTTGTTCAACTCACTTATTCTTTAGGATTAGATTATGTAGTTTCCAATTAATTTCTAATCTATATTTCCATTGCCCTTTATTGAATGTAATTTTTATTGCATTATTATCTGAAAAGAATACATTTAAGATTTCTGTCTTTCTGCACTTGATTTTTAAGGTTTTTGTCCCTAATACATGGTTAATATTTTTGTAGGTGTCATGTGTTCCTGAGGAAAAAAATTATATATTTATATTCCTTTCTGTTCCTAGTTTTTTTTTTTCCAAAGATGCATCATATCTGTTTTCTAATATTCTGTTTACCTCCTTAGTTTCTTTCCTGTTTATATTTAGATTGGATTTATCCAGGTCTGAGAGGGGACAATTGAGGTCCCCCCCCCAAATATAGTTTTGCTGTCACTTTTTTCCTGTAACTCACTTAACTTCTCCTTTAAGAAGTTGGATGCTATACCACTTGTTTGTGTGTGTGTGTGTTTGTGTGTGTGTGTGTTTATATGCATAGTATTGATATTGCTTCATTGTCAATAGTACATTTTAGCAAGATTTAGTTTCCTTCCTTATCTCTTTTAATTAATTATTTACTTTTATTTTGTCTGATATCATTTCTAACCCTGATTTTTTTTAACTTCAGCTGAAGCACAATTGATTCTGCTCCAGGCCCTCACATTTACCCTATGTGTGTCTCTCTGCTTCAAGTGTATTTCTCGTAAACAATATATTGCATGATTCTGGTTTTTGATTTATTCTGCTATCCACTTCTGTTTTGTGGGAGAGTTCAACCCATTCACATTCACAGTTATGATTACTAACTATATTTTTCCTTCTATCCTATTTTCCCTCCCATTTGTCTTCCCTTTCCTTTCACACTTTCCCTTTTCACCAGCGTTTGTTTCTGTCTACCACCTCCCTGGATCTGTCCTCACTTCTGTCACTCTCCCTCCCACCTTTACTTAATCTCCTCCTCTCCTGCTTCCTTGTCAGGAAAGATAGATTTCTATATTCAATTGATTGTGAATATGCTTCATTCTTTGAGCCAAAAATGATGAGAGTAAAGTTCAAGCAATTTTTGTCACACACCCTCCCTTCTTGCCCTCTTGATGTGAAATAATTTATCCCATTCTACCTCTCCTTTCCTTCTGCACCCAGTGTCCTCCTCTTTCTCATCCCTAATTTTTTTAATATCATTCCTTCAAATTCACCTCATACCTGCACCCTCTGTTGATGTATATTCTTTCTAGCTGTACTATTAGTAATACATTTTTTAAGAATCTCAAGTATCATCTTCCCATGTAATCCATTATGTTTTCTTTTCTCACTTAACTCTTTATTCTCCTCTTGGCTCTTGATATTGGAGATCAAATTTTCAGTTTAATTCTGGCCTTCTCCTTATGAAAGCTTTAAATTCTATTTCATTGAATGACCATTTTTCCCCTTGATGTATTATGCTTAATTTTGCCAGGTAAATGATTCTAGGTTGTAGTCCTAGCTCCTTTGCCTTCTGGAACATCATGTCCCATGACTTCCAATGCTTTAATTTTGCAGCTGCTATGTCTGACAGCTTACCTGGTACTGAGCTGAGGTACTAGTGTTGGTGTCTAGCATGTATTGAGCCTGGTGGTGTGTTTCTACATTTTCCTAGGAATACACTGAAGCTCATGGTGGCCTAGCTGCTAGAGACTCCCTGTTTGCCCACGGCTAAGTTGAAGTAAATGGTGGAGGCCCAGCACAGGTGGCTGCCTTTTCTTAGGCACCTATCAGGTTGGTGTCTATTTGTTTGCCCAGAACTATACTGAAGCCTATGGAAGTTTTCAGAGCTGGAATCTAGCCAAGCCCCTGGATATGCTGAGGTGTGTGTGTGTGGGGGGGGGGCGGGGTCCTGGGTTTGGCATTTGCCTGCTCCACTGTACTGAGCCTTAGGATCTACCACTGGTTTGCTGCTGACATTTTGGGGGTGCTTCCTGTCCTTAACTGTGATTCCCTTTTACCCAAGTGATACAGACTTTTCTTGCCTATCTTCCAGGTTTCTTGGGCTAAAAATGATTTTACCTCACCTTTTTGCTAGTTCTGCTGTTCCAGGATTTGTTTGGGGTAGCTATTTTATATTTGTTTGGAGATGAATATGGGAGAGTTATGACTATTTACTGCTTGCTCTGCCATCTTGGCTCCTGGCCTTTGTCTTGACTTTTAACTTATAAAGTTGAGTTCTGCTCCCAGCTAGAGGGGACACTCTCTCATGATTAAGATTTTCCATACTGCTTTTTTAGAGCTACTTCTGGAAATCTGCAGATTTTTAGTTCATCCAAGGGCAGGTGTGATGTAAGGAGAATTGTGGTCACTGCTCTCACGGCCTGTGTTCTGGTCTATGAGTGGCAACAAGTACTTTTTTCTGTTCTGGAATTGTGACCAGGGCCGCTGTGCCCCTGTGGCCTCAAACTCTACTGTGCTAATGTTCTCCCTCTTTGCCCTGGGACTTTGACCCATACGTGCATGTGAGCAATGCAAGATAGTTTTACACCCAGTGCTAGTAAAGTGTTCCCTGTGATCTCCTTCTGACCAATTGTTGACACTCTTACCACCTATGGGCTAATAGCTCCTGAAACTTCCATTGTTGATTCATTTGCCATTGCCATTCACTCCAAAAGCCTGCTGGGTTTTGGCCTGTCTATCTTTGTTGGACTGTGCTCCACTCTTACCCCAGTGAGATAGACCTTTTCTGCTAACTTTCTAAGTTGTCTTGCTCTGGAAAATTGTTTTATCCTATGTTTTTGTTTGTTATGCAACTTCAGAATTCATTTTGAGACATTATTTTAAATTTGTTTGGACAGGAAAGTTCAAGTGAGTACCTGTCTTTGCTCTGCCATCTTGGCTCTGCCTCTTGCTTTCCCCAACATGTAGTTTTCAAAGCTGTTCTACTTGTCTGGAATTCATTCTGGCCTTCCTTTATTCTCTTTGGATTTTTCCTAGGCTTAAAACCATATACTTATCTGCTTTTATCCCTCCTCACTTCTCCTCTTTCACTAAAAAAGAAAAGAAAAAACAAACTTTTTTAAAATATAGATATGTCCAAG
>CM053622.1:260518852-260542056 GCA_028646595.1 Phalanger gymnotis | reverse complement strand
GATAAACAGTCAAAGGATATGAACAGGTAGTTTTCAGAAGAAGAAACTGAAATTATCTATAGTCACATAGAAAAATGTTCGAAATCACTATTGATTAGAGAAAAACACATTAAAATAAATCTGAGATGCCACCTCATACCTATCAGATTGGCTAGTATGACCAAAAAGAAAAATGACAAAGTTCAAGGGGTTGTGGAAACATTGGGACACTAATACATTGTTGGTGAATTTATGAATTGGTCCAACTATTCTGGAGAGCAACTTGGAACTATGCCCAAAGTGCTATGAAACTTTGAATACCCTTTCACTCAGTAATACCACTATTATGTCTTTTTCCAAAGTGATCAAGGAAAAAGAAGAGGACTCATATCCACAAAAATATTTATAGCAGCTCTTTTGATGGTGGCAAAAATTGGAAATTGAAGGAATGCCCATCGGTTGGGGAATTGTTGAAATTATGGCATATGACTGTGATGGTATACTAGTGTACTATAAGAAGTGATGAGCAGGATTGTTCAGAAAAACCTAGAAAGACTCAGATCAACTGATACAAAGTGAGGTGAGCAGAACCAATAAAAATGTTATACAGTAACAGAAATACTATATGATGATCAACAGTGAATAACTTAGCTATTCACAGCAACACAATGATCCAAGACAATTCTAAAGGATTTATGCTGAAAAATGCTATTTACCTCCAGAGAAAGAAACTGATGAATTCTGAGGGCAGATTGAAACATTATGTTTTTACTTTCTTGAATTTTTTGCATTATTTTTGCTATGTGGCTAATATTGAAATATTTTTTGCATGATTCCACATGTATAACCTACACAAAATCACTTGCCTTCTGAAGGAGGGGGCAGAATATTGAAAAAGAGAAAGAATTCAGAACTTAAAATTTAAAAAAAATGTTAAAATAAATTAAAAATGTGTATATGTATTGAGGAGAAAAATTCTCAAATTTTCCTTGTCCACAAATGAATGTCTCATTATACATGCTGAATCCATCTCCTCTTGTTGAGAGGGTAGGTAGTGTGCTTCAACATAGGCATTCTAAAAGCATTGGTTTTTATATTGATCAGAGGTCTTAATCCATTTGGAGTTTTTCTCATTTATATAAATTATTCTCCTGTTTATTTTACTTGAATAAGTTCATATAAATCTGAGGTGTCTCTTAAGGTGTCTTTTAAAAATCAAAATAATATTCTATTATATTCAAATACAATATTGTTTTAGTCATTCCACAATTGATGGGGACTTCCTTGGCTTCTACTTCTCTGTCACAAAATAAGAGCTACTAAAAGTATT
This sequence comes from Phalanger gymnotis, assembly GCA_028646595.1. Lineage (NCBI taxonomy): Eukaryota > Metazoa > Chordata > Mammalia > Diprotodontia > Phalangeridae > Phalanger > Phalanger gymnotis. Next base: position 260,540,747 of record CM053622.1, on the reverse strand, counting down.
TTTGTAATATGGCTATTTTCTCTATTACAGATATTTGGCAAATGTCTATTCCTCTGGGTTCAATGGTATTCCTAGTTTACTAACTTTGGGCATAGTTCCATATTGCTCTCCAGAATGACTATATCAGTTCATGTCTCTACAAATAGTGCATTAATTTGCCTGTTTTCCCCACAGCTCCTCCAATATTTGTCATTTTTAATTTTGTTGTTGCCAATGCCAATCTGATAGCTATGAAGTTGACCCTAATATTAGCTTTAATTTGTATTTCTCTAATTATTAGTAATTTGGAGCACTTTACATGACAGTTTATAGCTTGGATTCCTTTTTCTGAAAACTGTTCATATCTTTTGACCCTGAATCAAATGGGGAATGATATGTTGTGGAGGTGACAAGACTCAGCTGTTTGGATATTGGGTTAAGATGTGCAAGTGGCTGTGAATTTGGATATCTTTGATGGAAGTAAGGAAGTTTGGAAGCATGATGGGTTTTGATGAGATTATCATGAGTACAGTTTTAGCCATGTTGAGTCTGAGATGCCTAATGAGATATCAAGTTTTAAATGTCTAATAAGCAGTTGATAATGCAGGGATAGAGACTCAGGAGAGAGACTAAGTCTGAATAGAATTAGGCACCTAGCTCTAGAGCTATGATTCTGTGATTCTACATGATCATTTGGTCCATCACCCCTATTTTACACATGTAGAAACAGTTCAGAAAAGATATTTGATTCATCCAAGGTCACTCAAATAGTAGGAACCAGGTTCTAAACTAATGCCCTCTGACTCCAATCCCAGTGCTTTCCCAATATATCAATTTTGTCTAAATTAGTTTAAATTCAGGTATAGAAAATAATCTCCATCTAGTTCTGACAATGCATAACTCAGATCAATCAAATGGCTTAATTAAGCCACTTTATGAGTACAGAGTTGTAGATCTTCCAATAAGGTCGTAATTGCACTCCTCCTTTTTGTTTGGATCTGATCCTGAGTTCTTGAAGACTCTAACCCACAGAGAACAATCTCTGACAAATCCTGCCAACGTATATAGGCTTTGAGTGAAGGTTTGGTGATGGACTATATGACACTGGTCTGAGAGCTAACCCGGTTAAGTTGAGATCAGCTATCGTCACTAGTGGGTTGATAATCAGGTGATAATCATTTAATTTGGAGAAGTGGTTGATCTGAGTAGGCAGAAAGAATATCCATAAGAAATACTCTATAGGTCTTTTAAAATAGCGTTTATAGGTAGACCTTGTCTCTTTTAAAAATAATTGCTTCCGTGCATAACTATTCTCTTTTTTCCTTTTCTCCGTGATCTGCTTTTAGATATTGATGGATGTGAAACATAAAGAAATTACAGATGTCTTTTGATTTAAAAAAAAACACGTTCACATATACTTCATACAAGATAACAACAACAATACATTCCAAATAATACAGTTGGAGCTCACAAGAAAAGGCTTTACTGAAATTTCTTCAGACTGTTCCAGTACAGTTGAGGTATGAAGTTATATGGTGTGAATATGAGAGGAAAAAAATGCCATTGATTCCAGTTTCAATATAACTCAGGAATTCAAAAAGAAAGCTTCATATTTTTTCAGATCTTTTGGTTGGAGTATAGCAAGATTTTGATCATTTAACTACCACATTCATCCAGCACACTAATAACAATGACATCCTGAGTTAAAAAAGGCCCAAGTTTTTGAACTTGGCTGGCTTATCCTAAAATCTCATTATGGCACTAACAGCAAGAAATTTGTACTGATCCTGAATCAATGTGACAAATGTCTGCTGTGTTCAGCTGTGCCTGAGATTGGGGAGTTAGGGCACTGATGGAGCTGCATGTCACAGATGCTCTAATGGTCTATTTTGTAAAGCAAAGCATTGTTCAAGATGAGAACAGAGAAATATAATGAATCTTTGCCTAACAAAGAAGATGAACTATTAGAGTTATTTACCTTAAAGCTTACATAACTCATAGATACATTTCTCTTACACACACACACACACACACACACACACACACACACACACACACACACTCCCTCATATTGACCATGCATGTAGTAATAGAGTTCTGATCCTAGAATCTGAAGATTTTGGTTTGATTCTTGTCGGTAACACTTAATGACCTTGGACAAGTTGTCCACTCTAATACACATTTTCCTTATCTGTAACATAAAAATAATACCTGGGCTCCCTTTGTCATAGGATTTTTGTAAAGAAAGCACAGGGAGAATATTAAAGATCTATGTATATAAATGTGAACTATTGTCATAAAAGAAAAATAATCAATGCTTTGATATAATAAGCCATAGAAACTTGGTAGGCAGAATTTTATTCCAATGGGTTTTTTTCTGGATTGCTTGGATGAATATTAATCATTTAGTTGGACTACCATTTGGTAGGAAAAGAACAGCTTTAATTTTCTTAGCTTGTATCTCTATTAGAATGACAGTCTCTGAATTCTGATTAGCCACTGTCTCAATTGATCATTTTCTAAAGTATGTCATATAGCTCACAAAAAATTCATCTCTGTTCTTACGATTCAAAATACAATTTTCCATTCTCTTCCAAAATGAGCCTGCCATTTATACTCCATTTACCATTTCCTATATTACTAGTAGCACTCATATTACACCACTTGATTCTCATTCATTAAGAGGCACAGATTCAGTACCCTCCGTTCTCGCCTGCCCCCCCCAAACGTACTAAGTAAAAACGGTCTTTTCCTTCTAGTCACTAAAGAACTTCATTCCACTTGAAAAGATGACAAAGGTATTAATATTATAATAATTCTACTTATGACCCAAGAAAAACAGAAGACAGGATGGCTTTAAACCCAGAAGAAGCTCCCCAACTGATAAAGGGTCAAAGCATATGAACAGGCAGTTTTCAGATGAAGAAATTATAGCTATCTATAGGCATATGAAAAATGCTCTAAATCACTATTAATTAGAGAAATGCAAATTAAAACAACTCTGAGGTATGCTCTCACACCTATCAGATTGGCTAATATGACAGAAAAGGAAAATGATAAATTTTGGAGAAGGCATGGGAAAATTGGTTTACTAATGCAGTATTGGTAGAGTTGTGGACTGATGCAATCAATTTGGAGAGCAATTTGGAACTATACATAAGGAACAACCAAACTGTACATACCCACTTATCCAGCAATACAACTACTAGGTCTGTATCCCAAATAGATCATAGAAATGTACATATGCAAAAATATTTAAAGCAGCCCTTTTCATGGAGGCAAAATTTTGGAAATTGAGGGGATGTCCATCAATTGGAGAATGATGGAACAAGCTTCGGTATATAAATGTAATGGAATACTATTATGCAATAAGAAATGATGAACAGGCATATTTCCAAAAAAAAAAAATGGAAAAATGAGCAGAACCAGAAATGGGTAGAATCTATGATAGACTTTCAGAGAATGTGGAGTTGGAATATAAATCAAAGGATATTATTTTCACTTCTTTTGTTCTGAGTCTTCTTTCACAACATGACTAATGTGGAAATATGTTTAACATGATTATATGTGTATAACCTTTATCAGACTGCTTGCTGTCTTGGGAAGTGGGAAAGAAGGGAGAGAGGGAAAAATTTCTTATAAAAATAAATGTTGAAAACTATCTTTACATGTAATTGGGGAAAAATAAAATACTATTTACCAACAAACAAACAAATGCTTTCCAGAAGTTTGCAAAGGAATATTGCAATTCAATTCATTCTCCATGTTGATGTCAAAATAGTCTTTCTAAAATGTTACTTTCCTCATGTCACTCTTGTGACAAGAAACAGCCCACTATTTTATTGTAAAAATATAAGAGGCCATGTGTTAGAGTCTATTGGGCAATCAGGAAAGTTTGCACCTTGGGAAGTGAGTGAAATAGCAAACCTAGTCAAATGGCCACGGACAGGGACATTACAGAAAGGATAATGGGCTTCCTTTGGATGTGGTGCATTCCCATTTAGTAAATGTCTTTAAGGAGAAACTGGATAACTATTTGCCAGGTATGCTACAATGGGGAATCCTTTGGAGTAACTCTATTATTCTATGAGCTTATTACACACTAAAACAAACAACAGTTTTTTTTCTCTACCCCATCAATCTTAAACATGTTTATCCTTCAAGATGAAGCACAAGTTCTAACTTCTCCAGGAAGTCTCCAGCAACCGCCTGAGTATTCATTTATCTCTCTCATTATTTTCTCAGCTCTTCCAAATCTTCTGATTTATTTCAGATCATTTCAATTTAACAGACATTGAATGAGTCCCTATTGTGAGTCAGCCATTGTGCAACGCTGTGTACAAGAGTTAAAAATCTTTAATGACATTTTTCAGGTGTTATCTTCCCAAACAGACAAAAACTTTTTAACAGCAAGGAGGATGTTTGGCATACCTGTTTTATCTCAATGATCCTCTTATTAGGTACTTAAAATTAATTACTTGAAGGACTGACTGACTTGTGTGTCTATCTAGTAGTATCAAAGCAACATGACCTCTGGAACTAAGGGGAGAAAAGTTTGCTCTACTCTCTCCTTTCAGATCCTTAGAAGTAGCAAAAGCTGCCTTAACTGTTGCTTTCTGCCACTGCTGGCTTCCATGGTCATGATATTGCTACTGATTTTACTCAAATCTTCATCTCTGGATTGACTTGCACCTTTATAACTCCATCCCTTCTCTTGCTCCACCATTTTCTGTGCAGAGACTCTACAGGATTGAGAAATGTGTCATTCAGATCTTTAAAATCTGATCCAATTCCTTTGTCATTGCTACCTAATACTTGTATTGCATTGTGGAAGAGTATTAATACCAAGAGCCCTTAGACTCTCTGTAAATGTTGGACAGCAGTCTCTAGAGGACTTAATCTATAGTTCTTTTATCCTAAGCTCCCTCAATTCCAGCTTATATATTAAACTCCCAAGGACATGTGGCACACAGGCTTTGGACTCACTTTCCAATCTAGTCTTTGGTCTAGCAGGTGGAATTTCCAAAGTCCACTTCTTTAAGGGTTCTAGAAGTAACCCTGAAGGGCTGGAGGATATTCTAGTATTATTACTCATGAACCACCATCTGATGTATTCCTCCCAAATCAATCAACCACTTGACCTTCCCCTAATGTAAATGAGTTAATTAGCACAAATTACCTTTTATAATGATTTACTGAAAATATAAAACAAGGACTGAAGTAAAAAAAAATCATCTCCCCTTCCCCCCAAGAAAAAAAAAACATGAGCACACATTCTCCTCTACATATCCACTTGACCTTGAGGAAACTGAGAGACTCAAATGCAAATGGTTTTATAAAATACTCTCTTCCCAACCTATAAAAACATTTGCATTTGAGTCTCTCAGTTTCATCTATCTATCTATCTATCTATCTATCTATCTATCTATCTATCTATCTATCTATCTATCTATCCTATCTATATTTCCTGTGAGTATCTTCAAACCTTTATGAAGTAAGTTAAGGAAGACAGATTTAGAGAATCTCTGTGGATATAAATACCCTCTATCACTAGTCTCCAGCCCCTACCTACTGGACCACCACTCATTTTTTTGGTTTTATGTCTGGCATTTCCTTGTGGATTTAGAACTACTTGTTTCATTGCCCATGTCCAGTGTGGGGTGGGGATATGCTACTCCTCAACCAGCTCTCACATTGTTTCAGATCTATCCTCATATACACACAAAAATTCTTTTTAATTTCTCCAAGGTTCAATTTTTCTCAATCACTAGTTAGAACCAATGGGAGTCATAGGATCACAGATTTTAGGGGTGAAAGGAACCTTAAGGGTTTATCTGATTGAGATTCTAGCCTTCAAGCAAATAGTTATTTCAGCAAAATTTTATTATCCCACAGTGAATGATATAACCTATTCTGATTAGCAGAATGGGGATATTTCAAGATTTTCTAGAATTTTCTAGAATTTTCAGGATTTTCTAGAAAAAATCTCTTAAAAGTACAAAAAAAAAATAATCTGCATGTTATTATGATCCACTGGCAATAGACATATGTTTGAGTTCTTTTCCCAGAAAGGGCATGATGAATCATTCAGGATCTTGTACTGAATTTCTCTTCGAGTTTATTGCATACAAGAGTACAATGACTGATGGGATTGTAGGACTGTAGGCACAGAAATTGGGGGAAGAGTGATACTTTATAGCAGAAGTTATCAATATTAAGTTTATAGGCATAGAAGGCAAATACAAATAAGGATAAGTATTTTAAAATCTTTATAATACTGGCTCGGTGTCTAGCTGGAATGGATTAACATTAAGTGCTGAAGACTTGAGTTCTATTACTTTACTGATACCCTCATATGTTGTACTTAAGTGAAAGAACTACTTAATGCATACATTCTTAATTTACATAAAAATAATAAAGCAGACTAGTCTTTTTGACTTGAGTGATTACAAGCTTTGTTAAATCCTGGATATCCTGAAAAGAAATTCTGACTTAACAAGCTTTCAAGGAATAAAATATTTTATTTTTTTTCTATTTTTAATGGACTTTCTTTGCACAATTGGGTTTTTATTCTACAATTTTACACAACTTCCCTGTATATGGTGGTAAATATTGTGACTTTTATGACTTAGACAAGTTCAGGGCACTGTGAAACTACATTTTTAGGTTTATTAGAAACAGCTCAGGATACTATTTCACAGCTCCTCAACTAGACAACACATTCAGTTAAAATGCATTTCTAAAGTTCCTGATGCATTGCACTTGGTAGTATAGGAGAGACCAAACAAGATTTCATCACAGGACTGACTTTTGTGCACAATATTAACACCCAAAACTTTATGGTACAAAGGAAAAGACATGAGACTTTGAGTCAGAAAAGCTGAATTCAAAGACTAAATTTTAGATTTCTTAGTTATGTGACTAAAGAAATCATTGGACCACTCCGAATGTTCAGCTCCTTAACTGAAAAATGGGGAGAATAATGCTTGTTCCATATATTTTGAAAAGTTATTGTAAGGAAAATGCTTTCTTTTAACAGTGTTATATAAATGGGTTAGAATTTTCTTGAGGGTGATGTTTCTTCAGCAGGATGTTTTTCATATTTTTCTCTTTTAGGCATCTAACACTGGTGAGGTAGTGAAATAGAACTGATTCTAGATATGAAATTAAAAGACCTATGGCTAAATCACTTACTTCCTCTGTAAATTTAAACATGTGATTTAATCTCTTTGACTTTTAGCTTCTTCATCTATAAAATGAAGGCTTTGGACTAGATGATCCCTTAAGTTCCCTCTAGCTCTGGATCTATGATTCCATGAGCCTCAGTGAGCTTGGGTTTCAGTTTCCTCATCTGTAAAATGAGGGTGTGGGACTAGATGATCTCTGAGTTTGGGCTTATAAAGATGCTCCTTAAGCACCACACTGGCCAAGAAGTGGAAATTCAAACCTCTTTTTCAAAACCTACCAATGATACTTGAAAAGGTAGATTGAATCAAGAATTAGATTTGGAGTCTAAATTATTAAAAAATATTGTGAAACAATTTCAACTTGGAATTATCTCTAAATAGTAGACACAGCAAGTAATAAATACTTTGGTACTCAGCATACCAAAGCTTAGAGAATAGACAAACAGCCTGGCAAAGATAGATATAAAATAGAGAAAGAGTTTATTTCCCTTCTAGGTTTACTATCACATTATCCTTTTACTATCTTCTCTCAGTCCTGACCCCTAAGTAGAACTCAGATCTCCTGACACTATGGACAATGTTCTTTCTACTAAGTCACACAATTCAACAAAGCATGTTTGAACCTTTGCTATATACGAGGCAGCTTTTAAGTTCACTGAAACACAAGTTAACCGAGGAGGCATTTTATTACAACTTAGTTTCATATCATCTAAATTGAAGATGCCAAAGAAACACATAGTTTTCAGAATATCTTACAGTTCTTTGAAATTTCCTAGAGAATATTCAGTTCCCAAACAAATAAACAGATTACACAGAGACAGGAACATCTTCATCTTTAGTTGACAAAACAAAATATCCTTGTGAAATAAAATGAAATTGTACCCATGTCCTTTAAATCAGCATTTCAGCAGATCCTGAAGATAGGCAAGCAACACTTAAAGGGAATTCAACAAGAAAAGAAGAAGAGTCACTTAGCATCTTTTGAAATGTTAGAAACCTTGGATAAAGAAAATGTATAAAGTTTTCTGCTTATATAATGTAATATGTGAAAAGAATGGAAGAATGACTGAATAACAAAATTGTTAACATCTTTATGTAGGGCAGTATACTTGGGTTAAGCATACAAGAGTGAAAACAATTTCTGGCCCCAAGGAGTTTACATTCTAATGTGATTAGATAAACATGTAGAAGAATATTGGCCAAGGAGGGGCCTTTTTCTTTGGAATGTTAGGGGGACAATAAATAGAATCACGTGGGTTTAATTTGACAAGGAATATATACAACATGAAGGAAGGAACTATAGAATTTAGACGTGTATATATTGACATTATTAAGAGGTAGCTAGATGGTTCAATGAATAGGATATTTGGCCTGGAGTCAAGAAGACCTGAATTTAAATCTATCCTGCTATATACAGCTTATTCTATATCCTGGTGCTTTGCTAAAATTATTAGTTATTTCATCAAACTTTTTAGTTGAATCTTTGGGATTTTCCAAGTATCAGTTCTTTCCCTGGATGGAGACAGCATCAACAAAAAGAGATAGTTTTATTACCTCATTCCCCAATCTGATTTAGTTCCTTTTTCTTCACTTATTGTTATTGCTAGAATTTCCAGTATAATATTGAATTATATTGGTGACACTGGGCATCTTTGTTTCACACTTGATCTTCCTGGGAAGACTTCCAGCTTATCCTCATTATAAATAATGTTTGCTGATGATCTTAAGTATATACTTCTTTATCAATTTAAAGGAAAATCAATTCATATCTGTAGTTGCATGTGTTTTTAATAGAAATGAGTGTTATACTTTATCAAAAGCTTTTGCTGCATCTAGTGATAGTCACATGATTAAAAAAACTTTTTGTTATTGATATAAATAATCATTTAATAGTTTTCCTTATGTCAAACCATCTCTGCATTCCTGGTATAAATCCTGCTTGTTCGTAATATATAATTTTGTAATAGAGTAATACTGGAATCTTTTAGCTAATATTTTATTTAGAATTTTTTGCATCCATATTCATTAATGAAATTGATTCATATTTTTTTTCTTTATTTTTGCTCTTCCTGGTTTAGGTGTCAGTATCATATTTATCACATAAAAAGAATTCATCAGATCCCTTTTTTTTGACTGTTATTCCAAATAATTTATTTAAAAGTGGGATTTCTTGATCTTTCAATGTTTGATAAACTTCACTTGTCCATCTGGTCTTGATGCTTTTTTCTTAGGAACTTCATTTGTGGCCTCTTCAATTTCTTTTTCTAACATATCTATTTAGACTTTGTATTTTCTTTTCTGCCAGGCTAGACAATTTATACTTTAATAAATATTCTTCCATTTAACTTAAATTGTTAAATTTATTGTCATATAATTGGACAAAATAAGTCCTTATAATTGCTTTATTTTCATCTTCTTTAGTGGCATATTCACACTTTTCATTTTTAATACTAGCGATTTGTTTTTTTATCTCTCCTTAATCAAATTAACCAATGGTTTATCTATTTTATTGGTTTTTTTGATAAAACCAACTCTTAGTTTAACTTATTTATTCAATTTGTTTTTATTTTGTTTTATTAATTTTTAATTAGTTTTATTAATAAATTTATTAATCTCACCTTTAGCTTTTAGAATATCCAATTTAGTATTTAACTGAGGATTTTTAGTTCGTTCTTTTTCTAGTCTTTTTTAGTTGCATACCCCAATTCATTGGTCAGTTCTTTCTCTTTTATTGATGTAAACATTTAGAAATATAAATTTTCCTCTAATTACTGCTTTTGCTCTGTCCCATAAGATTTGATATATTGACTTATAGTCATTCTCTGTAATGAAATTATTGATTTGTTCGTTAACCAACTCATTCTTTACAATGGTTTAATCTCCAATCAGTTTTTTTTAAATACATTCATATTGAACCAATTTTCACCTTAGTCATGTTGTAAAGAAGAATTAGAACCAAAGGAAGAAAGCATGAGAAAGAAGAAACAAACAAAAAAGAGAGAGAGCAAATAATATGCTTCAATCTGCATTCAGATTCGATAGTTCTTTTTCTGGATGTGGACAGTGTTTTCCATCATGATTCCTTTGGAGTTATCTTGGATCCTTGCATGGTTAAGAAGAGAGAATTTCATCACACAGTGTGTCTGTTTCTACGTATAATATTCTCCTGGTTCTGCTCATTTCAGTCAGCAAAAGTTAATTTAAACCTTTCCAGGTTTTTCTGAAGTCTGCCTTCTCATAATTTCTTATAGCACAATAGTATTCCATTACATTCATATGTCACAACTTATTCAGCCTTTCCTCAACTGATGGGCATCCCCTCAATTTCCAATTCTGTGCCACCATGAAAAGAGCTGATATAAATATATTTTTTTTTGTATATGTGAGTCCTTTTCCCATGTTTATGACTTCTTTGGGATACAGACCTAGAAATATTTCTAGGTATTTCTAGACCAAAAGGTATGCCCATTTTTATAGTCTTCTGGGTATAGCTCCAACTTGCTCTCCATAATGGTTAGATTAGTTTACAACTCCACCAACAATCCAATTAGCTTTTAATCTATATTTCCATGGTACTTTATTTAATATATATGTTATTGCATTGTGGTCTGAAAAAAGATACTTTCAGTATTTCTACTTTTCTCCTTTTAAGTGTACAATGTTTATGTCTTAATATATGGTCAATTTTTGTGAAGGTACCATAAACCATTGAGAAAAAAAGGTTTATTCTATTTTATGCCCCTTCAATTCTTTCCAGTTACCCATCATCTCTAATTTATCTAAAATTTTATTCACTTCCTTGACTTCTTTCTATTTATTTTTTGGTTAGATTTGTCTGATTTAGAGAAGGGAAAATTAAAGTACGCCACTATTATAGTACTATCATTTTCACCTATAATTCATTTAATTTTCTCTTAAAAATTAGATGCTATAATATTTGGTGTATATAGGTTCAGTATTGATATTTTTCATTATCTATGGTATCTTTTATCAAAATGCAGTTACTCAGTTTATCTCTTTTAATTGAATCTATTTTTGCTTTAATATTGTCTGAGATCAGGATTGCTACCCCTGCCTTTTTTGCATCAGCTGAAGCATAATAAATTCTACTCTAGCCCTCCATTTTAACTCTGTGTGTCTCTCATTCTTAAATGTTTCTTGTAAACAAGATATTATTGAATTCTGATTTTTAATCCATTCTGCTATCTGTTTCTATTGTATGGCTGAGTACATCCCATTCACTTTCAAAGTTTTAATTTCTCTTTGTGAATTTCTCTCCATCTTATTTTTGACTCACTATTGTCCTTCTCAGTCTCTCTTTTCATTCTGTCTCTATCACCTTATCCTCTCACCTTACCTTCCTATTCATTCTTTTATATACCCCTTTAAAAATTCCTCCCTCATCTTTCCCCTCTACCCTCCTAAATCTTAATCTACACACTTTTGATTTTGTTTTTGCTGTCCTGTGTTTATTTTATAGTGTGGCTCTATTTGTGAAGGAAATTTGGAGAGCCTGAAATTTTCTGATTTAGTTTGCCATAGTTCCAGAATTGCCACAAAATAAGTCATAATGATTTTAAAATTTTTTTTCTTCCTTGGTGGTACAATCATTTTCTTCATTTTTGATACTGGTAATTTGTTTTTCTTCTTTCTCATTTTAAATAAAACTAACCAATAGTTTATATCTTTATTTATTTATTTTTCCATAATAGCAGTTTCTGGCTTTATTAGTTTAAATTTTTAAGCTTTCAATTTTATTAGTTCCTCTTTGATTTTCAGGATTTCTTTCTTGGTGGAAAATATTTGGAGATTTTGAATGTGTTATTTTTCTAGGTTTTTTTTTAAATTTTTTTTAAATTTTTTTAAATTTTTTTAATTGCATGTCCAATTTATTGATCTACTCTCTCCCTCTTTTTTGACATAGGTGTTTACTGATATACATTTTCCCATAAGTATTGTTTTAGCTGCATCCCACAAATTTTGATGTTGTTTCATTTTCATTCTATTATTTATTTAAGGTTACTTATTGTTTCTTTGATTTCTTATTTGACCCACTCATTTTTGGGGATTTGATTATTTTGTTTCTAATTAATTTTTTGATGTCTCTGAAATTTATTTATTACTTTTTAAAATGGTATTTTATCCCCACCAATTCCATGTAAAGATAATTTTTACATTCATTTTAAAATCTGATTTCCAAATTTTCTTCTTCCCTCTTTCCATCACCTCTCCCTACTTCATACATTAAGAAATTTGTTATAGGTTACACATGTGCAATCATGCAAAACATATTTCCATATTAATCATGTGACAAAAAAGACAGACCTAAAGGAAAAATTAATAGATAAAAATAAAGAAGGTGAAAAAATAGTATGCTCTTTTCTGCATTCTGATAGCATCCATTTTTTTTCTCTAGAGGTGGATAGCAGTCTTCATCATATGTTTTTTTGGAGTCATCTTGGTTCATTGTATTGATGAGAATAGCTTAGTCATTCACAGGTGATCATCATACAACATGTCTGTTACTTTGTACAACATTCTTCTTTCGGCTCATTTCACTTTGCATCAGTTCATGTAAGTTTTTCCAGGTTTTTGTTTTTCTGAAATCAGTTAGCTTGTCATTTCTAACAGCATTCCAGTATTCCATTAAAATCATACACCACAGCTTGCTCAGTCATTCCCCCGTTGATGAACCTCCCCTCAATCTCCAATTCTTTGTCAAAACAAAAAGAGCTTCTATAAATATTTTTGCACAAATATCTACTTTTCCTTTTTTAAAAATCCTTTTGGGTTATAGAATTAGTATTGGTATTGCTAGATCAAATGGTATGAACAGTTTGATAGCCCATTGGGCATAGTTCCTAATTTCTCTCCTGAATTGTTGGATCAGCCCGCATTAGTGTCCAAGTTTCAAGTCCAAGTCCAAGCTAATCCAAGTGGATTAGCACTGCATTAGTGTCCAAGTTTTTCCACATCCCCTCCAACATTAATTGTTTTCCTTTTCTGTCACATTAGCCAATCTGATAGATGTGAGCTGGTACCTCAGTTGTTTTAATTTACATTTCTCCAATCAAGAATGATTTAGGGGGCAATTAAGTGGTGCAGTGGATAGAGTATTGGCTCTGGAGACAGGAGGAACTGAGTTCAAATTTGGCCTCAGCCATTAGCCATGTGAACCTGGGTAAGTCACTTAACCCCAATTGCCTCCAAAAAAGAAAAAAAAAACATAGTCAGTTAGAGGGTTTTTTCACATGGTTATAGATAGCTTTAATTTCTTTTGAAAATTGCCTGTTAATATCCTTAGACCAATTATCATTAGGGAGAGGATTTTCATTCTTATAAATTTCACTCAGTTCTCATTTGAGAAATGAGGTTTTACTGGAGACACTTCTAAAGATTGCTTTCCAATTTTCTGCTTTCCTTATAATCTTGGTCACATTGCTTTTGTTTGTGCACAATCTTCTTAATTTAATATAATCAAAATTATCTCTTGTTTGGTCATAATTTCATTTCTTTCTCCATAGATCTGACAGGTAAACTATTCATTGCTCTCCTGATTTGCTTGTGGTATCACCCTTTATGTTTGAATCATATGCCCATTTTGACTTTATCTTGGTATATGGAATAAGATGTTGGTCTATACCTAATTTTTGCCATACATTTTTCCTTCAGTTTTCCCAGGAGTTTTTGTCTAATAATGAGTTCTTGTCCCCAAAACTGGGGTCTTTGGGTTTATCAAACATTAGATTACTATTGTCATTTGCTATTGTGTCTTATGTACCAAATCTATTTCACTGACCCACTGACCACTCTGTTTCTCAGCCAGTACTAGATTATTTTGATGTTCACCACTTTAAAATATATTTTGAGATTTGGTATGGGTAGACCATTTCTTTTACATTTTTTCATTAATTTCCTTGATATTCTTGACCTTTTGTTTTTCCAGTTCCAATTATTTTTTAATCTTTGTTTCCACAGCCCTTTATTGAATGCATTTTTTCATTATGGTCAGAAAAAAAGATGCATTTAATATTTCTGGGATTTTTGCATTTGTTTATAAGGTTTTTATGTTCTAATACATGGCCAGTTTTTGTGAAGATGCTATTTACAGTTAGGCAAAAATTTATACTCCTTTCTATTCTCTTCAATTTTTTCCAAAGGACTATCTCATATACACACATACATACATGCATACATATGTACATACATATATATTTTCATATATATGCATATATAATTCTATTCATTTCCTTAACTTTTTTCTTATTTATTTTGTGGTTAGATTTATCCAGTTTTGAGAGGGGAAATTTGAGTATAGTTTTACTAGTTACCCACTATTATAATTTTACCATCTTTTTTTTTCTTGCAAATCATTTGATGTTTCTGTTAATAATTTGGATACTATGCCATTTGGGATGTGTGTGTGTGTGTGTGTGTGTGTCTGTGTGTGTGTCTGTGTGTATGTGTTTAGTATTGCTATTAGCTCATTTTTATGGTACCTTTTAGCAAGATGCAATTTCCCCACTTTTCTCTTTTAATTAGATCTATTTTTTGTTTTCGCTTTGTTGGAGATTATGATTGCCACCCTTGCCTTTTTTTGCTTCAGCTGCAACATAATAGATTCTGCTGCAGCCCCTTATTTTAACTCTGTGGGTCTTTCTGTTTCAAGCGGTTTTCTTGTAAACAACATATTATTGGATTCTGGTTTCTAATCAATTCTGCTATCCGCTTCCATTTTATAGGTGTGTTCATCCTATTCACATCCACAATTATGAACACTGTACATCTCCCTCCATCCTAGTTTCTTCTGTTTATGCTTCTTTTTTGCTTATTACCCTGTCCTTCCTCAGGAATTCTGTCTTGCTTATGACCACTGCCTCCCTTAATCCAGTCCCTTTTTTTTATTATCACCCTCTTTCTCTTACCTATTCTCCTCTTACTTCCCTGTTGGGCAAAATAGATTTATATACCTAGCTGAAGATGAGATTCAAGGATAGTCTGCCCCTTCACTTTTCTCTCCATTCTAAAAGATCTTCTGTGTGCACATTTTTCTGTGATTAAATTTTCCCCATTCTTCCTCTTCATTTCCCATACTCCCAGTACATTCCTCCTTTTCACACCTTCATCTTTTGGGAGATCATTTTCATATAGTAGACTCATTTATCTGCCTTCCATCTATGTTGAGTCCTTCTAACTGTCCTAATGATGATAAAATTCTTAGGAATTTCATACATACATAATCTTCCTATACAGGAAAGTAAAGTTTAACTTCATTGAGTTTCTTCTCTTTCTTGTTTACCTTTTTATGCTTCTCAGGTATTATACATTTGGTTATTCCTTTGTTTCTTTATTTGAGTACTGAGATAGTGGTATAATTGCTAATGAACTGGCTTTAGAGTAGGGAATACCTGGCTTTGAATTCTTCCTCTGGTGTTTATTTACTCTAAGACTATAGGGAAGTCACCTCAACTTTTCACTACCCTGACAAATCTCTAAGATTATAAATCAAAGGGTAATTGTTGATATGCATTGTCAGAGAAATCACAGGTTTGGACCTAGACGATGTTCTTCTTTGGGTATACCCTGGGAGCATTAGTTCTTTTGGAAACCTCATAATACTCTTGACTAATATTAAAATCGCAACCCAAACCCCCAAATATTTTAACATTAATTGCTGTTAAATCAGATTGCACCTTTGCTGTACTTTAGTAGTTCATTATTTTTTGTGGTTTATTATTTTCAATGTCAGATTTTACATTTATCTTTAGCAAGTTTCATTTTCAATTTAAGATACCTTCATTAAGCATCTTCTAGGTGCAAGGTATTGTGTAAAGCACTAGGAATAGTGAGAGAAAATTTTGAAAGGATTTCATAGATTTGATTCATCAATTCAACCTACCAAGAATTTTTTGGATATTGTTCCCATTATCCAATGTTCATATTCTCCATCACAGATTTGTGTTATTTTCTATGGATTTCTGTGTTTTTGTTCATCCCCATCACCCACCCAAAAGGTAAGGATAGAGATATACCACTGAAGACACCCCATTCCATTTAGGTCGACATTGATCCATTAATCTATACTATGTTTTTTATTTATTCATCCAGCTACTGATCAGCTCAAACCATATTGTCATCCACCAATTCATTAAAATAATGCTTTATGTGCTACTTTTGGCAGTAATGAGAATACCGGGACAAAAGTACTGGGACAAAACTTCTTGCCCTCAAGAAAATTTGATTCTTTTTAAGGAAAACAATATGTACAAAGAAAAGGCATTTTAAAACCTATACAAAACAATTTCCAAGAGAGAACACTAACAATTGAGTGAATAAGGATAAGCTTCCCAAAAGTGATAGCACTTTAGCTGAGCTTTAAAAGAAAATAGTGATTTTTCAAGGTGGAGATGTCAATGAGTATATTCTAGGCATGAGGGAGAGCTTGAGCAAAGTGAATGGACAGGAGTTGAAATATTTTGTAAAGGGAACAAGTATCCCAATTTGGCTAGAACAGAGAGTGCATGAGGGAAATTAATGTGCTAGCTAGGCTGTAAAAACTTTAAATACCATGCTGTTTGTTGACCTCACAGCCAAGGAGGAACACTGGAACTTCTTGAGTAGGGAGTAATGTGGTCAGATGGTGCTTTAAAAATTCAAGTTGGCAGCTATGTGAAGGATGTATGGCAAATAGGAAGGAACCTATAGCAGTAAATCTGGTATGATATAATGAGGCCATGAACTTGTGTAGTGATTATGTAAATAGAGAGAAGAGGGCAGAAGCTACAGATATTTTGAAGGTAGAAGCCAAACTTAGCAAATGATTGGATACAAAGAATGAGGGAGGGTCAAGGCTGATATCATGGTTGTGAACCTGTGTGACAGTAAAGACTGTGTTCTCCTCAACAGAAATAGGGGAGTAAGTAATGGGGGTAGAGTAGGGGTGAGAGGAAATATAAGTTTTCTTTTGGACATACTGAATTTGAGATGGTAATGGCACAACCAACTTGAGATGCCTGATATTTCATTGCTGATACAATGTTTGAACAAAGGAGAGAGAATAGGGCTGGACATATAGAACTGAAAATTATTGGCATGGGGGTTATAGTTGAACCAGTGGAAACTAACAAGATTGTTAAGGGAGAAAGTATAAAGAAGGAAAAGATCACCCTGGACATAGCTGTGGGATACAGTTCCTAAAGAATGTGTGGCAAGGATGATGATACTTAGATAATGACTGACATGGTTAGTCACATTTTAAAGCCTTATTAAATACTTTACTTAAATTTAGTGATACTACCTCCTGACAGGTGATGGAGCCAGGGTGGAGAATGAGATTTTTTTTTGGATGTGATCTGTATGGGATTTTTTGCTTGACTATGCATATTTATCATGGGTTTCATTTTCTTTTACATTTTTTTCCATGGTAGGGATAGGAGTAAGAAAAAACTGACTGTTATTTAAATATTATATTATATTAAATATTAATAAATTTAAATAAATTTAGGTATAATATTAGAAATGAGGCTAATGCTTTAAGGTTAACTTATGCAACTTACAGAGTACCTGTGACATTTTTTTCTTGTTATACCTACCATTCATTCTGCCAAAAATTCTGTTCTTAATTACATTATCAATTCATATTTTGGGAGTGTTTATGTTCAGTGGCACTATAAATCCTTACATACTTAAACTAAAATTGGAATTTGACCCTTAGAGAAGTAGGTATAGAACTGAAGGGAGAAAAATTTATACCAACTAGATATAACAGCATAATATCTTCTTTAAAAAAGACTATTGGGTTAGGGTTATTTGGATTAATCATATCATTGATTAGTATAAGGGTTAAGTGACCGAACAGTTCATCTGGCTATAGAATGACATCCATAAGGCCAAGGATCTAATCTCCAGAAAACTAAACCAGTAGTTGGCAATTTTGTGCTCTAGTCCTAACTCTATTGCTTAACCTTGGCCAAAGCACTTTCCAGCTCTCTATATCAATTTCTTCATCTGTAACTGGGGAGAACCATGTTTGCTTTCCTACAAAATATGGTTATATGAGATAACAAATGTGGATGTGTTTTGGAAGGAATAAAAAATTGAACAAATGCAAGGAACTGTTGTTATCATAATTCTTATCTAGGCTCTGTTCCATAGCACCTGATGCTGCCCTTCACCATAGCCATTCATCTTGCAAGTATGAGCCATTAGTCACAAAGACAACTAGGTAAGAGAGTATATATGGCTTGCTATGAATCCATCTTTAACTCTGAACATGAAGTCAAAAGTGTTTGCCTTACTGATGTTGAGGAAGTAGCATCATATTCACAGATAAAGGAGAACACATTATCTATGTCTTAAACTTATTAATACTATGCTGTTCTACTTTTAAGAAGGATGACTGAGAGCTCAAATAAATGTAAAGGAACTAAAACACTATATGTTTCATGCAAATAATGAACTAGGCCATTAAAGGGAATTTAGAACACAGAATATTCATGAGTACATCTATTAAAAAGCCAACAGCTTCCAGGTGGCTCTTAAAAATAAAATAAAATTCACATTAAATAGCACTAAACTTTTTGCCATTATAAATCAACAAATTTTTCTCACTTTAGATAGTGTGATATTGTTCCATTTCACATGTCATGCTATTAGAAATATAATGATTTATAGTATATAATCTACTAATTCAGATGGCAGTATATTTCCCTCTCTGGCACCACTTCTTTTGATAACATCTGTACACTAGAGAGCACAATTTATTTACCAAGTATTCATTTAGTTGGTCATGCTATTCCTACTTTTTTTTTAAAAAAAAAGCATTTGTAATACACACAAAAGAAAATACTTATTATCCAGAAATATTTGTGTCAGAAATATTTCTCACAAACTAAATTCTTTTAATAATTACAATGACACAGAAAAGACTTTACTCTGACCTAATAATGAAGATATCATCTACAAGTCACAACCCTACTGTGAATTGCTATCATCTGTCTTTAAGACAACAAGGACCTAGTGTAGAAATTTCCTGTGACTTTTGGCTTTTTTCCCTTATGAAATATCCATGCTTTAGTGTCTTATGGCAATGAATTACAGGGGAAAAAGTCCATTTGGCTTGTATTTACTCTGAACAGGACAAAGTGTTAAAAAACAAAATAAAAAATGGATGAAAGGCAAGCAGAATTACACTAGAGTTGGAAGGAATTTTCTTTTGGAACATGAAGGTTGTTTTACTTTCCACATGTTCCAAGGTTTGGGGGTGGCAGGATATCCTCTTGGAACTATATGGGATCAGAGAAGTTTCATAAAGGCTTTATTATTACTGACTCTGGCTGATTTGGTGAAACTGACCCACACCTACCAGGCAATGCCAATATGACTTTCACCTTTGAAATTCTAGGAAAGATAGATAATTATATGTCCTCAACACTTAGCACAGTGCTCAGCATATAGTAAATACTCAATAAATGTTGTTGATTTGATTTGATATTCACAAGAAGCCTCCAGGTCAACCACACAATGTTAGCTCTGATTTAACATGTCCATTTTCAAGATCACTCTTTAGCGATCTGCACTTATGTAAAGAAACATAAAGCAGAAGGCTCCAAGGCTCCAAGATCCTGTCTGAAGTTCACCTGGGCAGACCATACTCTGACTGAAATGTGCATCAATGCATCATGAGTGCTGCTGGGAAACAGAGAGGAGAGAAAACTGGTTCCTTTCCTCACTGAAAGTCCAAGACAGTACTGGCAGAGTCCAAATGTTATTCTCAAAAGATAGAAAGGAGAGCTGCAGATTTTGGCTCTGTTGAGTGGGTACTTCCTGGCCTAATCACCAATTATCATTTCATTACAAACTAGATTACCAGAACATTATAAAACATGAATATTTCCATGTACAAAGAGGCCAAAACCTGGGAAATAAACATGAAAGAATAAAGCTACATACTACTTGTTCTCTTTAATGCACGTTAAATGTTGTTAGTTCTGACATTTCCCTGCTTGCTTGTAGCCTCCTCTGCATTTATCTTGCCATTTCTGTGCATCTTAAAACATTTTATGATGTTCTTTCCTTTCTTCTTTTTCATTTTTATATCATTATCACTATCTCTTCTATTTTTTCCCAAATCATCATCCCCTAACTCAGCATAAAATCATCACTTGTATGTAACAAAAGGATAGGTAAAAAAGTTGCAATTTCTGGACCTAGAGAGGTATTTCTCATTCTGTACCTTCAAAACTTCACCTTTCTGCAAGGTAGGAATTAATCCATTAATCCTTTGTCACTGTTGTAGTTTACAGCATCAGAGTTCCTAAGTCTTTTTAAAGTTATATTCCTTTACAATGTTTCAGTCACTGTATAAATATTTCTTCTGGTTCAACTCACTTCATTTTGCATCAGTCCATTCAAGTCTTCCCATGTTTCTTGCAATCTCTTTTGTCATTTCTTATGGCTCCAAAATATTCTGTTATTTGTTCAGTCATTCCACAAATTTGTTTTTAGTTTTACAATAAAAAATGCTGCTATACATATTTCTGTACATATCAATTCTTTCCCCATTTATTTGTTGTCTTTGGAGTATACTGCTAGTAGTAGCATTGCTGGGTCAAAGTGTATGGAAAATTAGTGACTTTGGGGCTGTATTCCATATTGCTTTTAGCCAAGCTGGATCAATTCATAGCTCCTTCAACAGAAACTGAAAGTAAACTAGGTGCTCCTCTTCATAATAATTTGTTAGGGAAGACCATGAAGATGGATCACTTCTTTTTTTTTTTTTATCTTGGACAAAATATGCAGAACAAAGTCTACTAGATTTCTAGATTTTAATTATTTCCCTTGCCCCCTGCAATCTAGTTCTATAGATCAGTAACTGGCTGTAGTCAGCTATACTTTGAGAAGTCATTCAGACCAGCTTTGGGACATTACGGAATAGGTCTTCCTGCATTAGAAAGATGCAAGCTTTGCACAAATATTTAAAGAAACAATCACTACCTCCCCAGGAATACTGTCCTCAACAGAATTGTAAATGGACATCTTTCCTATGTCAAGTGCAAGGTGGACAGGAAGAAAGAAAACTGTCTACATAACAGTGGGTTCACCAGGGAAAACAACTTTGCTCATAGGAAGAGGGAACTTTAGAACCCTGTAGGAGTCAACACATTCATGTCTCTTGGTTTGATGTTATGGGTTCGTGGAGGTTGTTTCTTTCCTTCCATCACTGGAAGGTCCATCTTAGGTGGCTTGAAGGATGCTGAGTCTTCTGCAATTCTAGCAGCCTGAACCCGAATGAGCTCCATTGGTGATGGCTTCTGAGTACCTCTGTAGGACTGGACGCTGAAACCTGAGTCGGATTTCTGAAGGGTTCTTGGTCCAAAAAGGCTCCGTTTTTCAGATGAGGGTTTGTCTCTATCTCCATTTCCAGAGTCCATGCTGCTGACATCTAGGCCAGGTAAGGAAGTAGAAGATCCATGAGTAAACCAGCCTCTGGACTTTTGCTTGGGAGAAGAATGGGGTGTATTACTTGGAGAAAACTAGGTTGAAGCAATCAGTCTATCTTCTTTTGTCATTTCTCCATTTTGTAACTTCAATTTATGGACTGCCTCTGCCACACGGTGGTACTTGGTTTCTTCTGTGGTGAGGCCTTTATGGGGAGTGTATCCTGCTTCTGTCAACCCTGCCTGCTGCTCAAAGCGCTGAATGCTCTCTTGTGTCTCTTTTGTAATTAG
>CM053622.1:260472030-260518352 GCA_028646595.1 Phalanger gymnotis | reverse complement strand
ACTGAATGCCCGATGATGCATTCCAGTTGGCAAAGACATCTTGCCTAGAAGCCCACCTGTACTGTGCTCAATAGCAGGCACATCTGGCTCTTTGGATGATGCCATGAAAGACTGTGATCCAGGTGTTTCTTTAGATAGATATCCAGAACTGATTCCCACAGTGAAAGTCTATGGAAGTTATGCAAATAAGACAAAGACGTCAAAAGGGAACATTCTGCAGCTAAGTGATGAGCTAGCCAAGAGTCCCAAGCAGCTCTCATGCAGAGGCTCTACGGACAGCTGGGTTTCCGTGAAGCGGGTGGGGATAGAGGAAAGGGGGGGTGGGGGGGAAGAGACAGTCCGCAGCCCGAGGCTCCGCCAAGGACAGGAAGCTGAAACTAACAAGGCTCCAGGCCTCCATCACTCCCTAAGCGCAGAAGCACGGAGCGAACCAACGCCATGACGCAAGTAGAGCCAAGACCCAAACGGACCTTAGCTAGAAGAAGAGGGAAGCCTGGATCACTTCTTAAAACAACAAGGATAGCTTGTTATGGAATTTGGTGGCAGATTTGGAAGAGATTCAACTTAAGCCAGCTCTTACCGACTGGCTCATGAGAGCCAATAGTTGTATTTGCAGTGTGATAATTTATACCTCAGAAATAGGCAAACTCTACAAATCAGGGCTTGATTTATGTTTTCTTATTTTGGCTTAAGAAAATGATGGAGAAAGTGTTAATTAAACTTAAAAGTATCATTCATTTTGTTGGAGTCAGTTCTTAAACATTTCTCTGCATATCCCCATATAGCCACGAATATGAAAGTGTTGTCCCAAGACAGAAAGTAAATGGTTAAGTAATAAAGTCAGGAACATTATGATAATGGCTTTAGAAGCCTCTATTGGTTTTATAGGGATGCATTATTGTATCCTTCTCTCTTTCTCTCACTCACTCTATCTTTCATCTTGTATTTAGTCAGCCCATCAATAATGCTCCTCATCCTTATTTCTCCTGCATATATGATTAACAGAACATAATATTGAACCTTTTCTCTGTAGTATAGAGAACTAAAGTAACTAAAACTTATTTTGCCAGTGTTAAGGCTGTGGTGTTAATGTAATTAAAGATCTTCCTCACCCATGAATTCCATTAATAGGTCTTAGGTGGAGCTATTTAAGGGAAGTTTGATTAGGAGAGGCTTGTTTACAGGAAGGTCCACACCCTTTTGCTAACTAGATAATGAGAGTTGTGAAGGCCCTGGGCTCTAAAAAGGGTTTATATACTCTGATGATAGCCATTAAGCTCTCTTGCAGAACTTCAGGACGAGAGCACCTAGGGAGGCAGACAGCTAGGATTTGTGAGTGAGTGTATACGGGAAGGTGCAGCAGAGGGGAGGGTTATGGGATGGCCTTGGATCCCTGCTGCGATAACATGTTTTAAGTTCCTTCATGTTATGTTAAAGTGGGCTTACTGGTTTTGGGAAATAATTGCTGCTATGTTTAATTGGAGTTATTAGGTTTTGGGATTTGATACTCTGGTGTCTGCATAAATGTTGTGTCTCTACATATCTCTATAAGGAGACATATGTGTCTCCAAATGTCTCTATAAAGAGAGTCTCTTATGTTCTGTGTTAGAGAACTATACAGGCATATTCATGATCACCATCCATAGTGTGATGCTTGCCTTATTGATACAAATACCCAGAACCATTCCTTATTTCCTAGTGTTTTCGCACTTGCCCCAGGTAGGAATCTCATCCTTTTTCTGATCTCTACTTCAGTTTATAATGTACCCCTGTGAGGAAACTGAGGTTAAAGAAGCTTTTCATTAAAAAAGCATCATTCATCTTTTTATCTTCTAGTTGTAGGTGACCCCCAAGACTTTCTTGGTCTCCTCTTCCTCCTCCTCCCAAACAGAAGTTTATCAGTTCACCAACTGACTAATGAACTTTTTCCACTTGGATTTCCCATAGACATCTCAAGATCAATGGGTGCAAAATGGAAGTCACTAACTTTCTAAAAGCAATTCAATTGGACAAGCATTTATTAAGTGTCTACTATGGGTCAGGTAGGTGCTAGGGCTACAAATAAGAAAAAAATAGATAGTCCTTACCTTCAAGGAGCTCACAGTCTAATGTGTGAAGACAACACACAAAAGGAAGCTGAAAAGCCTTCTTATAAAGAAAAGCTTTGGGAGTTTATTATTCTTCCTCTCAGTACCCCAATTTTATTGGAAAGTTACGGTGCTGAGAAGGTACCGACTATCGAAACCAGAGTCCATCTGCATGGTGATGGGATTGAAGCCGCACCTCCTTAAAAGCTTCTTTTTTCTCCTTTTTAAAAATTTTTATTTTATTCTGAACTTAAGAAATAAAATAAGTATTTCCTTAACATAAATTTATAAAAAAAAGATTAACATCAAACTATAAGTCTATTATGTACAATTCGCTATTCCTTTTAAATATCTAATAAAGTTATCACGTAACTTTTTTTCTTTCTCTCCCCACCCCAGCCCCACCTGGCCTAGAGATGGCCACCATTAGACACCCTGGAAAAGGAAGCTAAGTGGGCCTTAGGAAGCATTGTTAACAATAAGACTAGTGGAGCTATTTTAAATCCTAAAAGATGATGCTGTTAAATTGCTGCACTCAATATACCAGCAAATTTGGAAAACTCAACAGGGGCCACTGGATTGGACAAGATCAGTTTATGTCTCAATCCTAAAGAAGAGCAATGCTAAGGAATGTTCAATATGCAATTACACTCATTTCATATGCCAGCAAAGTTATGCTTAAGGTTCTGAAAACTAGACTTCAGTAATATGTGAACCAAGAATAAAAGAAATGCGGGTTGGCTTTCTTTTCTTTTTCAAAAATTTTTCTTTATTTTCTTCTTAATTCCTGAATAAAACAAGAATTTCCATAACAGTATACCAAAAAAAAAAGATGATTGTACATGAAACAGCAAATCTGCCATGGACAGCTTTCTATTCCTTTTAAACATATAATTATCAGGTACATTTCTTTGTTTTTTCCTTCCCCCACTCTAGAGAGGACTATCAGACACAAATTGTGTGGTAATATGTGTGTGTGTATGCATGTAAAATAATGACATTCACTCAAAGTTGTTCTTAAGAGAATATTGTTGTAGTCTATATGATGTTCTCTTGGTTATGCTCATTTCAACCTTGATTATTTTGTTCAAGTCTCCCCATGTTTTTCTAAGATCGTTGAGCTTATCGTTTCTTCTAGCACAGAAGTTTTCCATCATGATCACATACTGCAACTTGTTCAGCCATTCCCCAAATGATGGGCTGGTTCTCTTTTCTTTTTTTGTCTTTACTTTTTATTTTTATTTATTTTGACTTAAATACAGACAAAAAAAGAACGTTTCAATGTACTCAGCACAAGATAAGAAGAGGATTCAACATGAAACCATAAATTTCCATTTCACACTGTTTATTTTTTTAAAACTATAAAATAAATACTACAGATCATTTTCAAAGCTATCCTGCTTTTCTGTTTCCTTCTAATTTTTCTTTTGTTCTCAGCTGTGCATCCAGCATTTTCCCCTCCTCAACAGTCTGACTCCCACATGGTCTATGAAGTAAAAGTTCTGACGCTGCCACCTCTGAGGCTAACTCCAGTGCTTGTTGTTTGTTGATTCGGCTGCATCTGCCTGGAGTTGTTTGTACTTAACTCAGGCCAAACTGGTCTTTCCTGAGGTTCTGTCAAGTTGTCTTAGCAGAACAACTACTTTACCCTGATGTTTAGTTATTCCTACTGCTCTAAATTCACTTTAAGGCACTATTTTATCTTGTTTGTGGGAGAAACTTGGAAAGGTTGGTATTTTTTGACCTACTCTGTCATCTTCCCAGAATCCTCTTACCAGGTTGGTCTTTTTTCTTTTTTGTAATTTTTTTTTCATTTTAAACTTAAATACAAAATAAGAAAAGAAAATAAAAGCATTGCCATATGCACAGCAAAACATGAGAGAGGATTCAAAATATACAGCAATAAATTTCCACTTCAAGAAAGCCTGTATAATAAATACTACATGTTGTCTTGAGAGCTATCTTTGCTTCATCGTAAGTTTTCTTTTGTTTTCTGTTGTGCACTTTTAACTTTTTTTCTTTTTTCTTCCTCTAACCCCCAAGAAGGCTACAATTAAATGCAGATATGTATGTATGTGCATATATATACATATACATGCATATATAGACATATACACATAAAGATATACATATACACAAATACCCATACATACAAAATACTTTGTTTCACAGTAACATATAAAAACTTTATTATTGTGAATTATCATTGTTTGGGTTTGTCTCTCTTTCCACTATTCTTTCCTCTTTGTTCTACATATTCTGCTTGTTGTTGTGAGGAGGGGCTTTTTCATTCATCACTAAAAATTCTCATATTAACACAAGTTAACTTTATTTTCCAAAGAATTGGTAAATGTACCCCCCCAGATCAGAGGTTGCTACCAGCATTTTTATATCACTATTTAGGAACTCTACAACTCTTTATGGGGATGGGATTCCGAAGACTAGGAGGGACTATGGATCCCCATTCTTTTCTTATTCAATTGATTAAAGCTAACCTCCCCCACAAAATGAAGTTGAATCTATTTTTTCGGTTAATATGAATTATGACCTAGATATGTCAGTCAGTAAACATTTAAAATGCACATATATATTTGTTATTATTTTGTATGCATTTCCTTCCCTTGTTAAATGTAGGCTTCAGGAGAATAGAGGCTTTTACTATTTTCTTTGTTTACCTAGACGCAGGTCCTGACACATAGTAAGCACTTAATAAATGCTTATTAATTGATGATGTCAACATACATTTTTCATATTCTGGATTCTCAGGTCCTTCAATCACTCAATCAATAAGTATTAAATACCTATTATGTTCCAAGCCCAGTGCCAGACACTGCTTACATAAGTACCAAGAATGAAACAGTCCCTATGATCTGACATTGGTATCTACTTTTTGCACACATAAAATCCATGTAACCTCATACATATATATCAAAATATATATAATAAACAAAAATATAGTGCACAAATACACAGTGAATAAATACAAGTACATAAAAATATACACAGTGCAAATATAAAATGAATAAATAGAAACATATACGAAGTAGCTAAATGCAAGATAGTTTTGGAGGGAAGGCACTAGCAGTTGAAGGTGGAGGCTTAATGATGCTTTAGCTTCATATTAAAAAGCGGAGTTCTGTGAGGTGAATAGAAAGAGAGTACATATTCCAGGCATATAGTATGGCTAGCTCAAAGGCACAGAGACAAAAGAGTGAAGGCTGTGTGTAAGAAACAGAGAGAAAAACACTTTATATGCATTGCAGAGGGCATGAAAAAGAGGGAGAAACATCCAATGAATCTGGAAATAGTCTGGGGCCAGGTTTTGAAAGATGTTAAAAGTTACACAGAAGAGTTTTTTTATTTTATCTTAGAGACAATAGGAAATCACTGGAGTTGATTGAGAAGGAGAATCGCATGGTCAGATCTGTGTTTAAAGAAAATTACTTTGGCCAAAGTGTGTGGGAAGGAGTGAATTTGTGAGAGACTTTAGGCAAAGGGGACTAATTTAGAGGCTGCTGCAAAAATCTAGTTAAGAGGTGATAAGGGTCTGATATAAGGTAGTGCTATGTGTGCAGAGAAAAGGGATTAGAGGGAAGAGATGTTGTGAAGGTAGGAAAAGCAAGACTTGACAGGTGATTTAATATATTGGATAAAGGGGAGTAAAGAGTCCAGGATAATGCCAAGATTAGGAACTGGAAAGTATAGGAAGATGGAGGTAACTTGGAAAAAGTAAGATTTTGGAAGAAGTGAAGTTTTAGGGGAACAATACATAATGATAATATATGATAAAATAGTATAAATGATCAAAATGCTTATTGAAAGAATAAATTACAAAGGACAGTTTTCTTTTTCCATATGCTTGCTCCATCCACCTCCTTGTGTATCCTTGAAATCATTCTCAGATGCCCTGCTATTCCCCTGATATGTGACTTTTCAGATTCCTGGCTTAATAAAAGAAAAAAAAAACTCTTGAAGATACAGGAAAATAGTAACAAGTTTCCCTCTCTTCCAACCTACCCCAGTCAATAAAGGGCAGGGCTGTGCCAACATAAATATCATCCAGTTTTCAGTGAATCTTGTCTAATTTTTCAAGAGTGCTTGGAAAACAACTCATTCCTCACTGTTTGTTAGAACCAGATGAAAAAGAAAATGCATGTTCAAAGCATAAACACAAATGATTGATCTCACTTGTTTATGAGAAATTAATCCCTCAGCATTCTAAGAGCTTGCTTGACAGTTTGGGGCCTCCTGTGTTGTTATTCCAGTTGATGGATGAGTGATTCATTAGGCTGCCATTGTTTTGCAGAATCACAAGGCCTAAAGATGGAAGAGACGTCTGAGAGCTCCTAGATGAAAAGAAACACTCTTTACATATGACTAATCTAAGTACCCAAGAGTTTAAGAGACTTGATCAAAATCACCCAAGTTGCAAGTGGCATGGGTGAGACTCCAAGCTAAATTGAGACTGGTTCCTTCCACTGTTCCATGCTATTTCACGCTTCATATCCATTCAAAAATCTCTAAATTTTGACCAAGAAAGTTCGTATTCAGTCACGTTTGGATAAGATAACATTAATAGATTATGCCAGAAAAGACATTTGGATTTTCTATACAATCTGATTCTGCAGAATTCACCACCATGACTCAGTTGTCCCCTTATCCTAGAATATCCCTCCATCATGTTAAACCTCTCCTTCCATTGGTGAGATCATTCTGGGGGCCTCCATTTTGGGGATGGCCCCAGGTTAGTTGTAATTTTATTCCTCTCCAGGTTGTGCTTCTGACTCTCCAGACTTCACCACCAAGTTCCCCCGACCCATCTCCACTTTTCAGCTCCCTTTTATTTGTTGTAATTTCTCCATGGGAGTGTAAATCTTTACAGAAGTGCCAAGGGACTATATTTTTTTCGCTTGTATTTCTCTCCCTAGTGCTTAGCACAGTGCCTGCCACAGAGTAAGCTTTCAATAAATGCTTATTTGCTGTCTGCCTTCCTACAAAGTGTCAAAATAATCTTTGAATGCATTTTTTTAAAGAAACTCTAATGTTAATGTGATTGTCTTTGCCAAAACAGTATTGCTCTTTCTAAAATCATAAATCCAAAAAACTTAGAGGCCAAACATGGTAAATGTTTTTCATATAAAATTGATTTCCCACCAATTTAGGACTTGCTGATGAGATATTTAAAGGAGCCTTGAGTAAAACTGTACCACCTAGAATAGCCCATTCCATATTTGACAAAGTCCAGGTGTTTGACATCCAAAAAGTTAGCTACATAACTTAGAGAATATTAATCACACTGTGTACTTTCAGAATGTAGTATGTCTCAGTATTGCTTTTGTTTACCTCTCATATAGATGAGGGATGAAGTACTCACAGCTGTTATACCAGTTGTTAGAGTGTTGGCTACCAACTCAGTAACTGTGCTTCTAGCTAGAGTGTGCCAAGAAAAATTTTGTTATTCTGATAAAATTTTAAACCAGTATTTCTTGCCAAGAAAGGAGCACAGTGAGGTGAGATATTGATGCCAATGTGTGTACTCAGGAAAGAGACAGAGCAGGAAGATTGTAAACCTTTTAGCTTTTACACAGAATTGCCTGGTACGGCTTGAATAGGTCTATTTCCTCTATCCTTATGGGTGACTAGGAGTGAAGGATGGTGCAGGATTTTAGGAAGAAAAGGAGATAAATTTTCCTTTTAACTGTTGGAAGATGGTCATTATTTGGGAACCTTGGATTTTTCGGTTACCCAGAAAAGCAGCTCATACTCTGGTGGGTTCTTGGGTCTGGAGGAGAGTATATTCATTTTGGTTTCACTGGAATCTTTACTCTTACTTTTAGCGTTCATTCTATTATTTGTGTTCTTCAAGACTAACCTCTGGGAATATGGACAGTCCTGTGATATCAGTGCTTTCTTCCCCTTTGGGTGTCTTAGGTGCTATAGATTGTTGTTTTTGTCTTTCATTCTCAAAGAGGACTGTCACATCAGGGAGATGATGATATGCCTTGCAGTTGACTTTGATTTGAGTGAGGAAGGGCTGTGTAGGTCACCAGCCTCACTTTCTCCTCCAGAACCATCTGGGTCCAGTGGTCAGACATTCCTCAGGATGACTGGAGATGGCCCAGGATGCAACTTAAGACCTGGGCCCTTTAAAGCTAAGGTCTTTTCAAGTTCTCACTTTGAGTAAGGTAACACCCATTCAGTGAATAGTCCTCTTTAAGCAGTGGCCCCTTTGATAAAAAAAAAAAAAAAAATCAAACTGGGAGGGGAAGACCCTCAGGGTTGCTGGCCAAAAGAATTATTATTTACATTCACTCTGAGCCATTAGGGCCCAAAAATAGTCATTGGGCAATTCTTGGGTGGGGACCTATTGTTGTCCAATCTAGAGCTCTAGAGCAAAGTCTATGATTAAAAGTCTTTCTTATTGAATATTACCTATCCTCCTGTAGTCTGTAACACAGTCAAATTGGCCATTAGTCTGTTCTTCTGACATGTAATACCACCTTCCATTTCTGTGCCTTACATTGGCTATAAAGTGCTCCTTCCTTACCTCTGTTCATAGATTTCATTCCTCCTTTAAGATCCAAGTTAAGGTTCATTTCTACATGAAATATTGCCTAATTTTTTTCTAACTGCTAGTGTCCTGTCTCCCTAAATATCTTGCATTTAATTACATTACTTTATTTGCATTTATTATTTTTTACATTTATTCTGTAATAGTTATTTTCCATGATATAACATAAGCTCCTTAAGAGTAGGGGTTGCTTCATGTTGGGCATTTGTATCCCATGGTATATAGTAGGTGCTTAAAAACTCTCGTCAAAATTGTTTTTTGAGAAAACTGGGGGCTAGTAGCCCTCTCTGACATGGCATTATGCCAAGATTCTGTTGCCTTACCATTGAATCCTTAAGCACCTCTTGAATAAATTTAGCCACAAGCTAAAATAAAGACTTAGGAAGTAGATTCTCAGAAAGTTTACATCCCCAGCAGCCTCTCAACTATATATAGTTCAGCTAGAAATCAAAGGCTTGACCTGCTTTCCAGAACAGACAGGATTGAACCCACTTATTTTAAAGACAAAATCAGACAGGAGGTGATCAGTTAGCCTAATTACTTGTATTTCTTTGGACAGGTACAAGGTTAACTAATAAGACTTAATTAAACTTGTGTCTGATTTTCTCATGGGGGGAAAATTGCCGAACTGGAGAATCCTGAGCTGACTAGCTCTTGGAAATCAATGACTGGTTGTAGGTAGAGATATAGTATACATAACACATTTCTTGTCTGAGACAGGATTTATTTCAGTTTCTAGTCCTTTTTCTCTAGTGTGTTTTTCCTTCTCCTGACTTTAATAATCTGATCTGTCACATTGGATAGATCTAGAAGAGATAGTGATTTGCTTGAGTAGCACAGTACTAAATAGCCCACAATACATATTTCCCCTTCTTCTCCCATTCTTCTGATGATGGTGGTTGGTAGAGTAGTCACTTTAGGAAGCTGGACCTGTGGTATAACACATTTAAAAATGAGGAGGGTTAGAGAATGGAGAGTTGGAGTTGGGTCTGAGTGACCATAAAGTTATATTGAGAGTGACAGGTTGACTACTGAATGACTAAGAAATCAGGACCACAACTAGCATCAGGTTCAGTTATTATAAAATGAAAGAATCAAAGAATCTCAGATTTGGAAGCACCCTTAGAAGTTATCAAGCCCAACCCTTACCTTAATAAAGATCTTCTTTACAACATACTGATCCTTATTCTCACTACCCCACCCCCCAAAAATGTTAAACTGTGCTTGGGAAGCTCTAATGAAAGGGAGAAAGCTCATTCTACTTTTAGTCATCTCTAATTGTTAGAATATTTTCCTTGAATCAAAAATCAAATCTATCTCTCTGTAACTTCTATTTATTGTTCATAGTTTTTTTTTTCCCTTTTAGGCCAAGCAAAGCAATTCTATTTTTTCTTCTCAGAGACAGCCCTTTAAATTCATGAAGATGGCAACTATTCCATCTATCCTCCCACGCAACACTTCTCTCCTCCAAATAGCTCTCCTTTTATGTCATGATCTGAAAGCCCTTCAGATCCTGGTCATCCTACCCTGGATGATCTTCAACTTATGCTTTCTAAAGTGTGGTGCCTAGTACTAAATATATGTTAGCTGACCAGGGCAGACTATGAAGAGACTAATACTCCCCTCCTTTTGGATACAAGTTTTCTCCTAATGCAATCTAGGATTGCATTAGGAGTCTTTGCTTCCCTATTTTTCCCAACATTTCCATACTATGCTACCTATACTCTGGCCATCACCTCCCCATTCTTGCTTCTACCTATCCTCCTCTCAACTTCGAGCTTAGACTCTGTCCCTGAGAATATCATAGGTGAGTTTTCACATTATCTTGAGGCAGCTAGATGGTACAGTGGATACAACCCATGGCCTATAGTTAAGACCTGAGTTTGAATCCAGACTCACAGTAATTAGCTCTGTGACCCTGGACAAGTCACCTAATCTCAGATTCTTGGGAATCATAATAATAACACCTTCTTTGCAGGGTTGTTGTGAATATCAAATGAGATAATATTTTTAAAGCACTTAGCACAATGCCTGGCCTGTAGTAGACACTATATTAATTAATATTCCCTTTCCTCCCTCTTGCCCAGAACCAAAGCTCCATATTATTTTCTGGCCACAAATTCCAAACCATGCTACTGCATGTATCCCTTACCCTCATTCCATTTCCAGCTTCCTTATATATCCTGTCTTTCTCTGTTAGAATTAAGTTCCTTGGGTTCAGAAACTATCTTGCTTGCTTATATCCACATACCAAGCACAATCCTCAGTTAAGTGCATAATATTCTCTCTCTCTCTCTCTTTCTGTCTATTAATCTATCTTGCACTGTTGATTCCTATTGATCTTGTAATTAATACAAAAATCAATATCTATTTTCCAACATATCTATAGGTTCTTTGGTCTTATAATTGTGAATTTGGTTTTTGAACTCCATTGTTAAGACTTGACATTTCTTAAAGGGGGTAGCCAATTAGAATTCAGTCTTGTGACTCAAGGGACCCTTATGGATATACCCATAATCCATGATTATGTGAAATGTAGAAGTTTGGCCCTTTACACATATGTCATATGACCGGTTCAGAGAGCTCTTATCCAATCAGGAGATATGTCTCCTTAAGCAGTGTCACAGATCTCTTCTTGTCAGAACTCTTCAACATGCCAGGGGAGGGATACAGAGGTTACATTTCTCCCCTGGACTTAATTGTTTTCTGTCCCTTGAAAAAAATTCTTGGCAAATGTGAAACCTGTAACTATACAGCATAACCAATAACACTAATATTTTAAACAACAAGGGTCATTTTTCTGGTGTCCCAACAAAGAAAATATGTTTGTTTTAGCAGTCCATGCAAAAGCCATATCACTATACATAACAATTACCTGAGAGGATGCTTCATTGACAATGTCCAAATTACATGTCAGACATAATATATTCAGAGATCTAAAGTACATGTAAATCCACAGTACATAACTATTTATTACAAATATCAAGGGGGAAGGGGAGGATGGGGAATAAGTATTGAAAAAGCAGGTGCTATGTGCCAGGCATTGTGCTAAGGGCTTTACAAATATTATCTTCCTTGACAAAGCATAGAACATTTAACTAACAAAGCAAAATTGGATAGCCATATATAATGATAATATTATCATTAGGGCCACAATTAAACAAAAAACAGGATGACCATAAGTGTTTGCATATTTACAAGTAAAAAATCAATAAAACAATTAAAACATTGCTATAACTCATAGCATAGCCAAATGAACAAAACACACAGAATTATAAACAAGTATATTTAAACATGCAGTAATTAAATCTGGAGCAATCAACATGCATTATTGTATAGATGTAAAACCTCCACCCAAGTCAGTTGGACAGCTCTCTAAATGAAAGCCCTATGACATTGTGTATGTGTAGAGAAGCATGTTTAGCAGAACAGGGCCAAGAACAGATACCTCACATATTCCACGAGGGACTTCTCTCCTTTGATGTGTTCATTAATGACTGTGAATCTATGTGTTGTACTTTTTGTAGTACAAAATTCTCCATTTCTCCATAAGGATAGTATGAGAAACTTTGCTGAATATTTTACTAATATCTAGATAAACTCTATCTACATCGGTGCTCTAATCTACAAGTCTAACAACCTTGCAAAGAAGGAAATAAAGATATTTTGAAATTACATATTCTCGATAAAGCCACACTGTCTCAATCCCTGCTTCCTTTTCTAGATGTTCACTATCCATACCTATGATAATAAGAGGAATAGAGATTGCTTCCTGATCAATGTTTTAAGACAGACATATGTTTCTTCCTATCTTTGAGGATTGTGCTAATTTTGGATCTTCTCCCTCTCTTTTTTAATCTCCATAATCTTTCAAATATCCCTAAAATTGTCTTAGTGATTACATACACCAATTCTTTCACCATCTAAGCTTCCAGTTTAACTGGATAGATAAAGTGACTTTAACTTACCAAGATCAGTTAGGTAGTCTTTTATTTTTCCTTATCAATCTTTCATTCTAGTTCTCCATTAGCCTTTTTTTTTTCACTTGTTTTGACCATTCTTATCTAAAGAACATTTTCCTTGGCAGAGAAAAAAATCAAATTGAGAGTTGAATGGTTCTACATTCTTTATTATCCCTTCCACCCAGAGGAGAGGTCTTGTCCCTTCTTTGAGCCTTCTTGTTTCCTGAAGTAGCAGAAATGCCTCCCTGCTTTTTATGTTCTTTAATATTCCTATTGAACATCATCTCATTCTGAATTTCAGTGTAACTGATACTACTCTTAAAGGTCAATGCTATGCTTTAATTTTTTTTATTCTGTTTCCTGAACTTCCTTCACTTTTCTGTACATATCCCTTTAAAAATCTAAGTTGATCAGATTAGGAATAAGAGGACCTGGGCTTCCTGTTCATTAATTTGTTTATTCAATAAACATTTATTGAGCACCTATTATGTGTCAAGTACTGTGCTAAGTTTATTCACTTGGTCACTTCAAACTATTTGACCTTTTTCCTCTTCATTGGAACAGTTTTTATCCCTGGGATCATAATTCCCTGAGAGCTTTGCATTCCTACTTATCTTATCCTCTACTATATATTTTTTAGTGCATGAGATCTCACCTGCCTTTACACTGAAACTTTTGAATCTTCACTCTTGGAGTCTTGTTGCATATCAGACTATACACATCTTTCCTCTTCTACTCTAAATAAATTCTAATATGGAGCAGCTTATTTCTCAAATTTTCCATCATTTCCACTTTAGCCACAAATTTGTGCTCTATCTTTGTCAGGATGACATCTAGAACAGAAGTTTGTTAGCCTTCTGAAAAATGAAATTATTATTAAGGAAATGACAAAATTTATCAGTGGCTCTGCTTTTGGCTGAGAATGAGCTCCAACAAGTGTTCGCTTAATCAACATTACCCCATCACTGATATAGTTTACATGCATGCCAGGCTGGTGATTCTGCCCCCCTACCCCCGATTTCTATTTTCTCTTCTCCAAGTGATCTGCATTCTATTTCTACATCAATACCACTTGTATTTCTTTAGCCAATGATTTTCACCCAAGTGCTCTTGTCCATGCTTCACTTTCTCACTTTCTGTAATTCCTCTTTAGCCTAATAAACAATACTTCTCTGCCCCTTCCTTCTATCATGTTACTTTCATGTTGAATAAGGTATAGATTTTTTGAGCCATATCTTTTTTCATTTTGCCAAATATCAGCAATAACTGAGATCAAATTTGCCTCTTCTGATACTCCTCTAGTTTCTCTGAGAAATTATTTTTATTATCATTATTAGTAATAACATTAAAGTGCTATTTAAATGCTACTGCTATCTTAACCAGTAATGATTATTGCTAACAATAAATTGATAATATATAAATATTATATAATAAATAATTACTACTAATTATTATTGCTACTAATGATGATAATAGCCAGCATTTATATAGAATTTTAAGGTTTGTAAAGGAGTTTACATATATATGTTATCTCACTTGATCCTCACAACAAACCTGTGAGGTAGGTGCTATTATTATCCTCTTTTACAGATAAGGAAACTGAGGTATGAAGGAGTTAAGTGATTTGGCCAGTATTACACAGCTAGAAAGAGGCAGGATTGGAACACATCTTCCTGACTCCAAGCTCTGAATTATATTCAATGTGACACTCTTTATTGGTTTATGTGTTCAGGTTTGCTTCCTAGTCATTTTGAGTATATGTGCTGTGAGCCAGAGTTGATCCCTAGAGCCAATTCTCTGTTTAGAGTTGGGCACCTAGGGGGTGGGAAAAGGCCAAAGAATACATTCACTGTCTTCGCAAGTGACCAAAGAGATTATGGGGCCCAGGTTCTAGTGCTGATAATTGTGCATCAATATGTGTTTTGGGAGTTGTGATGACAAGTTGTATCAGATTGAGAGGCAATGGAAGGAGTGTATACTTTAAAGTAGGATGACCTCAGTTTTAATTCTGGTTTGTCGCTTGCAAACTCGGTGACTCTTGGTAAGAAACAACTTCTTTGGGTATGTTTCCTCCCTTATCAAATGAAAGAAGATAGCAGTGCTGGATTAAGTGATCTGGAGGGCTCTTTGAGCTTGAAATCTTTGTATGTGTTATGATTGATGGGTCAAATTATTACTGAGTTTACAGGAATGACTAAGGTGAGAACACAAAGTGTTTGGGAGGAGAAAGTGTGGACAATCTAGGGGCAAGAAGGAAGGAGGAGAGGGAGAGAGAGAGAGAGAGAGAGAGAGAGAGAGAGAGAGAGAGAGAGACAGAGAGAGAGAGAGAGAGACAGAGAGAGAGAGAGAGAGAGATGTTAGAAAGACACAAAGAGAGTGAGACAGAGACAAAGACTTCATTTTGTTGTTTTTTTCCACCATCTTTGACCACTAGGTCTCCTGACTGTTTATTTAGTTCTGTTTTTAATTCTATCTTTGTCCCTTGGCTTTTGCATGGCTTTGAATGGTCAATTGGTCAGCATGATGTCACAGTGGATTGAGTACTTGTAACAACAATTTGGCAAGCAGCAACTGCTGAGGTGTAAGACCCAACAGCACCAGCACACAGAAGGGCTGCCAGCACATGTTCTTTGATCTGCTTTCCTAAGGAAAGCAATGTTAAGGGGTTAACAATCTCACTTTAATTACACATACAAATAACATTCACTTAGTTCAGAGGGAAAAGCCAGCACTCTGAACTTCAGAGCAAATCCAAACAAATCACAAACATACATTATATAAACAAAGAACATAAGCATGAATCAACAGACAAGCATCTTATCTATCTGACCAAATCACAATAGTTACTGGAGAAGAACCAATGGGTCTGGGTTAGCAAAGCAGAGGGGGCAGTTATGACATCTCGCCCAGAGTCTCAACACTCCTTCTATGAGTGAGCCCCCAAGGTAAAATGGCAACCTCTGAGTTTATATACCCTGTTCAAGGTCAAAGGGTGTCACAACATGCGACTCAAATCTATGTGACCTAAAAGTTTTTGGCATCAGAAACCCAGGTTAACTAGGCTTTGCCTTGAGGTAAGCAGGTCATCAAAGACTCCTGATTTAATCAAAGAAACAAAGGCCAGACTCATCAAGGGTATTTGATTAAATAAGTGCTCCAAAAGAGAAAACAGTAAAAAAGCCCCACCTTAATTACTGATACACATTACTTGCCTTTGAATCAGCAAGACCTGAAATCAAATCCTGCCACAAACACTAAGCTGTGTGACCCTGGGGAAATCAATTAACCTCTCTCATCAAGTTCTTTACCTGTGAAATGGAAATAATAATAGCACCAATCTGAGAAGGCTGTTGTGAAGACCAAATGGGACAACGTATGTAAAGCATTTGGCATAAACTATACAAATGCTATTATAACAGTGATCCACTGACTGAATGCCAGATATAGTACATTTCAGACATCCGCCAAGATTCTAGGGGTGCCCTTGGCTCAAGAACCCACTGATTATGTTCTCCAAAATTTGGCAGGGGGGTCCTAGCTCTTCCGTTGCATTTAATTACTTAATAGTTAGTTTTTACAACAGAATATTTACTTCAAAGATATAACAAGAAAATAGAAAGATTTCCTCCAGATCCACAGGGGAACAATCCTTCCTTCACCTCATTTGTTTCTGGGATGTCAGAAAGATTAGGTTCATAGATTAATTTAGTTCCTAAATAGTATTAGTCTCACCAGGTTCCAAGTATACATGTGCTTGTGTTTTGGGACCCCTGGCTTCTCAGGATTTTCTTGTTCAACTAGGATGTAACATCAGTCCTGGAATTCTAGGCTCCAAGATCACCCTAGCTAAAGCTTGTTAGTCTGGGGTCTCTACTTCTTGTACCAAGAATTGAAAAGGACAAACAAAATAGCCTCAAACCACAAGCCCATTTCTCTGACCACACAGACGAAGAGGAGAATAAAGAGTCCTTTGGCCCTTCCCCAGTTATCGCATGATGCTATTCAGTAAATGAATACTACTGGTAAGAGAACAGCTGTATCTAGGTCACATGGCAGGCAGTTCTGGCTTATACAGCCAGTTGAAAGAGGCTGCCTCCATCCATTCATAGGTGAACATAGAATAGCTTCTCCCAGAAGCAGGTTCTTGGAATTTCCCACATGTATCCCTCTATCTCAGGTGAGATGGGAACGAGCCAAAGCCTCATCACACAAGCTATTATTAACAAGTAGCCTTTAATGTCTCTTCCAGCTCTAAATCTATTATCCTATGAAATTTTCTTCTTGACCTTTTCATTGTGGTTTCCAACCTTCAATGAACAGCCTGTCTGCCTTTAGTTCAGATATTAACAAAACTAATCTCAGATAGCAATTTGACAGGAATCATTGAATTAAAATAAAACTAAGGGAGCTGTCAGGTTTGATATATTAATCAATCTAAAGATAGATATTACTTCAAATGATCTCCAAAGGGAAAATTTCAGTGGAGATATATTTTGGAAGGGCAGCCTTCCCAGTACTCCTTCAAATTACAGCATGTCAGTGACTATATAACCAACCTGAAGGTAAGAAGGCTGTGCCAATAATCATTGCTAAGAAACATATTTTCATCATTGCTGTGTTGAAATACTATTGTCAGAAATGTTGCCAAAAATAAGGCTTTGGGGCCAAAGACAAGTTTAAAGCCTTATGTGTTCTGTCTGCCACCCAGATCTGTGGTTTAAAAGGGAGGCAACAATTGCTTTAGAGGAATTTGAAGTTATTGATTTTTTCCCCTTTAACTAAAGAGCAAAGAACATCTTTTCTGGGGAAAGAGTTTTAGCATCATTTTAAAAAATCTTTTCTGCTAATTATAGCAAACTATTGGGATTCCATTTTGTTTATTACTTTTAGCTTGTTACTCAATAAACATTCTCTTTTCTTTCAAACCCTATGATTGCTAATTGGGTGTAACCTATTGCCTTTTAGCTTTAGTGTTTTCTATTAATATTAGCTTTTTTTTTAAACTATTGAGCCTCCCTCATTAGCAGAATGGATCCTTTGCCTTCCTCATTTTGGTTGCTCTTTCTGTTTAAAACTTATCTGTGGGAGCACAAATTTCTCTTGGTTCTACAATGTGTTTAGTGGCAAATAGGATTTGGCAGATATGAACAGGGGTTTTTTTTTTCTGAATCACTGGTTCTCTTGCTGGTGCAAGATTCTATTCCCTGTTCTATGAGGAGACATGGCCAATATTTGATAAAAGTCATGTTATTTCAAAGA
This sequence comes from Phalanger gymnotis, assembly GCA_028646595.1. Lineage (NCBI taxonomy): Eukaryota > Metazoa > Chordata > Mammalia > Diprotodontia > Phalangeridae > Phalanger > Phalanger gymnotis. The sequence goes on along the minus strand of CM053622.1, from coordinate 260,500,473 downwards.
TGAAACTTTCATTCATGATTATACTAGCAAAGGTTCTTTGACTTGCTCATTTTACCTTCTGTCAGACACTTCAGTGAATGGTGAGAATGTTATACTTTTTAAAAATCATTTCAAGGTAACCCAAGTGATGGCAATATTTTTCAGAAGCACTAAGAAGAAGAAAGGATTCTGATTACCATCCCCTTCACAAACAAAATTAGACTTTTTCTTCATTGTCTGTAGATAGACTGATATTCTTAAAACAGGAAGTAATAAATACTTATTCCTGAACTCCTTTTCCCCAAATATCACAGACTGTCGGTCAAGTCACAAAACAATGTTGCCCTTTAGAAGTCAAAGCACTAGGAAGCTCTGAAATATTCTGACATTATAGAGATATATCTGTCCTATGAGAGGTAAAACCTCGGAGTTATTTTTAATTTGCATTTCTCCTACTTGGATTAGGAATATTTTCTCATGTAGTCACTAATACTTTGAAGTTCTTTTGAAACCTGTTCATTTTTCTATTAGTTTTATATAGGTTTATTAAATGTTTGTATGTCTCAGATACCACACCCTTTTCAGAGAAATCTAATCATTTTTTTTTCATTCTACCACTTCCCTTCTTATACTAGATACATTAATATTATCTGTGAAGAAGCTTTTCAGTTTCGAATAAAGTTATCCATTTTATCTTTTGTGATTGCCTCTATCTTTGGTTAAGAATATGTCTCTTGGCCATAACTGGAAGAAGTAGATGATCTACTTCAGTTTATTTTTAAAATTGTATGATCTTTTGTATTAAAACCAGGTATCCATTTAGAATATACTCTGGAATGTGGTGTGAAGTATTGGTATAAGCCTACTTTCTGCCAGACTGCTTTCCAGTTTTTCTAGCAGTTATAATAAAGAAATAAATAGGGCGTTTTTCCCCCTAAATAATTTGTTTTCTACTCTATCAAACACTGAGTTATTAAGTTCATTTGTTTCTGAATCTCCCTCGTCTAGTCTGTTCCACTGACTTCTCTATTCTTTATCTAATACCAGATGTCTCAGGAGGAGAAAGTGAGGCTGGTGACTTTTCCTTATGTAAATCTACTCCATTTGCAAGTCATGGCATCACCTTCCTGATGCCATGGTCCTCTTTGAGAACAAAGGATAAACAACAACCTGTGAGTAGGACAAGGTACCACACTGAGGACCCAACTGGTTCCTTCCAATTGGGCAACACAGATCCCCTTTTCTCGCCTCCTCTTGCCTCCTCTTTCCTCCCCTCCACTTCCCCATCCTTCCTCTCTCTTCCTGTCCCCCTTCTGTCCCTTCTCTTCCCTTCCCCTCCCCTTTCCATCAGTCCTTATAGGGTGTCATCCCCTTACCTGCACGTGCTTTGCCCAAAGGAATGTAAATTTTGGTGGCTGAAATCTAGTGAGGCGTCTTGGGATTTATGGGCTAGATTTCTTTCTTAAAAACCATGCCTTAAAACAAATTCATTCTAGCAGTCACTAATTGCCCAGCAATAGGTCCCAGCCAAAGCCCTATTCAGTATTAAAATACAGGTTCCACGAATCTATATCCCTTGCTATTTTCACTATACCTAGCAACATAGGAAAAGATAAAGTGGATGAAGAATTATCTAGTTCATGAGATGCAGCTATATAAGCAAAACTGATGAGTTTCCATCTGTGTGTATGTGTAAAAGCATTGTGTGTGTGTATGGGGGTGATGTATGTGTGTGTGACAGAGTGTGTACAGGTTCACTCTCTGTCTCTCTGTCTCTGTCTCTGTCTCTATCTCTCTCTCTTTATATACACACACAACCACATTGGTTCTACAGATGGACATTGATCTAGGCTCAGATTTGAATGAATATTTGAAATATAACTAGACTACATTCAAGAAATTATATACCATTTTCAATCAGTCCAAGCTACTAACTTCTACCAAGGTCATTTTTCAGAATATTGATATCTTTTGCCCAAATTTCTCCCATATCATTCTCCTGCCTCTCCTCCTTCCAGGGAGCCATATCATATCATGAATTTTCGAAGACAAAAATGAATAAGAAGGAAGAAAAGGAAAGAAAAAAATCAGCAAAACAAATCAATACATTAAAAAAATCTAAAAATATATGTGATATTATACACCTATGGATCTCCTTTTAATTGCTATTTAATATACAAAATTATTAAATGAGGACGAGCATACCTGATTCTATGGGTACTCACTAGGAAAGACTACAATGACAGTCAGTAGTAATGCTTCAATTACACTTTAATAGGATACAAAGAATACAAGGGCAAGTGACATAGAAAGTAAAGACACAGTACAGGGTTGCAGTGTAGAGGCAGATGACATGAAGATAGTGAGGATGTAGTGGAGAAAGGCAAGCAGAATGGGAAGGGGAAGAATCACTTGTATAACCACGGGTTGGAGTTGGGAGACCTAGAGCATCATGAAAAGGTGCTCTGGTAACAAGAGTTTGGGTTGTCATTTTTACAGGGTTTGGGTGGAGGACAAACTAACTCTTATCTGTGCCACCTTGGGAGTTAGTTCCCCTAAGATAACATATCATCTCGAAGTTAATATGGATGTCTGGAGATTATCTGAGGCCTAATAGATCACGGGCAGTTATCAGGACCAAAAAACCTTGACAATAAAGTCTAGCTGTCTTTCCCTAATTTTTAGCCCAGTCTCATGATGTGATTTTTAGGTAATTCATGCAACAATTTCCAAGTGACCTTTATTCTCCTTTGATCTCTGGAACCAACTGTAAGTGAATTTTAGGTTCCCCTTTTCAATTTTTTCCCTACTATCATTACTTTATACTAGTTGTTCATAAAGATAGTGTATTAACTAGAAAGAGAGAGGATGGTGGTTAAGGGGGTCTGAACAAGATACAACTTTAAGACATGCCTTCCAGGCCCAGGGCAGAAGTACCAGATATGGCTGTGATGAAGCCCCAGGCCTCTCAGCCCAGGATCAGAGTCTGTTGGAGTGCAGAGCCTGTGACCACAGGAGCAGCTAGCCTGGAGGCCTCCAACACACAGTCTAAAGGTTTGAAACTCGCCTTCTTGAATTTCCAGGAGCCATGATGGCCAGGTAAAATGGCTCATATATCTCTGTTTAATAAACCCAGAGAATAAAACCTCAGGAGAAACAGAGGAGCCAAAATGGGGGCTTCAGTAGAGAGAGAAGTGAGGGAGAGGGGCCTTCCTGTGGTGGCAGAAGGAGACAAGTGCAGGGAGAGAGGTGTCCCAGCAGCCCTCACCTTAGCAGAACAACAGAGTAACTGAACCCCAGGGGGTGGAGCTATCTAATGTTAATGCCAGGACCCCAGACTTGGCAATGCACAGCCAGGGCAAGTGGCAGACACCAGCACAGACAAAAGCTGAGACCACCCATTCTGTAGAACAGTCCTGGGCAAGAGGAGACTCCCCAGCAATCAGACCACCCCTCCTTGACATCTCATGAAACCAGAGGCCACAGCACATAAAGCTAGATCCCAACACAAGAAACTCGGGACAGAGCCCCCTGAGCCCTGGAAGCAGAGATCCACTTCAGAAACCAGGAGGAAAAAAAACACCATGAAAAAGAATAGCAAGAAGCTTTCAAAGATGATAGATTCATATTATGGAGACAGAGATGATCAAAATATCAATTCAGAAGAGGACAGCATGGACACTACACCCACATCTGAAACCTCAAAAGGGAAAGTGAACTGGTCTCCAGACCTAAGAGCATTCCTGGAAGAACTCAAGGAGGACTTCAAAAACCAAGTCAGGGAGGTAAAAGAAAACATGGAAAAAAAATTCAATGAGGAAAATGAATCATTAAAAGGTAAAATCAGGGAATTGGTTAAGGAAAATAAGAATATAATTGGGGAAAATGTCTCACTGAAAAGTAAAATCAACCAAATGGAAAAGGAGATATAGAAGATAAAGGAAGAAAATAAAACATTAAAAATTAGAATTGGGTAAGTAGAAGCTAATGACTCTATGAGACATCAAGAATCAGTCAAACAAAATCTAAAAAATGAAAAAAATAGAAGAAAACATGAAATATCTGATTGGAAAAACAACTGACCTGGAAAATAGATCCAGGAGAGACAATCTAGGAATTATTGGTCTACCTGAAAGCTACGATGGAAAAAGAGCCTAGACAGTATCTTCCATGAAATCCTTAAGGAAAATTGCCCAGAGGTCCTAGAACCAAAGGGTAAAATTGCCATTGAAAAAATCCATCGATGACCCCCTGAAAAAGATCCAAAATTAAAAACTCCAAGAAATATTATAGCCAAAATATTATAGCCAAGGTCAAGGGGAAAATCCGGTAAGCAGCTAGAAAGAAACAATTCAATTATCACAGAACCACAGTCAAGATCATGCAGTTTCTTTCAGTTTCTACCTTAAAAGATAGGAGAAATTGAAATATGATATTCCAAAAGGCAAAGGAGCTTGGACTACAACCAAGGATCAATTACCCAGAAAAATTGAACATAATTTTCCAGTCAAGGAGATGAACATTCAATGAAATAAGGGAATTCCAGACCTTCAGAAAATAGGGTCGTCAAACACAAAACTCAAGAGAGACATAAAAAGGTAAATGGGAGAAAAAAATCCCTAGTTGATCAATATGGCTCATTAACTGCACCTTTATATAGGGTTATTTTGTTTTATATATGTTTGACATATGTAAATATATATATGTATATATATATATGTCGATCTTGAGAATAGTATACTTATTATGACAAATGAAAGGGATATTCATGGATTGTAGATGTCAGCATAAAACAACTGATATAATGATAGAAAATATAATTATAGATATAAAGTGATGGTTCTGGAAGAAGAGGTAAGGAGGTAGTAGAAAGGGGTAAATTAGATGACATGAAAAGGCACAAAAACATTGTAGTACGGGGAAAGAAGGGAGGGAGAAGAGCAATATCTGAGCTTTACTCTCATTGGATTTGGCTCAAGAAGGGAGTAATATACTCCTATAAGTATAGAAATCTAAATTGCTCTACAGGTAGTAGGAGGTGAAAGGGGGAAAAAGGGAGGGGTTAGTCAGAAGGGAGGGAATAAGTAGCAAGTGGAAAACAGGAAGATAAGTGAGGGGAATCAAAAGGGAGGGCAGCAGTCAAAAGCAAAACTTTGTTGAGGAGTGGAAATGGAAAGGGAGAAATAAAAGTGTAAACAGGGGGGAAATAGGATGGAGAAAAAGGCACAGATAGTAATCATAACTGTGAATGTAAATGGGATGAATTCTCCCATAAAACAGAAATGGATAGCAGAATGGATTAAAAACCATAATCCTACAATGTGCTGTTTACAAGAAATACATTTGAAACAGTGGGATACACACAGGGTAAAGGTAAAAGGCTGGAGTAGAATATATTGTGCTTCAGCTAAAGTAAAAAAAAAAAAAAGCAGGTGTAGCAATCCTAATCTCAGACAAAGCAAAAGCAAACATAGATTTAATTGAAAGAGATAAGGAAGGACATTACATCCTGCTAAAAGGCACCATAAACAATGAAACAATATCATTATTTAACATATATGCACCAAGTGGCATGGCATGCAAATTTTTAGAGGAGAAGTTAAGGGAGTTGCAGGAAGAAATAGACAGCAAAAACTATAATAACGGGAGACCTCAACCTCCCCCTCTCTGAACTCGATAAATCTAACCTCAAAATAAACAAGAAAGAAGTCAAGGAAGTGAATAGAATTTTAGAAAAGACAGATATGATGGACATCTAGAGAAAACTGAATGGAGATAAAAAGGAATATACTTTTTTTCTCAGCAGTACATGGTGCATACTAAAAAAACTGACCATGTACTAGGGCATAAAAACCTCACAATATAGTGCAGAAAGACATAAGTAGTCAAAGCATCCTTTTCAGATTGCAATGCGATAAAAATTATTTGTAATAAAGAACCACGGAAAGATAAGCTAAAATTAATTGGAAACTAAATAATCTAATTCTAAAGAATGAGTTGGCCAAAGAACAAATCATAGAAACAATTATTGACTTCAATCAAGAGAATGACAATAATGAGACCACATACAAAACATATAGGATGTGGCAAAGGCAGTTTTTAGGGGAAGTATTATATCTCTTAATGTATCTCTTAATTAATTTCTTAATCTCTTAATAAAATTGAAATCAGGAAAACTATTGAATTAATAAAGAAAACCAAGAGCTGGCTTTATGAAAAAAACAATAAAATTGATAAACTTTTGGTCAATTTGATTTAAAAAAAGAAAGAAGAAAATCAAATTACCAGTATCAAAAATGAAAAAGGTAAATTAACATCCAATGAAGAGGAAATTAATACAATAATTAGGAATTATTTTGTCCAATTGTATACCCATAAGTTTGACAAACTTAGGGATATGGATGAATATCTACAAAAATATAAATTGCCCAGTTTAATAGAAGAAGGAGTAAAAACCCTAAATAACTCCATCTCAGAAAAAGAAATTGAGCCAGCCATTAATGAACTCCCTACGGAAAAAAAAAATCTCCAGGGCCAGATGATTTTACATGTGAATTTTACCAACATTTAAAGAACAATTAATTCCTATACTTTACAGACTATTTGGGAAAATAGATGAAGGAGTCCTACCAAATTCTTTTTATGACACAAATATGGTACTAATACCCAAAACAGGAAGAGGCAAAACAGACAAAGAAAATTATAGACCAATTTCTCTAATGAATATTGATGCAAAATTTTAAATAAAATATTAGCAAAAAGATTGCAGTAAATTATCATGAGAATCATACACTATGACCCCATAGAATTTATTCCAGGAATGCAAGGCTGGTCCAATACTAGGAAAACTATCAGCATAATTGACCATATCAACAACAAAACTAGCAGAAACCATATGATCATTGCAATAGATGCAGAAAAAGCCTTTGACAAAATACAACACCCATTCCTATTAAAAACACTAGAAAGTATAGGAATAAATGGAGCCTTCCTCAAAATTATAAATAGCATCTACCTAAAACCCTCAAGAAGCATTATTTGTAATGGGGATAAGCTAGTTGCTTCCCAATCAGATCAGGGGTGAAACAAGGATGTCCACTGTCAACCCTACTATTCAATTTGGTACTAGAAATGTTAGCTTTACCAATAAGAGAAGAAAAAGAAATCGAAGGAATTAGAATAGGCAAAGAAGAAACTAACTTATCACTTTTTGCAGATGATATGATGATTTACTTAGAGAATCCTAGAGAATCAAGTAAAACAAAAAACTACTTGAAATAATAAACATTAGCAAAGTTGCAGGATATAAAATAAACCCACATAAATCCTTGGCATTCCTATGCATTACTAACAAAGCCCAACAGCAAGAGATAGAAAGAGAAATTCCATTCAAAGATACTGTAGACACTATAAAATATTTGAGAGTCTATCTTCCAAGACAAACTCAGGGCCTATATGAACATAAATATTAAACACTCTTCACACGAATAAAGTTAGATCTAAATAAATGGAAAAATATCAGTTGCTCATGGTTAGGCAGACCTAATATAATAAAAATGACAATTTTACCTAAATCATTTATTCAGTGCCATACCAATCAAACTACTGAAAAATTATTTTAGAGAACTGGATGAAATAACAAAATTCATATGGAACAACAAATGGTCTAGAGGGAAGGTGGTCTAGCCATGCCAAATATTAAACTGTACTATAAAGCATCAGGCATCAAAACTACTTGGTACTGGCTAAGAAACAGAGTCATGGATCAGTGGACTAGGATAGGTACGCAAAATGCAGTAGTCAATAACTATAGCAATCTATTCTTTGATAAACCCAAAGAATCCAGCTTCCGGGCTAAGAATTCACTATTTCACAAAAACTGCTGGGAAAATTGGAAAATGGTAGGGCAGAAGCTGAGCATAGACCAATATCTTACACCATATACTAAAATCAAGTCAAAAATGGGTTCATGATTTAGGAATAAAGGCTGATAGTACAAGCAATTTGGGAAAGCAAGGAATAGTTTGCCTATCAGATTTATGGAAAAGCAAAGAATTCGTGACACAAGAGATAGAGAGCATTACAAAATGCAAAATGCATAATTTTGATTATGTTAAATTGAAATGTTTTTGTACAAAAAAAAGCCAATGCAACAAAGATTAGGAGGGAAGCCAAAATTTGGGAGAAAGTCTTTACTAGTATCTCTGGTAGAGGCCTTATCTCTAAAATATACAGGGAACTGAGCCAAATTGATAGGAATGCAAGTCATTTCCCAAATGAGAAATGGTCAAAGGATATGAACAGGCAGTTTTCAGAGGAAGAAATTAAAGATATCTATAGGCATAGGAAAAAATGCTTGAAATCACTACTGGTCAGAGAAATGCAAATCAAAACAACTCTTAGGTATCACATCACTCCTGTCAGATTGGCTAAAATGACAAAACAGGAAAATGATAAATACTGGATAGGATGGGGGAAAATTGGAACATTGTTACATTGCTGGTGGAGTTGTGAACCGATCCAGCCATTCTGGAGAGCAATTTGGAACTATGCCCAAAGGGCTATAAAAATGTTCACACTCTTTGACCCAGGAATACCACTTCTAGGGTGGTATCTCAAAGAGATCACACAAGTGGGAAAAGGACCCATATGTACAAAAATATTTATAGCTGCTCTTTTTACAGTAGCAAAGAATTAGAAATCAAGGGGATGCCCATCAATTGGAGAATGGCTGAACAAGTTGTGGTATATGAAGGTAATGGAATACTATTGTGCTATAAGAAATGGATAAGATAGGGACTTCATGATAACCTGGAAAAACCTACACAGTAAAATGCTGAGTGAATGGAGCAGAACCAGGGGAACATTAAACACAACCACAGACATATGGATTCTGTGATGACTAACCATGATAGACTTTTCTCTTTTCAGCAATACAAGGTTCAAAGACAACTCCAAAGGACTCATGATGGAGAGAGATATCTACATCCAGAGAAAGAACTATGGAGTCTGAAAGCAGATTGAGACAAACTGCATGCTCTCTGGTTTTTCTTTTTTTTTCCTCCTTTTTTTTGGTTTTTGTTTCTTCTTTCTCATGATTCGCTCCATCAGTCATAATTCTTTACAACTTCACTACTGTGTAAATAAGTTCAATGTGAAGTTATATGTAGAAGATATATCAGATTCCATGCCATCTTGGGGAGGGAACGGGGAGGGGGAAGAAAATCTGGAACTCAAAATTATGTGGGACTGAGTGTTGCAAACTAAAAATAAAAAAAAATCTTAATTATAAAAAAAGACATCCCTTCTCTGTAAAGGAGTGGGACAAGGGAGGTATTTTCTTATATTTCTTCTCTTTGGATATTATGGATCTTTGTTATTTTGAGACATTCAATTTTTATTATTTTATAATTTTGTTCTTTCCATTTTACATTGTTGGATTAATTTTTAATATTGTTTCCTTAGCTTTGCTTTTATGCACCACTTCATGTAAGTCTTCCATAATTCTCTGTAGTAATCATATCTGACATTTCTTAGAGCATAACAATTTTCCATTATATTCATGTGCCACAATTTGTTTAGCCATTCTCCAATTGATGGGAAATCTACTTTCCTCCCCAGTTCTTGTCTATAACAAAAAGTGGTTATAAATATTTTAATGTATACAGGGAGATTTTATTTTTTATCAATGACATTCTTGGCATATATGCCAAGTAATGGAGTATTTGGGTCAAAGGCTATGAATATTTGAATCACTTTATTCACAAAATTGAAAATTGCTTTCCAAAACAGTTTTATTAATTCATAGAACCACTGACAATGGGCTAATATCTTCCCAGAACACTTCAAATATCAATTATTTCCTTCTTTTGTCATTCTTTCAGTCAGTTTTTCAGTTGTGAGGAGAAACCTCAGGTTAAGTTTTATTTGCATATATTTATAGCCTTTGAGCGCTGGTCGTCTAAGGAATAGGTTTTGGTCTTAGATATTTCTGTTAGTTGGTCATATATAGCCAAACTTATCCAAGAAATATGATACAAAGATTTTTTCCAAATTTCACCACTTCCTAGCTTATGCTAGATTCATTGTGTTAGTTTGTACAGAAACTTTTCTATATCATATAATCAAAATTATGTATTTCGTCTTTAGTAATTGCCTTTATCCCATGTTTAGCTAAGAATTCATCTCCAGTTACAGTTATTTCAGGTGTATGATTCCCTTCTCTTTTAACTTCTTTATGCTATGATCTTTAATATCCAGGCCAAGTATCCTTTTTGAATTTATTGTGCAATGTGGTATAAGCAACTCATCTAAGCTCAATTTCTATCCTATTCTTTATAGTTTTTCTTTCAATTCTTGCCAAAGGGTAGTTTTTTCCTAAGTAATTTGTATTCTCATGGTTTTTGAGGACTAGGTTATTGTGCTTTATTATTTCTCATTCTCCCTTAGCAAGGCTATTATATTGATTTCCTTCTCTATCTTTTTTAAACAGTAGCAAACAGTTGTGATGACTACTACTTGATAATATAGTTAGATGTCTAAAAGTGCTGTTCCCATTTTAAGTTCTACTTCTTTCATTATTTGCCTTGATATTCTAGATATTTTGTTCTTCCACATTAATTTTTATCTTGAGTTCTATAAAGTATTTCTTTTGACTGTTTTAGCATTAAAATTTTAAATTACTTTTGTTAACACTGCTATTTTGTCATTTTGGTATGGTTAAAGCAAGGCCCACATTTTTTAACACCAATATTTTTTGCTATGACTCATGTGTGGGTTATCACAGAGCATGACAGTATTAAGAGAATTATGGTAAGCAAGTTCCCTGAATGACAAGGGAAAGATCCACTGTGCAGCTTGCAGCATATTGCAAACGACAATTTGTACACATATAGTAGCATAAAATGCATTATTGACAACATGCATGATAAGAGCAGATGAGCTCCTCCTAGAGTGAAAGTAAAGTATAGCTTGAGGATTGCATTGGTATCCACCTAATATTAAAAAGCTTCCCATGTTTTAGGTAAATCTTTAGTCAAGGAGTTACAGAAAGACTTAGAAAAGAATCACATGGGTTTAGATTGGATTTGAAATGTATACATTTATTCCCCAGGATACCCATATTGATGAGATTATGGCTCCATGAAATAAATTTTTCTAAGTACAGTAATATTCAACTCAAACAATTGTGGTATGTGAACATAAAATACAAAGTAAACTTTAATAAAATAACCATTTAATCAAACCACCATCCCTATCTGTACATCAGGAATCAGGATCTTGGCATATCACTTTGGAAAGATTCCTCATCCTTGCTGTACAGAGAAGGTATTGAATAGCCATCTGCAAATATAACTTCAGTAAAAAAAAGTCTATCCTCATTTGCTTTCTTTTTCTAATAAGCAATGCATTCTCATGGGAAAAAAATCTTAAAAAATAAGACATTTTGAAGACTTTGAGCAAGGAGGTCCATTAAAATGAGCACAGTACTTTTTAACACTTTGAACTCTCTTCTCTTACTGTCATCTCCTTTCTCCTAGACTTCATACATAGATCACAGGAATTTCTCACAAATTTGGAGATCCCATTGCTTTGTGTTCTTGGGCCTTGGAATATAAGAAGGTTTTGTTGTTGTTGTTGCTGCTGCTGCTGTTGTTTTGCATAAATAGGCATTTAAGTGCTTATTAAACTGAATTTAAAGTTTTTTTTAAATTTTTTTTCATTCCACTCAACCACAAATTTCATGAGGCCAAAACAGATATCTTGAATAAACTTTGGTTCTCCCCTAGCACCTAGCTCTAAAAACAAACGCATGTAGAAATGAATTCAATTTTTCAGCCTGATTAGACAGTATGACTGCAGCAACTGCTTTGTAATATCATATGCTACCAGTAGGTGCCACTGTCCAAAACATCACTATAGGAACACAGTGGCACAATAGGAATTTAGGGCATTTAGTGGCAACCTAAGACACTGTCCAGTTTTACCATATCATTTTTCAATCAAGGCATAGAATAGTAACAAAGGTGACATTAGAACCCAGGTCCTTAGAGCCCCAAGCAAGTGATCTATTCTAAAGGAAAAAAGAAACACCTTAAGTTGATACTTCAGAATCATTAAAATTAATTTTCTATTTAAATACATTTGTAATGCAACAAATCTTCTATATGCATATAGAAAAAAGAGTGGATCCCTGTAGGTTGGGATCTTGTTATAATGTTATTATTGGTAGAGCTGAAGATTAAATAAGGTGGTTCTCTCATGTGATCTCAAGATCACATCTAAGGTGATCTTGTGTCATAGACAATAATAATAATGGGTAATGTTTATATAGTACCATAAAGTTTGCACATTCCTTTACATATATTATCTTGCTTGATCCTCACAGCACCCCTGGAAGGTAGGTGCTGTTATATTTTATAAAGGAGGAAATTGAGGCAAGCTGAAGTTAAATGACCTGCCCAGGGCTATACATCTAGTAAATACCTGAATAAGATTAAAAAAAGATTTATGATTCTAAGCAAAACCCTATGCTACCCAACTGCCTCTGTAAGACAGTTAGCACAAGTTTTCAGTGTAGCTATAACTAGTTTTGTTATCATGTGTATATATATATTATATTATGCACATATATATATGAAGCAACACAATATATGTTATCTATAATATATATGTATATATATTGTGTGTATATATACATGTATATGTATTATACATATATTTGTGAGGTAACATCTACCTATCATATGCTTATCTGAAAATATCATTGTCAGCAGGAGTTTCTGTGAGGAATTGAATGACCTGGCCACTACTAGTGCAGGTCCTCATCACCTTGGCCCTAAATTATTGCATTTAGCCTGCTGATGGGTCTGCCTGCCTCATGTCTCTCCTCAGTCCAATCTATTCTCCCTCCTCTATCACCAAAGTCATTTTCTTACCATATCACCCCTCTACTTAATCAACTCCAGTGTCTTCCTAATGCCTCTAGGATCAAATTCAAAATATTCGCTTTGGCATTCAGAGCTCTTCATAATCTATCCCCCTTCTACCCTTCCAGTTTCCTTCTACCTTCCTTCACAATGTACACTCTTCAGTCCAGTTACACTGGTCTCCTGACTGTTTCGTGGAGAAGACACTACATCTCTCTGACTCTGAACATTTTCTCTGGCTGTCCTCCATGTCTCCAATACTTTTTCCTATGCTCCAACTACTGACCTCCCTGGCTTCTTTTAAGTCTCAGCTAAAACTCCAACTTCTATAGGAAGCCTTTCCAAACCCTTCTTAATTCCAGTGCCTTCTCATATCATATTTATCTTGTATATAGCCTGTTTTGTATATATTTGTTTGCATATTATCTCCCTTATTAGATTGTAAGCCCCTTGAGGACAGGGATTGACTTTTGCCTCTTTTTGTATCCCCAGCATTTGGCAAAATACAGTGAGATATAGTAACTATTTAATAAATGTTTATTGATTGATTAATAGTGAAGACATTTCCAAAGACAATCAATTAACAACCCCTGTTTATATAAAACTTTACATTTTACACCAAAGATCTTACCCTTTGTTTTTGGTCAATATAATAATTTATTAGACCTTATATGTTCTAGACACTGCAGTAAGTGTTATCAGGACTAAAGAGATAGAAAAAAAAACATAATCCTTGTCTTCAAGTTGCTTATGGTTTTTTGGAGAAGGTTAATGCCTATTGGAGAGGAATGCAGGACAAATTTTATAGTGATTATACTTACTTGAATAGATCCCAGGTTTTACCACTGTGAAAATTGTCCCTCCACTATCACAGATATTAATCTAGATATACATTCTCATCCTGTGTGACCCCTGAATCAGATTTTTTTGGGAAGAAACTACATGATCATGAAAAATTTTAAAGTAGAATATCCTCCATGGGCTAAAACTAACTGAATTTTGTTAATGCTTTCTCTACTTTAACCATCGTCAGAGAGTATTTTTTAAGAACAAGAATGACAAAGATCACACCAGAAAAACAAGACACTAAAAATAGGTACAAAGCACGGGAACAACTCGACTAGATAATAACAAGCACATAAAACTTGGTTTTGAAGAAAAATGTTGAAAGATGTGTTCTCAGCTAAGATAGTGAAAAGAAGATACTAGGTGTGGTGGAAAAAGCTCTTACACATCCATACAATTTTCCCTTGTTCACTTTCTGCATTTTTCATCTCTTGAAATAACACTCATCTAAGTATTGCTATCAGAATGTGTGTCACCTCTACAGTGGGTTCTGAAATGGAATCCTTCCTCTATAGCCTTCTCTTGTGTAAATGGCTTTTATAATTTTGATATATTACTCATAGCTATACTTTTGGTCACAGTGGATGCAGAGTGGGGAGAGGTAATGATGGTGGCTTACCTTATGATTCTAGACTAAGGCATCCATTATATCTATTTGTCAAAATGCTTTTAGCTGAAGCTGTGCTGCCTTAAATGTGTAACTTTATGGATGCATTTGGCTTTAAATAATGGCAGTCATTATAGAATATATAGTTTAGTTTTGATAGCAAAATAAATGCTTTTATGGCTTGTGGGTTTTGTTGTTTGTTGTGTTTTGTTTTCCAGAGAGAAACAAACCTAGCTCACTGTTGCAATAATGCATCAATTTTAAGGGCTTAAGATACTCTGAAGATAAAAAGTATACACTAAAATAAGAAGCCAGAGTTCTTAAGGAAAATATTATAAAGCACTTGATTAGTAGTTGAGTATGTAGGGAAAATTTCAGGAATAACGGTAAAATTTCAGGGTACAAGTCACATCCAATAGCATAACCTGTGCAGGAGGCACTAAGTACTCTTTAGACCAGTACTTGAACATTCTGTTCCCAACTTGAAGATTCTTTTCTTCTTTCAGCTGTTGCCCTCTGCTCCTGAATGTATGGTGCATGTCAGATGTGATTGAAGATAAATAGAGGGTGTTCCAGAAGGGTCCTGGATAAACAGTGTTTAAAGAAAGGGATCAATCTCCTGTTTATCTGGACATATACCACCTTCTTCCTGCTCCTTAGATTCAGGGGTCCTTAAACCAAAAGCGGCAATCTCTAGTTACCTTCTGTTGTCAGTTCTTGGAAATGAGAATATTCAGAAACAAGAACTTCAGGTTTTAGGAAAAAAGATAAATCGAATTTAATTTATTGTATCTCCATTTCCTTGCCAGTAAAACTGAACGTAAACATATGCATATATATAACAAATCAAATAAATACAATAAATGAAGAAGATGAGCAGAGTTTCTAAACTCTTTTTGAGTTATGGCCTGCTTTGGCAATCTGGGGAAGTCTGTGGACACCTCAGAATAACATTTTTAAATATATAAAATAAAATAATAGGTATTCAAAAGAAATCAACCATGTTAAATTGTTCTCTCTCTCTTTTCATCTGTGTCTCTCTGTCTCTTTCTGTCCTCTCTGTCTGTTTCTGTCTCTCCATATGTGTGTATATATATGTATATATGCATATATATATACATATATACACATATATGTGTGTGTGTAATATATATATATTATCTATCTATCTATACATATATATATATATATATATATTTGGATATTCCCTTCAACTACCTTAATATTTAGTTTCATGAGTTACAAATATCATCTTTCTATGTAGGAATGTAAACAAAACAGTTGAGCTTTAGTAAGTCCTTTATAATTTCCTCTTTCCTGTTAATCTTTTCATGATTCTCTTGATTCTTGTGTTTGAAAGTCAAATTTTCTATTCAGCTCTGGTCTTTTCTTTGAGAATTCTTGAAAGTTCTTTTTATTGAAAATCCACATTTTGCTCCGGAGTATTATACTCTGTTTTGTTGGGTAAATGATTCTTGGTTTTAATCCTAGCTCCTCTGACCTCTGGAATATCATATTCCAAGCCCTTTGATCACTTAATGTAGAAGCTGTTAGATCTTGTGTTATCCTGATTGTGCTTCCACAATACTTGAATTGTTTCTTTCTAGCTGCTTGCAATATTTTCTCTTTGATCTGAGAACTCGTGGAATTTGGCTATAATATTTCTAGGAGTTTTCTTTTTCAGATCTTTTTCAAGAGGCAATAGGTAGATACTTTCACTTTCTATTTTCCCCTCTGGTTCTAGAATATCAAGGCAGTTTTCCTTGATAATTTCTTGAAAGATGATGTCTAGGCACTTTTTATGATCATGGCTTTCAAGGAGTCCAATAATTTTTAAATTGTCTCTCCTGGATCTATTCTCAAGGTCAGTGGTTTTTCCAACGAGACATTTCATGTTGTCTTCCATTTTTTTCATTCTTTTGGTTCTGTTTTATAATATCTTGATTTCTCATAAAGTCATTAGCTTCCAATTAATCCATTCTAATTTTTAAGGTAGTATTTTCTTCAGTGGTCTTTTGGACCTCCTTTTCCATTTAGGTAATTCTGCCTTTCAAGGCATTCTTCTCCTCATTGGCTTTTTGGAGCTCCTTTTCCATTTGGGTCTGTCTATTTTTAAGGTGTTATTTTCTTCAGTATTTTTTGGGTCTCCTTTGGCAAGTCATTGATTTGTTTTTATGATTTTCTTGCATTGCTCTCATTTCTCTTCCCAATTTTCCTTTACTCCTCTTACTTGCCTTTCCAAATACTTTTTGACTTCTTCCATGGCCTGAGACCAATTCATATTTTTCTTGGAGGCTTTTCATGTAGGTTCTTTGACTTTGTTGACTTCTGGCTGTATGTTTTGGTCTTCTTTGTCACCAAATAAAGATTCAATAGTCTGAGTCTTTCACTGCTTGCTCATGTTCCCAGCCAGCTACTTGACCCTTGAGGTTTTTGTCAGGGTATGACTGCCTTCAGAATGGCGAGCGCTTTGTCCCAAGCTTCAGGGGCATTGCGTCGCTGTTTTCAGAGCTACTTCTACACAGTAAGCTCTGCCACACCAGCACTCCTCCTCCCCTCAGAACCATCGACTAGGACTGTGACCTAGATCCAAGCAGGGCAAAGTAAGTAAACTCTGCCTCTGTGCCAGCAAAGTGCTCCCTGCACTCCCTCTCTAATCTGTTGCTTTATTCCTTTCACTGGGTGGGCCTGGGGCCAGAAGCAACTGAAGCTGGAGTTGTGGAAGCAGCCACAGGAACTTCCTGCTGTGGCTGCTGCCATACCACACCACCGCTGCCACCCTTGGGGCTGGGCCTGACCACACACTTCTCTCCCCCTGATCCAGCAATTTTCCCACTGACCTGTTGTCTTTGATGTGAGAAGTCTGGTAACTGCTACAGCTCAGTGATTCATGGATCTAAGGACTGCTCTGCCTGATCTTCTCAGCACCTGGTCTATCCTCGCGAGGCCCATGCTGACCTGCACTCCGTTCCCAGCATAGTGCAATAGACTCTTCCTAGCCACCATGCAGTCTGTTTTGGGCTAGAGACCTGCTTCCCTCTGTTATTTTGTGGGTTCTGTAGCTCTAGAATTTATTTGGAGCCATTTTTTTACAGGAGGGATTTGGGGGAGAGTGTACATGAGTCTCTGTTTTCCATCTGCCATCTTGGCTCCACCCCGCCACCCCAATATTTTTTAAAATTGTGAAACAACCTTTGTTTTAAAGTAGCTTACATTTCAATGAAGGACATCACATATACATGCATGTCTATGTACAAATAAATAAAGAATGAATACACAGTGTAGGGCAAGAGAGAACTCTAGAAGTTGGGGGCTTAGGGAAGCCTCTGCAAAAGGTGCCAAAAAGTTGAGTTTTGAAAGAAACTAGGGATACCAATTAGTGGAGAAGAGACAGGTGCTCTTTTGAGGAAAGAGAAACAGCTAATGAAAGTGCATGAAGATAGGACATGGAGTATCATGTGTGACTACAGCAAGTTGTCCATAGGGATAGGCTATAGAAGATGTAGAGGGACATAATGTTGAACATTGGAAAGGTAGAGAGGGATTAGGTTATACTGCTAAATGACACACAAAATAACTTATATTTGAACTGAGAGATAATAGGAACCATTGAAATTTTTTTTTTGGTGGGGGGAGTAGTTATAAGGTCTCACCTATTATTGGCAGACAGCTGATAGTTAGATTCTGGTGGCAAGAACCTGAAAAATATAATGTATGATCCTGATTCCTTCCTCGCCTGCCATCAATTTATTTTATCCTCTTCTATAAAACAATTTGCACTTTTTGTTTTTAAGCAATAAAAACATCAGTTTTGTACTTTGTGTTTACTCAACTGTATACAATTTTTCCCCTCAAAGAATACAATGATTCATTTCTGTGATAGTATGCCTAGACCTTAACACAGTGGCTAGAATATAATAGCCACGTGACAAAGACCTGTTGAATGAATAACTGAGTGAAGCCATGAATGATTGATTTTTGGCAATTATATGTAGAAATGCAGATGCTTTGAGTGATTTATATTTTAGTTCTTTATCAAAGTTATTTACTATGATGATGATGACAATCATGACTACGACAATGGTAAGGACAACTACTACTACTACCTTGTATTGTCTAGAGAGAGTGGGAAGGTGGAATATGATTGTTTTAATAATGATAATGATGATGATTATAACTAATGTCTCTCTAGAATGTATTAAGTGCCAGGCATTGTGCTAAGTGCTTTACAAATATTTTATCTTGTTATCCTCATAACAACCCTGGAAAACACGGGCTTTATCATACCAATTTTACAGATGAGGAAACTGAGGAAAACTGAGGTTAAGTGACTTGTCATGGTTGCTCAAGTAATAAATGTCTGAGGTCAGATTTGTATTCAGGTTTTCCTGATTCTAGACCAAGTGATCTATAGATTTTGCCTCTTTGCTGCCCCCTACTTGTTCTTAACAGAATTTTTTTCCCATATATTTCAGCTTCCTGTTTGCAGACATTTTGTGTTGTATTTTTGCATTTAAATTCATGAATAATATTGGTCTATATTTTAGTTTAGCTTTACCTTTGTTTGGCATAGGTATCAGTCTATGTTTGTGTGTTGGTAAGCAAAATGGGCTCCTTAGCACTTAGTTCAACAAGTGCCCTTGAAGAGTTTGGCTTTTGTTTGCTTTGAGTAATTCAGTGTATTTCATTACTTACTTACTTACTAAGTCTTACTAAGTGCTAAGCCCCAGGCCCAAACCCCTATTAGGTGTAAATCCTATGTGGGTGTGGATTGGTAACTAAGGTGGGGCCCAAGGTGGGGCTAACTACAGGGAGGGCCTAGTTTACATGTCTGGGACAGCAGAGGCTCTTAGACCACGTGGGTTTAAGTCACCTCTTTGTGACGATTTTAGGTCATGTGGGTGAGTTGCACATGTGACTCACCCCTGACTCTGAAAAAGATATAAAACCAGGGGTTGGCCTCCTCTTCCTTGGAGCTCATTCCCGAAGCAGTGGTGGCATGTGACTCTAGGCCAGCCCTTGTTCTGAGCTCCCTGGCTGAACCTAGATATTTATAACTATGAATCTGTATTTGGTCTGTCTGTTTATGTTTGTAATTTGTTTGTAATTTGCTCTGAAGTTCAGTGTGCTGGTCTCTTCCCCAGAACTAAGTGAATGATATTTGTATGCTGAATTAAAGTAAGCTTGTCAACCCTTTCACCTTGCTTTCCTTAGTTAAGCAGATCAAAAGAACCTGTGCTGCTGGCAGCTTTCTGGGTGCTGGCTGTGGATGGATCTTACACGCCCACAGAAGCTGCTAGCTGGATTGTTGAAACAGTTTGTACCCCCAAAAGTGGTAGCTTCCCATCCTTCTATATGTTTTGAAACAGTCTGTAAAGTATATGTTATTCATTCTTAAGTGTCTCCTAAAACTTACTTATGAATCTATTTGAGGATCGTTAACATTTTGAGGGGAAACACTGTTGTTGGCTTGTCTGACTTTTTCTGAAATTGGTCTATTTTGGCTATTCACTTCTTGTATTGTTATTTTTATTTTATATTTTGTAGGTAAATGTATTTCTTATAACTTCTCATTTTATTAGCATAGGTCTGTGTATAGTAATCTCTGGTGATATTCTTGATTTCATTTCAATTTTTCGGTGGTCTTTCCTTCCTCATTTCTTGGTTTGGGAATTCAGGTTTGCCTTCCTTTTTTTGTTATTAGATTTACTCTTTGTTTATTAATTTTAGTTTAATTGTTTAATTTACTCTTGAAAGGATAGCTACTGGTTTTGTTTATCTTTTCAATTGTTCTTTTATTTTCAGCTATATTTATATCAACTCTGAAGTTTTCTTTTCTCCTTTCTTTGTTTCTTTCTTTCTTCACCCATTCATTCATTATTTATTTATTTATTCATTCATTCATGTATTTATTTATGTTGTGTTTATATCTACTCTGATCTCTTCTTACTCTATACTACATTTCTTGGTGCTCTTATCAGCTTTCATGGATTTAATTACCATCTCTAATGTATCATTCCCAAATTTATCTTTCCTGCCCCAATCACTCTGCTGCTCCCTGATTCACATTTCCAATTGCCTTTCAGACATCTCAAATGGGGTGTCCAAAAGACACTTTAAACTCAATATTTCCGAAACAGAACTCATCTTTTCCATTACATCTTTTCCCCCTCCTATTTTACCTATTAACTACAGAGGATAACACCATCTCCCTAGGTTCACAATCTAGATGTTATTCTGAGTTCCTCACTATCTCTCACTACCCATATTCAGTTGTTGCCAAGGCTTGCCAATTTTGCCTTTATGACATCTCTCAAAAACACCCCCTTTTCTCCGTTGACACTGCTACCTCTCTAGTGTAGCTCCTCCTCATCGCACAACTGGATCATAGCAAGAGCCTGCTGGTGGAACTATCTGTATTGAATATATCCCATCTTTCATTCAGTCTTTCCATCTTTCATTCAGTCACCCAAGTAATTTTTCTAAAGCTCAGGTCTGACCATATATCTCTCCCACTCAATAAACTCCAGTGGCTCCCTATCACCTTCAGGAGCAAATACAAAATGCTCTACTTGGCATTTAAAATTCTTTATAACCTAGCACCTTCCTGCCTTTCTCATTTTCTTACATCTTAGTCCCGACAGGTTCTTTTCAATCCAGTAGCATATACCCCCTGATTGTTCCACAAACTAGAAACTCCATTTCTTGGCTCAGGGCATTCTCTTTCTGGCTGTGCCTCATGTCTAGAATGCTCTTACTCCTCTGCTCCACTACTGACCTCTCTGATTCCTTTAAGAACCAATGAAAATCCCATCTTTTATGAAAAAAAAACTTTTCTAATCCTTTTAAATTCTAGTGCCTTCCTCTGATAATTATTTCCTATTTATCTTCTATATACTCTATGTGTTTGTATTTTTTTCTTCTTCAATAGATTGTTAGCTTCTTGTGGCAGAGGCTCTCTTTTACCTTTTTTTTTCATGTCTGGTGCCTGGCACATAGTAGTTGCCTGGTGTTTCTTGATTGAGTTATCCATTTTTTCCTAATTTCGCTTGGTTAATTGATTTATTCTTTGTCTAAATATGTTTAGAATATATTTAATTCATTAAGTTTTCTCTTTTTTTCTTTCTCTTTATTGATGTGTATATTCTAGGCAATGGATGTCTCTGAGTTCTAATTTACGGCATCCCATTGATTTTGATATATTATAGCTGTATCATTACATTTTATGTACTTTATGATTTTTAAAATAATAGGATCTTGTGCCTAAACATAATTTAATGAGCATTTTTGGTTTCTTTCTATGTAGACTTGTAGAGAAAGTATAGGGTAGTGGGATAAGCATTGAACTTGGAGTCAGGAAAACCTAGGTTCAAATCCTTTATTTGGAACTTATAAGCTATATGATCTTGGAAAAATAATTTAATCACTCTGTGACTCAGGCATTATTCTAAAGCTAAAAGTTATAGATAAGTTGTGCTATGCATAATAGATTATGCCTTTGATATGTAAGCATATAGATTTATTCTGTAGATCTTTATTTGGTACTAGTATAAGAGAATTGTTTATAATCACAGTGTATAGAATCTCTGCTTTTCTATACTGATATATTCTTCATGGCCAATATATGATTTTTTTCTGAGTTCTGTGAATTCTGGGGAAAAGAAAAAATATCATTTATTTATTTATTTATCTATCTATCTATCTATCTATCTATCTATCTATCTATCTATCTATCTATCTATTTATTTATGTGTTTTCCATTGATTTTTCTATATGTCCATTAGTTATAATAATAATAATAACAACTAGTATTTATATAGTACTTGATGGTTATCTCACAATAACCTTTAAGGTCAGTGCTATTATCATTTCCATTTTATGTATGAGGAAACTAAGAATGATTTTTTAAGTACTTGCCTAGAACCAGATGAGTGACAGATAGTGACTAAGTTAGACTGTGAACTCAGGTCTTCCTAACTGCAAGTCCAACATTCTATCCACTGTACCACTTAGCTGTCTTTTTGTTTTTGGTTTTTAGTTTTCTGCTTAGTTTATTTAATACTCTAGTTGTGTGATCTCTTCTTTTTTAAATATCTATTGGAATAGCCACAAAATTAAAAATGGAGTGTTGAAATATCCCTCTCTCTATTTTTTAAATCTATTTTTCTTATAAAGCTGTAAAGTTTGCTTTTACGAATTTTGCTAGAATTGTTAGGTGAGTATTAGCGAAATAGTGTCTATATTGAACCTTTTAACATCATATTACATCTTTTTACTTCTTTTGCTGCTTTCTGTTTTTTCCTTAATTTATATTTGTCTGATATAAATTAGTGCCCCTCATACTTGTTGTGATTTGGAAATGTGCAAATTTTAGACATCCTTTGCTATAAAACTATTTATATCTTTCTAGACTAAATATGTTTCCTGTAAGCAGCTTATTAATTGATTTTTTTTAAAATTTCTTTTGGGATGTTCTTTTTGTGGAATTTGTCATGCTTTTAGCATTGCATTTATAAAGTTTATGTTTTCATTTTCATTGTTTATTCTTTTAGAAGAAAGTACATAACTTCTTACTCATTATTATTATTATTCCAAATTTGAAAGAACTCATTTTAACAAAGTTATTCTGTCTTATATTAATAACAGTGAAGTTAATTTTTAGCTTTGACTTCTTTGTTAAAAAGAGCAACTTCAATTTGGGATTACACTGTACTACTTCCCTTATTTATATTGGATATTTTTCTTTTTTTTCTTGTCTGTTTCTCTGAAACATTTTTCTCTAGCTTTTAGTAATGCAGTCAGTAGAGTGCTCTGAGAGCTCTTACATCTTGTTTGTGAAGCCAGTGGTACATTAGGAATAGGTTTATCTTGATTTGAGAAGTGCACACTGTTATTCTAACTCATCTTTTTGTTTGAGAGGTGTTTATTGTTCAAGTACTTCCTTTGAGGGGATATATCTTTTTGAAAATTTTTCAAAGCACATCTTTTTTTTTTTTTTAGATTGGAGCATATTTTTATTTTCTTTATTATTCTTGATTTTTTTGGTCAATGTTTTCTTTTGAAACATAGCTAATATGGATATGTTTTCCATGACTGCACATGTAAAATCTATATCAAATTGCTTGCCTACTCAACAAGCAGTAAGGAGATGAGAGAATTTGGAGCTAAAAATTTTAAAAATCAAATGATAAAATATTTTTGTAATTGAGAAAAAGTTTTTTTATTTAAAAACAAGGTGATAAAATATATTTTTAAAAATGCTGCCTTGGACTTCAGAAAAACCTAGAAAGACTTACATGAACTGATGCTGAGTGAAATGAGCAGAACCAGGAGAACATTGTATATAGTAACAGCCACATTATGTGATAACTGATAGACTTATCTCTTGAGTAATGCAAGGATCTAAGACAACTCAAAAAGCCACATGATGGAAAATGCTGTCCACATCCAGAAAAAAGAACTATAGAATCTGAATGCAGATCAAAGCATATTATTTGCTCTCTCTTTTTTTGTTTCTTCTTTTTTATCGTTTCTCCCACTGGTTCTAATTCTTCTGTACAATGTGACTAAGGTGAAAATAAGTTTAATATGAATGTACATGTTTAGCCTATATCAATTTACACACGGTCTTGGGGTGGGGGCAGGGGAGAGATGGGGAGAAAACTTGGAACTCAAAATCTTATAGAACTGAATGTTGAAAACTAAACTAAAATAAATTAATGATAATAATAATAATAATAATAAGTACTTTGAGACCTGAAATTGTGGATGAATTTACAGAGAGGAACAGAAAGCTAAAGCATCTTAAAAAACAACAACTATAAAAACTATTGCCATAGAGTGATTTTATAATTCCAAAGAAAATCAAACTAAAACTCATGACTCTGCAGTCAACAGCCCAGTTGAAAGTTTCCTTCTCAGGTTTTACAGAATCAGCTTCAGCAGACATCTAAGCACCAGTCACCTCGACTCCTTGCAGTCGATTTGCTGAATAGGTGTAACTGTGCTCCGCTTAGCTCCCCCTTCTGCCCCACCCCCATTCCCAGTTTAGACAATAAATATGGTGGCAGCTAGACATCTTAAAAGAGAAAAAATCTGACCTGTGTCCCCTGAAAAATTACTAGTGCTGTTCTCAACAGTATGATGGGAAATGGAAGTGTGTATCATCCTGGAGAGACAAGGCACAAGTTTCATTGCACTATGGTAAGGAAGACTTGGAGAGACAAGAACAAGAAGGCCAAAGTGGGGAACATTCTCACTAACACAAATAAGTGGCTATTTGGTCAGTTTCATAAGCTTCCATCAATTAAAAGGAAATTTTATCTTATAGCTGTCCAAAGGGGAGAAAATCATTCTTGCCTTCTCAGAAGGTAGGGCTAATGCAGAGACCAAGAACCCAGTCCTCATAAAACTTTTCTACATCTCCTAGTGGCAGAAACATGAGTTCCCAAATGAAGCTCCTTAAAACCTAGTGTGGTAATAACATCTGTGAGGAAACAAGATGCAGCCCTTCAGGGCAAATGGCTAACCCAAGCACCCCTGATTGGGGTGGGAAGGTCCACAGCTATATAGAGGCATAAAGATCACAAACAACTCAGTTCTCAGAAATTCCATACATTTACATAGCATGTCTGAGATACACTTTTAGTGATTAGAATTGCTTGACTCAACCTGAACACTGTCCACTTGGGGAAACTGTTTGTAGTCTTGCCAGGCAGCACTCTCCATCCTGGGAACATCTATCTCCTGGTCAGGGAATGGGGGTGGGTCTCAGCTAGGGTTCTCAGTGCTCAGGTGTGTCTGACTGAATGGGGAAAACTTAAATCTTGTCTCCAGGTCTCAGGCTTGTTCCTTCAGGTGAGCAACAAGTGATAATGGGAGTTCACAGAGGGATGTTGGCATGTGGCTCTTCTTGTTCCCTTGGACAAAGGAGCTTATCAGTTTTCCATGAGGCTTGTGGTTTTGGTCTGGCTCCTGGGAGTGTCAGCCAGCTTTGTGGACAGGTACTCCAATTCTTAGCGTCCATTCTCAGAAGCCTCATCAAGATTCATTTCATTGGCTTCCTTTACATTCCTCTTGTGTTCTATGATCTGCTGGAGCTGATGCACAGCATATTCGGGCTTGGTGGTCAGAGGGCCAGCTGGCACCGTCATACAGAGGACATCAGACACCATGTGTGGGCACAGACAGCCAACCAACAGAGTGCTGCCTGGGCTATAGTGGGTCTGCTTGTGATAGAAAAGGAGCACATCTAACCTCAAAAGGGAAGTTGGTGGATAAGACCTTGCAAAGGCTCTCTGGGGTACATGGGAAATTCTTTAGACGCACAAATTTAAATGGATTAAGCCTGGTTTTCTCTCCAAGTCCCTGCTCTTCTGGTAACTAGTAGAATCTAAAATCAGTTTGGCAGTCATAGACAGTGTGTCCCCTCCAGCACATCACATCTAGAACATAGTAGATCTGGTTCAGTTCACTATACGTGCTATCCAGAATTGTGTAGTTGTTCTCGGTGGATGAGGTGCACTTATTGCCTCCAGGAAGGAGGGAAGGAAACCTGTTAATACCATACCTGCTCTTGTAGTGGAACCCTTGGAGGCCACAACAAGGTCTCTTTTCCACACAGGACACACCACTGCAATCCACTCCTGCCCCAGATCTGAAGGGACGTCAATCAGCCACTCGGACAGCATCAACTGGTTAGCATAGCGCCTTGGCAGCTTCTTGCCACCGTCAATGTCCATCCTTTCCCCTTCCTCACCGTCTTCATTATCCATTCCGGTCCAGTCACCCTCGGCCAATCTCCTGGCATGATTCACATAGTCTAGTCGCTTGGGCTTCTGAAGCTCCAGGAGTTTCCGGGGCCTTAAGCCCTGTTCCAAGTAGCCGTACTTAGAGTTGTACTGTGACAGGCGAGAGTGAGTCGCTGAGGGGCTGTTCAGGTCTTGGGAGACTGAAAAACTGCTTGCCAGAGTTTAACTCAGCTCCTCCATGTTCCGTAGTGGCGGCTGCCGAGAGGGGCCGGGAGGGGTGGGGGTGGGGGGTTCCAGGGCAGGGGCCAGCACACCTGGACTCTCTGGACAAGGCTCGCGCAGCCACTTCCGTCACGCTGAGCAGCCCCCGCCAGCATATCTGCTTCTTAAATCCTCAAGTTGTGTATTCAGCTTTACTGGCTAAGTAATTGTAGTTCGTGGTCATGCTTCTTCGTTTTGTAAAGGCCGAATTCCAATTATTCTTATCCTCCTTTGTCAGTTTTCAAAAGTCCACTGAGTTCCTAATCAGTGTTCATTGGTCAATATCTCTGTTCTTGTGCCAACAAAATGTTTTTAAAACTTATCATAATGTCAGAGTTTAAATATCGTGTGCTAAGTTATTTTATATTTTGGGTTCTATTTTGTTTGAGTCCTACGGATTTTTCTATATGTTTTGCCTGTTATTTTCTCAAATTCTTGAAAATTTTCTTTGAGAATCTCGATTTTTTTGGTTCTTCCAAGCTCTCAGTGATATCACTAATCAAGAATTCTGCATCATTATCTATTTTACATGTCTGCCGCATGGTTTTAGGCATCCCTTACCTCCCTGTTTTGGACTACACCTGTTATTTTGTTGATTTTCTATGATCTTGATGAGGTAATTTCCTTTATTCATGCAGATAAGCACCTGTTCTACAAGGTATAGTCATAGAGAGCTACTTTGAATGTTTTGCAACAATTTAGATAATTTAATGAATTTTTGAACCTGTATTTTTTTCGAGCTCCTCACAATTGAATGTAATTATATTTTCTAACACAGTAACTTTACTAATTTTTGCATCTATAGATTCTTTGATTTTTTATTTTCAATAATTATAATTCTTTCATTTTTCTTCCTATTATTTTTGCTTGCTCTCTTTTTGATCCCCAATTGATTTGCTCATGTAATTAAATCTTTTTTTTCATGTTTTTTTCTTTTATATGGTATTATTATTATCTCAGCATTTTCAATTCAGGCTTAACTTCTGTGAATGTGTACTTTTGTCCATTTGAGATATCCCTCTGTCTTCTGTTTACTGTCTTCATTGTTTTTATTTTTGCTGATATAATATTGTCTGCTGTGTTATATTTTTAAACTGTGTCAGGGTTCTTCTTTGCTTTTGATTGATTTTTACTTGTTATGCTTTTTGAAAGTGTTTTTTCTCTTGCTGCTACTTTTTGTTGTTGTAGCCATTTTGCGGGGAACATGGGGTGGCTCCGTTTAATGCTTTTACCCTGCCCTCTTGGATCCAGCCCAGCTTAGATTTTTATACATAGAGCCAGCACATAAATTCTAGCATAATGACACTAGAACATCCATTTCAACTTCCCATCAGATAGTGTGACTTCCATTCAAGGTTATCCCTAATATTTATTTTAATATGATTTCAATATGTTAGAGAAACACATAGTATGATATTCTCCCATACTCTGTTGCCTAAGGACAGCCCATTGTGCAAGTGTGATAAAATAAAAATAGAATTTCAGCCCTCTGTCAGTTGGAGAACTAATTTGAGGAGGAGGGAAGAATAAAGCAAAAAAAAAAAAATAGGTCTCAGTTTTGGTTAGAAAGAGATTTGACACAAATGAGTGCTACATTTTCATATAATCTAGAAGTGGGTTGTGATATTCTAGGTAATTAGGAGGTGTGTTGTTAAGCAAAATTGTCTCATTAGCATGGCTTTTGTTTCTTTTGAGTGGAAGTACTTTCAGCTGTTAAGTGCTAAGCCCCAAGCCCAGAAAGCCCATTTCACAAGGGCAACTAGGAGGCCAAAGAAAAGCAAGAGAGTATTTAGCCAAATCATGTTCACTGGCCTCACGTTCCTGCTCGCACTCGGGTGAGCCCCGCCGCCGCTGAAGTCCACAGCTTCCTGCCTCCGCAGCTTCTGGCTTCCGCAGCTTCTGGCTTCCACACCTTCCGCTGCTGCCATCGCTGAAGTTGTCTCCCAGCTCACCCCTCCTCGCAGTCGAGCTTCCGGCTTCTCAAGCCCCGCCTCAATGACCAGAGACCATTGGTTCCCGAGCTGGCCCCTCCTAAGTCACCAATCCACACCCACACAGGTTTCACACCTGA
>CM053622.1:260452387-260471530 GCA_028646595.1 Phalanger gymnotis | reverse complement strand
TGATTCAGCTGTGGGCACTAATTACCTCTGTTAACTACCTCTTTGTTTCTGTATCCTATAAATTCTGCCTTAAACCTGGAGTCGGGGTCTTCATCACTAGG
Source organism: Phalanger gymnotis (assembly GCA_028646595.1). Lineage (NCBI taxonomy): Eukaryota > Metazoa > Chordata > Mammalia > Diprotodontia > Phalangeridae > Phalanger > Phalanger gymnotis. Next base: position 260,471,429 of record CM053622.1, on the reverse strand, counting down.
ATGGAGTCCCTGGTATGCCAGTAATAAAGAGCTCTAGATGATTGCCTAATCCTGTTGTCCCTGGTCTCTTTCCATTCCCAAGCAAACGAATCTAACACAAGAAATAGGCAAATTCTGTGATGGAAGATGAAGTTCTTGCAAAGGAGCAGTTAAGGTCATTTTTCTGTTGGTTTCATTTGCAAATGAAATATGATCTGTTGTTTTTAAGCAGAGGGTTCAAGATCATCCACCAGCACATCTTCAAATTAGATTTGTGTAAAGTCAGGATGTTGACTCACAGAAAGATGTGTGTTGTTAGTTCTATACCTCTGTCAAAGACAATAATAAGTTTGCCTTCTTACTACAGAATTCTCATGTCAATGGCTGAAACTTTTTGCAACTGAAGACCAAAAAAGCAAATTTATTTTGTTTGGGAGAAGAGGGAGAAGATATGCTGTACCTTCTTCAGTGAAGGTGAGACAGAAAACTTAACTGAGTGTCATTGGAGAGTTGAAAAAAACCAACCCCAAACCTCCCAAAACAAACAAAACTCTGCTACCACCAGAAATAAAGTTTTCATCTAACATGATTCAATATCCTACTTATCTTGATGCAAAAGCTAAGAACTATATCTCTGGGTGGATGTGATGTTTGCTGAAAATAGCAGACAGCAGACAGCAATAGCAATGCTGTTAGAACAAGATATTACCCTTCTTTGGACCAGTAACTAAACACTCCATTTCCTGGAATTGCATAAATGTTATGTATTTGTCTCTCTGCACATCTGAGTTTGGGAAGCAGGACATGGTGTACCCTGAAAAAAGCTCTCAAGGTCATCGTTTTCACAATAGAATGGCAGATGCCCCTGCTCCCTCTCTCAGAGACCAAAGGAAAACATGGCATATCTGTGAGGGCCTTCACTTAAAAAACAATCAAAGAGAATGAAAAAATGCTCTTTTTGAACACCTACCAAAGCTTTCCCACAAGTCAGATACTCCACAAAACCAACAAAAAAGAAAAAAATCCACCCTCTCCCAAATAAGATCTCATTTCTGCCTAAGCTCAGAGGGACAGGGGTCTGGGTGTACTGCTCACATTCTCACTGAATAGAAAATTTCCACAACCTCTGGATTCCCCTGGTCTGGGGTAGATAACATCATCATTATAAGTCGTTGAAAGGGAAGGCTAGCTTCATTCATTTATGGGAAGCTGAGACCATCCAATCCTTTCTCAATGACGGTTTCTTTCTCATTTTATTGCATTGGAAACCTGTTCCAATTGAATTCCCATCACCTCCTCTGTCTGGAGTAGGCGAACCCTCACAGACAGTACAAAATGTGGGCATTAACCATATTATTAGCATCATGAACAATATGACTTTATTCCCTGTAAAAATGAAGATTGGGACACTAGGCAGCCACTATACTAATCATATATGCCCTTGTCTCTGTCCTGCGCTGGCTGATTATCCAGTGTATTGGAAAGAATGGTCAAAGACTTTGCAATCTGGGTAGCAGAGTGAGTTGTTATTATCATCCTTATCTGAGCATTCCTGTGTATGAAAGAGACTCTGTGTGTTTGTGTGTGTGTGTGTGTGTGTGTGTGTGTATGTAGCCATTATATTTCATTTTCTTGAAGTTGCTGAAGAATAGGAAATGGCAGAAAAAGATTTTGTTTTTGTCAGAACAGTAGTTGATGAAGTATACGGTTAGCAAAGTTTACAACTAAGTGAAAGAAGGGACATAGTACCAGGGAGAGTTTCTTCATTTGGGTTGGATCATATGACCTCTAAAGTTCCTTCTAGCTCTAAATATAGGATCCTATGATTCAACAAATGGTAAAGTAAACAAAGATGAGTGCTGAATCAATCAATCAATCAGCATTTTAGTGTTTACTATATGTCAGACACTATGATAGATGATCAGAAAACAAATAAATATACGATACCGAATACGAATACAATACAGAATTACAAATACAAAATATAAATACAACAAACAGTTCCTGTCCTTAAGGACCTTACTTTTTTTTTTCCAGAGAAGAGAACACATATACATTCACATACATGCCTATGCGTATCTTTGTGTATTTATATATATATATGTATATATATATAACATATATATACATATATATGTACATGCATCTATTACACCAAATAAGTATGTTAGTTTTTATCTTTTCTATTTTTAATTTTATCATTTTCAATAAAAATTGAAATTTTCCATTTAATTGGTTTTATCTTTTTTATTTTATCTTTTTCAGTGGAAAAGATAATGAGTTCCCCTTTGCGCATGTCGAATTTGAGATACCTTAAGGATATCTAATTTAAAATATTTAATAGAAGATTAATGATGAAACATTGGAATTTAGGGGAGAAGGGGAAGGTGAGTATGTAGATCTAGAAGTAATTTATATGGAAATGTTAACTGAACTTATGAGACCTGATCAGGTCATGAAGACAGAATGTACGGAAAAAAGAGAAGAGAACCCAGAACAGAACTTTGGGAGATAACCATAGTTAGAAAAGAGTATATGTATGACAGTCCAACAAAAGAAACATACAGGTAGGAGGAGAACCAAAAAAGAACATGTCAAGTCAACATGCATTAATTAAACTATTAATTAATTATATTCCAGGTACTGTGCTAAGCACCAGGTACACAAAGAATGGTATAAAATAGTCTCTTGCTTTTAAGGAGTTCACAGATAGAACATGCAAAAAACTGTGTACAAAATGATATACATGGGATAAATTAGAGATAATTATCAAAGTAGTATCCTGAAAATTCAGAGAATGGACTGTATTCAGAAGGAAAACATGGTCAACAGTGTCAGAAGATACAGAGAGCTAAAAAAGGATGATTATTGAGAGAAAAGCTTTCTAAATGTAGCAATTAAGAAATCATGGCTGTTTTTGGAGTGAACGGTTCCAGTTTAATGATGATGTTGGAAGCCAGATTTCAAGGTGTCGAGGAGTAAGAAGAGAGTAAGAGGAGTCCAGACAGCTTTTTCTCAGAGTTTGATTGTGAAAAGGCTAAGAGATATAGGACAAAAGCTTGAAAAGGATGGTAGAGTAAAATAACCGATTTTTTAGGATGGGGGAGACCTGGGAGTATTTGTTTGCAATAGGGAATGTGGCAGTTTTTAAGAAGAGAGTAGAGAATGAATCAGTAAAGAGCTTAGAGATCTACCAGATAAAGCTATAAGAACTACCATTAGATCTTGACCTACTAGTCAGTATTGCAGCCCCAGTTCATCCCTTTTTCATTCCCTGAAAAAACACCCACATGTGTAACTAAAAAGCAACCTCAAAAATACCCAGGATATGAGCATCATTCACTAAGGTAAAATTGTTCCTATCAAAAGTAGTTGAAAAACATTCAAAGTCCTTATTCATTCTTATGCAGTGTACTTTGGATTGAATGACATAGCATTTTGTATTCTTGCATTATAAGGCTTTTTTTGTCTTCTTTTATAAAAGAGACTATTCTGGTGAGAAAAATTAGTATCCAGTTACTTTTGTTTGACCTTTCATATAGCATTTCAAAAGAAGTCATTGATTCTGTAGGTTTTTTAAAATCTGTTACTGCCACGTGCTTGGATTAGAAAAATAGGCAATCAAAGATTATGGAAAAATGGATTCAGAGGATTACAGCTACCCTTTCCCCCAAAATCATCTGTAAGGGATTAAAGATGCTCCATTCTAATGAGAGGTGGAAAGAATTACCTTTAGCATCCCCCATCCAACCTAGGAATCCACAGTTGAATCTCCACAGTCCTGCACAGACCCTGGGAAAGGCAAGCAGAGCAAGTTGGGGTGAAGAGCAGAGGGCAAAGCACAGGCTACACTTGGAGGCTTGTAGAAGTTTCACAATTCCCCTTTTGAAATAGGAAGAGCCCAATCCCAGCTCAGCCTGCTATTTCCCAGAATTGGGTAGCTACAGGAGATTGACTTTGGAATATGCTAGGCAAGTCCAGCCAATATTCTTGCTTTGAGTTATACAGAGCCTGCGGTCAGCCCTAGGTTTATTGTTTGAACCTAATCCTAGATTACCAAAGAGAATAGCCTCAAAATGTTCTAGGTAGGGTTCAACATGACACTATTGGCCTAACACCAGCTCTGGAAAAAAGGCTATAGGTAAAATCCAGGCAAATGGTCCCTGATGGTTGTAGTAGGAACCCAATGTAGAAGTATCTTTTCAACCAAGAAATAGGAAAAAAGACCCTAGGAAGAGTCTACAGCAGGGTTAGGTTCTGGAGCCCTGTTACAAGATGGAACACCCAGGCAGAAGTCAGCAACCAACCAGCCTCAAGTCCCTTGGTGAAAGGACAGAATCTGGCCCACTGTACTCAGGATGAGTCAGTCTTGCCCTTCATATTCATTCATTTGGGAATCAATTCCAGGACAGGTGTGTGGTAATAAGCAAACCAAGGAAAATTCCAAATTAAGAAATACTTTGGTTTGAGAAATACTCAGGAGGTAAATCCCCAAAAGGATGGCAACTGCACAACAAATCCGGGTGAAGCTGCAAAGGAAAAAAATAATATCATGACCCCAAGGGCTGTAGGAATACTTGGGAAAAATGAAGGAAGAGATACAGAATGGAAGAAAGAACGCCAAGGAAAATAGACACCTTAAACAGATGGTAGAAAACCTCACTCGAAAACCAGAATTCTTTGAAAATTACAATGGACTAGATAGAAAAAGTCAAGACAACAAGCTATATAAAAAGAGAAATATATGAGTGGAAAAAGAAGAAATTCTCTGTATATAGCTATACCTACACACACACACACACACACACACACACACACACACACACACACGCCTGACATAGAAAACCCTGCCCAAGGAGACAAATTATTGGACTATCTGAAAACTATGATCAAAAAAAGTCTGAATATCATATTTCAGGAAATTATGAATAAAACCTGCCCCAAACTCTCAAGACCAGAAACAAAATGAATCTACCACTGAATTCTGGGAAGAAACCCCAAAATAAAGTCTCCCAGAAACATCACAACCAAAATTCAGTTTCTAGTTTAAAAGATACTTCTTTTTCAGTTGTGTCTGACTCTTTGTAACCGCATTTGGGGTCATATTTTCCTGTCAAAGATACTGGATTGGTTTGCCATTACCTTCTCCTCATTTTACAGATGATGAAACTGAGGCAAACAGGATTAAGTGACTTGCCAAGGGTCATACAGCTAGTAAGTGTCTGAGGCGAGATTTGAACTCAGATGTTCCTGACTCTAAGACTGGCACTCTATACACTGTGCCATCTAGCTTCTTTAAAATATTACACACACACACACACATACACACACATATGTATGTATGCATGTGTATGAATATGTTTATGTATATGTATATACGTGTAGAAGTATGCATATACATGCAAATATATTATATATACATATATGTGTGTATATGCATATATACATATGTGTGTGTATCGTAACTGGTCAAAAACAAAGAATTTAACATCAAGGAGACATAATAAGCACTATACGATATTTAGAAGATGATACAATAAAGGAGCAGAGAGCTCATGATATGATATTTCAAAAGCCAAAAAATAAAAGTTTATAAGAAAGAATAATCTCTCCGGTAAAACTTCTTATAATCCTATAGGGGAAAAATAGAATTTAATGAAATGGAGGGTTTCTTACCATTTCCAATAAAAAGGCCAGATATTTGGAAATGGAAATTCAGATACCAAGAGACATACAGAAAGATACATGTATTTGTTTAATTAAAAGGTAATAGGTGGGGATGAATTTATATTTTAATAGTGGGATAAGGAACCCATGTCTTTTTAGGATCCTCATAGCTAAAAAAAGGTCTTAGAGAAAGGTAAAATAACAGAGAATCTGTAGGATTGTTGTGTTTTCAAGGTCTTAGAAATAAAAAACGAAACAAAATGTGAGACAATGCAGGAAAGGAGGAAGAAGAGGTTGGAAATTACTGTTTTCTAATACATACGCCTAAGATGAAGAGTAAGTGGTCATGAAAGAAGAGAGTGAGAGAGAGTGGAAGAATGGGCATTTCATGAACTCACTCTCATCTGAACTGGATAAAGAAAAATTGAAGAAATTTACACGTACACCTTATATTCTCATCACACTTCCTCCCACAAACCAACACAGATTTTGGTATACACACACATTAAGCTCAAAGAGGAGGGGGATCAAAGAGATAGCAGAGAGGAGTCTAAAATGGAGGATAAAATAGATTATGGGAATAGTCATAATAAAAAGAAATTTGGTTATTTTAGGGAGGAATGTCAAGGTAGGATTAAAAGTAAAGAGTAAAACCTAGGATCCCAGGTAACATAATGGACAGAGAAATACTGCAACAGAGGGGAAGAATTTACTTTTAAGTTTTCGCTGTGAAATATTACTTATAAGATCACAAGTACTGGACAATTCCCTCTAGTCTACCACCTTCTTATTTGTGAAGAAGGAATTCAGGGCAAAGAGAAGGAAAAATACAAGAGGACAGTATAAAGAGAAATACACGATTAGAAATCATTAATGTGAATGTGAACTGGATGAACTCAGCAGGAAAATGGAAGCAAATAGCAGAATATATTAGAAATCAAAATCTGATAATATTTTGTTTGCAAGAAACATACTTAAAACACAAAGATTCGCACAGTGTTAAATGAAGAACTGGGTTTTTTTTGGCTGAACTTATAAAAAAGCAAGAATGGTAGGAATGATTTCAAATAAGGGCACAATAAATTTAGATAAGAGAAAGGCATGTAAATTACAATGTATTTAAAAGAACTATAAATAATGAGTAAATGATATGTACATGTATATTCAATTAATAACAGCATATGAATATTTAAATGAAAAACTAATAAAATTTGAGGGAGAAATAATAAAACTACAATATCATTCAATCAAGCAGTAATTATTAAGTACCTACTATGCCCAGACATTGTGCTAAGCACTGAGGATAAAAAAAAATTAGGGAAAAGATAGGTCCTGCCCTCATACATCTTACAATCTAATGGAGGAGACAACATGCAAAGAAATATATACAAAACAAGCTACATACAGATAAATAGGAAATAATTAAAAAGAGGGAAAGCACTGTAATTAAGAGGGTTTGAGGAAGGCTTCCTGTCGAAGGTTGGATTTTAATTGGGAATTAAAGAAGCCAGGGACTAGTTTGAGCAGAGAGAGAGTGTTCTAGGCATTGGTACAACCAGAGAAAATGCTCAGAATTGGGGAGATGGAGTGTCATATTTGTGGAACAGTAAGGAGGCCAGTGTCACTGGATCAAAGAGAAAGTAAGGTATCAGAATATTGGAAAGGTAGGAAGGGGCTAGGTTAGGTTGTGAAGGACTTTGAATGCCAAAAGGAGCATTTTGCATACACTCTTAAGGGCAATAGCAAGACACTAGAATTTATTTACTGTGTGTGTGTGTGTGTGTGTGTGTATGTGAGAGAGAGAGAGAGAAAGAGAGAGAGAGAGAGAGAGAGAGAGAGAGAGAGAGAGAGAGAAAGAGAGAGATGATTAAGATTATGTTTTAAGAAAATTACTTCATCAGCTGAATGGAGAATGGATTTGAGTGGGGTGAGCCTTGAGGCAGGCAGATCTGCCAGCAAGCTTTTGCAAAAATCAAGGTTTGAGATGATGAGGTGCTATTCTGGAGTGGTGGCAATATCAGAGGGGCGAAGTGAGTGTATTAGAAGGATGTTACCAAGGTGAAATCAATAAGCCTTGGCAACGGCTTGGATATAGAAGGTGAGATGTTGTGAGGAATCAAAGATGATCCCTTAATTTTGAGCCCGAGGAACTGGAAGGATGGTATTACCCCATACAGTAGTTGGGAAGGGGCAGAGGATTCGGGGGAAAGATAGGTATTGTTTTGGATACATGGAGTTTAAGATATGTACTGAAAGGCAGTTGCAGGTATAACACTGAAGGTCAGCAGAGATATTAGGGCATGGTGGGCAGATTTGTGATTCATCAATATAGAAATGGTAATTAAATCCCTAGTTGCTGATGAGATCATCATATGAATTAGTATAAAGGGAGGAAATAAAAGGGCCAGTCATAGATCCTTGAGGGACTCCTGCAGTTAGAGGACCTGATTTAGAGGGGAATCCAACAAAGCAGACAGAGGATGAGTGGCCAAATAAGTAGGACGAAAATCAGGAGAGAATGGTGTCCCAAAAATATAGAGAGAAGAGACTGTCAAAAAAGAATGAGTGATCAACAGTGTCAAAAACTGAAGAGACTTCATGGAGAATGAGGATTGAAAATAGGCCATTGGATTTGGCAACTAAGTGATCATTTGTTACTTTGGAGAGTGCAGTTTCAGTGGAATATGTTTGGAAGCCAGATTGTAAGGGTTAAGAAAAGAGTGAGAGGAGAGAAAGTGGAGCCACCTATTGTAAAAGAGGAGTTTGAGGAGTTTAGCTAAAGAAGACAAAAGAGATACAGAATGATAGCAAAGATGGAAGGCTCAGATGAAATGTGTTTTTTTTTCAGGATGTGGGAGACATAAACATGTTTAGGCAGTAGGGAATGAACCAGTAGAGAAGGAGAGATTAAAAAATGAAAAAGTGGGGTTGACAGGAAAATCTGTTGATTCTCTAGGATTTTCTAAATGCTACACCATATCATCTGCAAAAAGTGATAGTTTTGTTTCCTCATTGCCTATCCTAATTCCTTTCATTTCTTTTTCTTCTCTTATTGTTATAGGTAACATTTCTAATACAATATTAAATAATAGAGGTGATAATGGACATCCGTGCTTCACCTCTGATCTTATTGGATAGGCTTATCCCCATTATAGATAATGTTTGCTGATGATTTTAGATAAATATTACTTACCATTTAAGGTAAGTTCTGTTTATTCATATGTTCTCTAGTATTTAATAAAAATGGATTCAATACTTTGTCAAAGGCTTTTTCTGGATATATTGAGATAATTATGTGATTTCTGTTGGTTTTCTTATAGATATGGTCAATTATGCTGATAGTTTTCCCAATATTGAACAAGCCCTGCATTTCTTGTATAAACCCCACCTGGTCATAGTGTATGATCCTTGTGATATATTGATATAACATCTTTATTAGTATTTTATTTAAAAATTTGCATCAATATTCATTAGGGAAATTGGTATATAATTTTCTTTTTTTGTTTTGCCTCTTCCTGGTTTAGGTACCAGCACCATATTTGTGTTGTAAAAGGAATTTGGTAGGACTTTTTTATCTATTCTTCCAAATAGTTTATATAGTATCAGAATCAAATTTTCTGTAAGTATTTGGTAGAATTTGCTTATGAATCCATCTAATCCAGGAGATTTTTTTCTTAGGAAGTTCATTGATGGCTTGTTCAATTTTTTTTAAGATTGGGTTATTTAAGTATTTCATTTCTTCTTCTGTTAACCTGGGTAATTTATATTTTTCGTAAATATTCATTCATTCCATTTAGATTGTTAAATTTATTGGCATATAATTGGGCAAAATAGCTCCTAACAATCGTCTTAATTTCTTCTTTATTAGAGTTGAATTCATCCTTTTTACTTTTGATACTAGTAATTTGGTTTTCTTCTTTACTTTTTAAAATCAAAACAACCAATAATTTGTCTGTTTTATTTTTTTTTTAATAAAACAAGCTTCAGGTTTTATCATTTTAATGGTTTTCATACTTTCAATTTTATTCTTCTCTGCTTTGACTTTCTGTATTTACAATTTAGTGTTTAATATGGGATTTTTAATTTGTTCTTTTTCTAGTTATTTTAGTTGCATGCCAATTCATTGATCTGCTTTTTCTCTATTTTATTGAGATAAGCAATTAGAGATATAAATTTTCTCCAAGTACAGCTTTGGCTGCATCCCATAAGTTTTGATATGTTGTCTCATTGTTGTCATTTACTTTAATACAATTATCTATTTTTCTATGATTTTTTCTTTGAGATACGTATTTTATTAGGATTAGATTAATTTCTAAATAAATTTAGTCTCTCTTTCCATTGTCCATTATTAATGTAATTTTTATTGCATTATGATCTGAAAAGGACGTATTTACTATTTCTGCTTTTCCGCATTGGGTTATGAGGTTTTTATGTGCTAATACATAATCAATTTCTGTGTATGTGCCATATACTGCTGAAAAAAGATATATTCCTTTCTATTCCCATTCAGTTCTGTCCAGAGATTTATCATATCTAACTTTGCCAGAATTTTATTCACCTTCTTAACTTTTTTCTTGTTTATTTTTGTTTAGATCTATCTAGTTCTGAGAGGGGAAAGTTGAGGTCCCTCACTTGTATGGTTTTGCTATTTCTTCCTGTAACTCATTAAACTTCTTCAAAAATTTAGATGATATACCATTTGGTGCATATATCTTTGGTATTGATATGACCATTTTCTCTCTCTTTTCTGCCTCTTACCTTTCAATAAGATATATTTTCCTTCCTTGTAACTTTTAATTAGTTCTATTTTTGCTTTTGTTTTGTTTGAGATCATGATTACTATACTTGCTTTTTTTTGGCTTTTGCTGAAGCATAATAAATTCTACTCCAGCCCCTTACCTTTTACCTGTGTGTATCTCTGCTTCAAATGTGTTTCTTGTAAACAACATATTGTAGGATTCTGTTTTCAATCCATTTTGCTATCTATTTCTGTTTTATAGGTAGTTCATCCCTTTCATATTTGTAGTTATGATAAATAACTGGATATTTCATTCCATGTTACTTTTACCCTATTTATTCCCCTCTCTCTTACCTCTACCCTCTCCCTCCTCACAAGTGTTTTACTTCTGATCACCACCAATACACCCTTTTAAAAATCAGTCTCCCCTCCATTTTCTGTTATCCCACCCTTTTTACTTCCTTATAGGGTAAGATAGATTTCTGTATCCAACTGAGTGTGTATGCTTATTTCCTTCTTGAGGGAATTTTGATGAGAGTAAGGTTTAAGCTTTGCCACTATCATATAATTGTCTATGGCACATTTTAACAAGATGTAGTCTCCTTCCTCATCTCTTTTAATTAGGTCTACTTTTTGCTTTTGGTTTGACTGAGATCAGGGTTGCTGCCCCTGCCTTTTTTTGCCTTAATAGTTATGATAAGTAACCATGTATTTCCCTCCATCCTATTTTTTTCTCCCATTTATCCTCTCTCTCCTTTCACCTTGTCCCTCTTTGACAGTGTTTTGCTTCTGTGTACCATCTTCCCTGGTCTATCTCCTCTTCTGTAAGTCCCTCCTTCCCCCCTTTATTTAATATTCTCATCTCCTACTTCCCTGTTAGGTAAGATAGATTTCTATATTCAATTGATTCTTTATATGATTCTCTCTTTGAGCTAAAACTGATGAGAGTAAGGTTCGAGTAATGTCCATCACCCACGATCCCATGTTTCTCCACTATAATAGGTTTTTCGCACCTCTTCATGTGAAATAATTTATCCTGTTCTACCTCTCCCTTCCTTCTATACCCAGTGTACTCCTCTTTCTCATCCCTTAATTATTTTTTACGTCACTCCCTCAAATTTGCCTTAAACCCATATCTTCTATGTATATTCCTTCTAGCTGTACTATTAATGGTACAACTTTTAAGAATTACATGCATCATCTTCCCATGTAGGGGTGTAAACAATTCTGCTTCATTTGAATTCCTCCTTTTCCCCCTTTTTAGGCTTCTTTTGGGTCTTGATATTGGAGATCACTTCTTTTGATAATTTCTGGTCTTCTCCTTATGAAAGCTTGAAATACTTCTATTTCATTAAATGAACATTTTTCCCCTTGAAGTATGATGATTAATTTTGCCTGGCAGGTGATTCTTGGTTATAGTCCTAGCTCTTTTTCCTTCAGGAATATAGTGTTTTATTGCCTCTGATCTTATGTTGCAGCAGCTAAATCCTATGTAATAATGATTGTGGCTCTCTGAGATTTGAATTGTTTCTTTCTGGCCGCTTGTAGTATTTTTTTTCCTTGACCTAATAGTTCTGAAATTTAACTATGATGTTTCTTGGAGTTTTCATTTTAGAATCTCTTTCTTGAGGTGATTGGTAGATTCTTTCAATGCCTATTTTACTCTCTGGTTCCAGGACATCAGGGCAGTTTTCCTTCATAATTTCTTGAAAGATGTTGTCCAGATCCTTCTTTTGATTATGACTTTCAGGTAGTCCAATGATCCTGACATAGTCTCTCTTGGATCTATTTTCCAAGTCAGTTGTTTGTCCAATGAGGTATTTTATATTTTCTTCTATTCTTTTGAATTTGTTTGATTTATTCTTGATGTCTCATAGAGTTATTAGCTTCCACTCACCCAATTCTAACTTTTAAGGAATTTTGTTCTTCAGTTAGCCTTTGTACTTCCTTTTCTATTTGGCCAATTGTACTTTTTAAAGGGTTGCTTTCTTCAGTGGATTTTTGTGTCAACTTTTCCATTTGGCTAATTCTACTTTTTTAAGCAGTTGTTTTCTTTATCCAAGCTGTTGATTATTTTTTCATAATTCTCTTGTATCACTCTTATTTCTTTTCCCAATTTTTCTTCTACCTCCTTTATATGATTTTAAGCACCTTTTTGAGCTCTTCCTGAGTTCTTTCTAGGCTTTAGACCACTTCTCATTTTTCTTCGGCACTTTACCCATAGGTGTTCTGTCATTTTTCTCCTCTTCTGAATTTCTGTCTTGATCTTCCCTATCACCATAATACGACTTCAGACAATATCCCCAAGGGTCGCCCAGGTTGTCTCAGTGAAGTTGTCACTACAGCTGTCCTTGTTTCTGCCATTGAGGACATTTGTCTTGATGCTTTCTTGATTGTATGTATTTTCCATGTTGTTGAAATGCTTCTTAATTCACATAACACCCAGCACTTGTCCTCTATCAGGCTAGCCAATCTTGAAATGACTTTGTTATCCAAACCTAACCTGCCACCTATCTACCTGAGGTTAAAAGTGATGATGAGACTTTAGACCTTGACCATATAATTTATCTGGACATCTTGCTTTCCCCTCAGGAAGACCATAAAGAACCCTTTCTAGAGAAATCAGACTTTGACTGGTACACTGATGGATCCTGCCTCAGAAATGAGCAAGGAGACTTAGTTCCCAGTTATGGCATTGCCACCTTCACAGAAGTGGTTGAAGCTTCATCACTATTTGATGCCCACTTGGCACAACAAGCTAAACTCAAGGCAGTAGCTAGGCCCTGTGAATTACGGAAGAGAAAAAGGATTAACATTTATACTGATAGCTGGTGTGAATTTGGGGTGGCACATGATTTTGGTATGCTCTGGAAATGTTGGGGCTTCCTCATCTCCTCAGGGTAAGAATCAGAAACAGGTTTCCCATCTATTAGATTGTTGCTTCCTCAAACCATAGCAGTAATTAAAATTCCAATGTACTGCTGAGAAAACAGAGTGGAAAGGACTTACCTGACCAAGTAGTTAAGACTGCATTAATTCCCCTAATCCCTGAAGGCATGGCTCCCGTAGCACAAGTTCTTATAAGGCCATCACTCTGCCCCAAAGGCACAGCTCTTTTAACACTCTCATTTCTCCTTGAAGGTCTGCCTAGGCCTCTTAGCCTAGCAAAAGAAGAAATAGCTATAGCCCAGAAAAGGATGCTCATTATGAATCAGGAAAAACTTCAAAAGGAGGGTCATAGCCTTGATAGAAGCCCTTAGAAGCCTGGGTAATGACCCAAGTGGAAGTTCTACTTCATTTATAATTTAATGATGACCTGTAGACCCTCATCATCAATAGATGAAGAAGACGAGCTTGTAATTGTGGGTGACTTTAAGGCCAGAATAGCTACAGACTATCAGACATGGCAAGGAGTCTTTGGAAGGAATGGATTTGGAGGCAGAAATAACAATGGTCACTTAGTATTGAAGATTTGTGTGGCTCATGGTCTCATCACCAACACTGTCTCCAATTTATGTAAATGTAATAAAATTTCACGAATGCACACTCATAGAAAACATGACACTTAAAAGACTATTAAGAAGAAGAGATAGACAGAATATGAGAGTAATAAAGGCTATATGTAGAACAGTGCTAGACCAATCAGAGACTTATCCTTTCCAAACTACACATCTACATTCAACCAAAGGCAAGACAACTACTGAAACTCATGTCAACAGATTAGAGCACTTCTCCACGTGTGAACAGTTGGTTTTTAACTTGCAGGGAAAGCTGAGCCAACAAATGCCTGGCAACAGTGGAGGAGAAAAGGAGTGAGAGAAGAGGAGTGAGAGAATTCAGAGATTTTGTGCACAACACCACATTTACTCATCTGGGCCAAAAAACTCACAAACATCAAGATTGGTGTGATGAAAATGATGGGCAAATTCTGAAGCTGCTAAATGAAAAACAAGAATTTTACATGCTCTACCAGCATGAGAGTTTATCTATCTCTAAGAAGCCAGCATTTAACTTCATCAAAACTGCAAGTGAAGCTTAGAGAGAGATGCAGGATTCTTGGCTCAGTAAGAAGGCACATGAAATTTAGTTTTACACTGATAGGAGCAATCCAAAGCAAATGATTCCCTGAATGCTATTTATTGGCCAATGATGTATGGTGCATTTCAAATAGTCAGTGCTGATAGAGCCACAGATGATTGTGCACCCAATGCAGGCTCTGAGGCTGAGATGCAACAAAATATGGATCAATTCTCTACTGCTTGTGCTAATTTTGGCTTACCAATTAACATCAATAAAACAGAGGTTCTCCATCAGCCAGCACCACATTATCCATACATGGAACCAAAGGTTACAGCAAATGGAGAAATTTTAAATGCTGTGGATAAGTTCACTAACCTGGGCAGTATATTTTTCCATGAATGCAAACATGGATGATGAGATTGATACGCACATTACCAGAACTAGCTCAATGTTTGGAGGCTCTGAAGGAAAGTATGGGATAGAAGTATTAATTAGACTGCCTTCCAAACTGAGGGTCTACAGAGCTAGTTTGCTGACCTCATTGCCTGTGAAATCTGAATAATAATATCAGAGCTTGCCAGGAAACTGAATGGCTTCCATTTGAATTGTCTTAAGAAAAATCTGAAGATCACCTGGGGAAAATAATGTACCAGACACTAAGATTGTTTCTTCAACTGAACTGATCTTGAACTAAACTTGAACAGAAAAAGAACTTCAGTCCTTTCCTTCCTTCCTTCTTTCTTACTCCATCTACTCTAAATCCATAGCTTTATAACAAATGTGCATAGAGCAGCTGTATTCATTCTCCTAGGGTAGAGTCTTCCTGAGGGCAGGTAGCATGACCATTCTTACAGCCAAAATGAAGCAATTATGCAGTAGGAGGAAAAGAAGTTTTTCACCAACTGGGGGAGAGGAGGACAATGTTCTTCTCTCTCATACCCAAACCTGTACACACAAAAATGTATATATACCCATATTATACACACATGGACATATTTGCTTATTTTTGTACATGATTTTCTCCACCCTTGCTTTCAGTAGAATGTAAACTTTTTGAAGGCTGGAGATATTTCAGTTTTGTCGTCGAACATCCAACACTGAGAACATGGCAGATACTTAATAAACACTTGTCGACTTGAATTAAAGGGCTGTGGTGAGATAAAAGAAAGAATTAGAGTTCCTCGATGACTCTTTGCTGATCTTCGTCCCTTACTTACTTAGAGATATAGCTCTACTTTTCCCTTCCTGAATAAAATGATAGCCTCATAGAGTCTTGGTTTTGGAAAAGGCCTCAGAGGCCAGTTAGTCCCAACGCTGATAAATCTTATTCAGGACATTTCCAATGTGGTAGAGCCAGAAAGGACCTTAGGGATCATGGCATTATAGATTTAGAGCAGGCGGTCTGAAATCTGTAAACTTTTTGAAAGCATTTTGATAATTGTATTTATATATCATTAATTTCCTTTGTAAGCATATTAATTTTATTTTGTGCATTTAAGACATTCTGAAAAGAAGTTTCACAATGATTCCAATGGCATCCATGATTCAAAAAGGAGAAAAAAAAGATTAACACCCCCAAATTCAGAGCCAGAAAGCAGCTGAGGGGTCATCTAGTGTAATCTACTCATTCCTTTTTTTTCAGATGAGGAAACAGGCTTAGAGAGTTTAAGTAACTTGCCCAGTGTCACACAGGTATTTAGTGGCACAATAGGAAGTCCAAGACAAGTCCTTTAACACAAATCCAGTCCAACTCAGAATTAAAATTGTGGTTATAAAGGAAAATTAGACAGCCAAAAAGTTTAAGCAATGTGTTCAATGTTACTCAACTAATTAGATGCATTTCACCAAGGTTGTGCTGTAGATGCCATCTTTATATCCATTCAAAGAATCATGAAGTTTTGGAACAGTATGGGATTAAAATGATTCTTTCCACCAGTTCCCTCACTTTACAGATTCGATTGAATTCAACAAACACTTGCTATGTGTTCATTATTTCTTTGACACAGGAGGGATGCTATACTAATCACTCAGGTTTCTAAGCCCCTGACTTTAAGGGATTTACAGTTGAAATGAATTCAATGCAGGTCAAAGTTTAAGAGACATAAGCAAGGTTACACAGCTACTGGGGGGAGACCAGAACCCTCATCTCTTAACTGTCAGTCTGTTGTCCTCTTCACTCCTTTTCCCCACCCTAACCTCATGCTTAGGCTCAAACTAGATCAACAGTATGAATTTAAGCAGTAGTTTTTATTCTATTCTTTTAAGGAAACAAGTCTTATCTCACTGACTAAGCAGTAAGGAAGTGAAATGATTTTCCCTTGTCAGCAGCCAAGGTGCTAGGTAGGAACAAGCACTGAAAAATTCTAGTTCAGTGAATGAATGAATGAATGAATGAATGAATGAAGAGTGATTGGGAGCCACATAGAAGGTACCTTTATCTGAGGCCATATCCTCTTTGATTCATTTCTCCTTTCTGTTATATGCTATCAGGAGAATAATGAATAAGAGAGTTCTTTCTTAAAATGTTGGAACATGTTTCTGATTATGGAACTAGAAGTGACTTTAGATATCCCTTAGATACCAAATCTCATATTTTACAAAAGATCACTGATCACCGATTGCTCCTTGAGTTGGATGACATCCAAAGGATGAGGTGAAGTGACTCAGGACCATAGGATCTAGAGCTGAATAGGAACTTAAAGGTAATTTCTAGCCTAACCAGCTCTTTTTACAGATGAGGCAATGGAGAACTAGAAAGATGTCTTGCCTAAAGTCGCAAAGCTAATAATAATCATTGGAGCATGATATTCTACCCCAAGTCCTCTAAAGTCAAACATTCCTCTTGAGTCTGCTATGAATGGGTGAAGCTGAGGGAGAGAAAGGATGAGTGAGTGAATGAAAAACAATACCAGTTACCATTTATATAGCATTTTAAGGCTTTCAAAGAACTTTATATGTGTTAGCTCATTTGATCCTCACAATAACTTCATGAAATATGTGCTGTGATTATTTATTTTGCAGATGTGGAAACTGAGATGGTAAGTGACTTGTCCAGGGGAATATAGTGAAGTGTCTGAATCAGGATTTGAACTCAGGTCTTCTTGACTCTAAAAATTTTATCTATTATGTTACCATTTTAAACATTCATCATATGCCAAGTACTTTGCTAAGTGCTAGGGTTACTAATACAAGCAAAGCCAGCCTCTTCCCTCAAAGTGCTTATATTCTAATAGTGTTAGTCCATCAGTCAGGCTCCGTGCTGAGCATTGAGCATATGGAGGCAAAAAAACAGTGCCTGGTCTCAAGGAACTCCAAGTCAACAAATATAATTATAATGAGCTAACACTACCATTTTTATACCATCTACTATGTGCCAGGCACTGCGCTAAGTGCTTTCCAAATATTACCTCTATTGATCCTCACAACAACTCCGGCAGGCAGGTGCTAGTATTATCTCCATTTTACAAATGATGAAACTAAGGCAAACAGAAGTTAAGTGACTTGTCCAAGGTCACATAGGTACTAAGTGTCTGAGGAAGGATTTGGACACAGGTCATCCTCAATCCAGGACTCTGCTTGCTATGGCACCTATAAGGGAGTGGTGATAGATTGCTTTGGTCTAAAAAGTCACAGAAATAGTGAGCATAGCCAAAGAGGAATAGATTGATATATCTGTTCCAATAGCAATGGTATTATTGATTTGATTATGGTTCAGAACTAGAAAAGGAGAATGGGAGGTTATGGAGGGAGAGGAGAGATAGCAGAACAGTGACTGGTAAGAAGATGCTCAGGATATAAGATGAAGAGAAGCTGAGGCTACCTAACAATATCAGACCCTGTGAAATACAACAGGCCTCCAAAGTACAGGAGTTTAAAGGTTTAAATGTTCTAGGACATGCTCGTGGCTAAAGGTGTTGATCTGTTGTTGGTAGGAAGACGACAGTGAGAAGATGAGAGAATTATCCCCTATGAAAGGAGATTAATCCCAGTTCTTTCTCTATGATGCGAGTAAAGGAATGTTCTGTGTCACCTAATATCTAATCCCCTGACCCTACACCATTGCTCCTGAGGGAAGTTGTGGAGGACATGAACTTAAGTCATTAATGTCTCCCTTTCTCCCTCAAACCCTCACCTTCCTACTTTTTTTTTTAAAAAAAATATTCCCACTGAAGAGCACCTAATCTTTATGCCCTTACCTGAACCTCCAGGTTCCCACTAAGGCCTTCTCTTCTTGGTTTATTATGTTCAAAATCTTTCCTCAGGCAACATGGTAGAGAGAAATCTGGACTGTGAGTCATGTCACTGGAGGTGTGCTCTTGGCTCTGTTATTGACTTTCTCAGTGATCTTGGGCATCACTTCCCTGTTTGTGTCCTCAGTCTCCTCATCTGCATGACTGGGGCTTGGATTTGATGGTTTGTAAGCTAATGGTTTCCCTTCTAACTCTAACAATCTATGAGTCTATAAATTTATGATTAAATCATATTTGTCCAGTTCCCAATTCCCTTAGGGTCCTGCTGACCTCTTCTGATCTGCGTTACAATATTAGTGGTAGGGGGCGGAGCCAAGATGGCGACTGGAAAGCAGTAACTGGCGTGAGCTCCCCTCCAAGACCCTCCAAAAACCTATGAAAAAATGGC
>CM053622.1:260421863-260451887 GCA_028646595.1 Phalanger gymnotis | reverse complement strand
CCTCAAGGACCAGAGACCAGAGACCATTGGTTGCCGAGTTGGCCCCTTTTAAGTCATTAATCTACACCCACGCAGGTTTCACACCTGATAGGGCTTTGGGCCTGGGGCTTAGCACTTAATAGCTGAAAGTACTTTCACTCACGGTAAACAAAAGCCAAACTCCTCAAGGGCTAAGGAGCCCATTTTGCCTTAGGGACACAGGCCTACCAAGTAATTATGTGGATGCATATATGGGGGATGGTGTTGAGGTCTAGTATTTGACATGGCGAGAACTGCACTTTAGGAAAGTTACCTTGGCACTGAGTAGGGGGTGGTTTGGAGTGGGGAGAGAATCAGTACTGGGAGAACAATCGAAAGTTCTATACTAAAATGCTGTATTTTATGTGCTAGACTTTCAAACCTAAATATATAAGGTAACAGTAAACTCCAAGTATACACTCTTCTCTGAAAAAGGATGGATTAAATCCAAGACTTTTGAATAGGCTTTGTTAAAGTTCTAGTGAAGTGTGGTAGAATGACCACTGAACCTGGAGTCAAAAGATTCAGCTTTGTGTCCTGGTTCTGTCACTGGCAGTATAACCTCTTGGTACCTCAGCTTCCTCAGCTGTGCAATAAAGATGTTGGACTGAGGCCTTTTGTACCTTTAATAGAATCACAGAATTTCAGAGTGGTAGTGGATCTCAGAAGTCAGTGAGCCTAGCCCAACCTATATCAGACAAGAATATACTCAGCAATATTTTCAACGTGTGGTCATCTACCTTCAAGGCTTCTATCAATTAATCAATCAGCAAACATTTATGAAATACGTATTATGTATCAGACCCTATGCTAGCACTGTGGCCTGGGTATACAAATACAAGTAGAACAAAAATCCCTCCCCTCAAAGAGCTTATATTGCATCAAGAGACAGCATATATTATGTGGAAATAGAACATATACTTGCATACATACATGTATATATATGTATATATATACATGCACACACATTTATATAAGTATCACACACATATATATTCTATGATAATTATAACACAATATAGTATTAATATCTTGTGCATTATACATATATATGTAATTATATATACATAAATATGAGTATGTGCCATTACTCTGTTACATATATACAGAATAAATACATACTATCCCATCATAGATTTAAAAGCTAATAATAGTTTTTGAGCCTGTGAGTTCAACGACCTATCACATAAAAGTCATCCTGGTTTCTCAACAATAATGTGAATAGGTTGGAAGCTCAAGCAGGTCCTACTGAGATGGGAAGGTATATATTATGAGTATAATATCATCTGCTGACTGGTCCAGACAACAGGATTATCACCCAGTTGACCTCTGGGTAATGAATGATTTTTGGCCATTGCAACTAATGAAGGACATTGTGAAATTCACAGAGATGTTGCTACCCCTCTGTTGGTGGTAACAGTGCTCAAAACATTAAAAACTCACATCTTGTAAACTATTAAGGTGTTTTCAATAAATAATGGTAAATGCCAGAGGAAAGACTATAAAACATATTTTATTAAAAAAAACCACACCTTTATTTTGCTCTTTACATTGCAGTCAGGAAAATTTAAAGTATTTTTAAATATAGCTATCATATCATATAGAGATTAGAAATTTCAAGAGTGTCTCTAAGACTTTGAGGTTATCTGTTTCACTTGGGTACCCCAGAAGTCAAATTTCAAACTCCTATAAGAAATTTTGATAGTATGTGAAAAGTTAGAGCCTCAGAATTAAGTATCATGATACCTTGATTAAATGATCAAGGGCATCCACAGATGAAACGTGTTCTATCACACTTTAATTGTTGCCACTAATGGTTCAGCTATTTTGAGTTTATAGAAATTTCTATGTTAGTCTAAGTAATCTATTCAACTTATTTAAATCTTCATTATGTATTTCTTTTGTGCATGTGCTGCAGCTTCTTAGAGCCACAGGTGAGAATTGGGTAGACTAGGTGGACACCAAAAGTGGAAAGCAGTCCAGAAAAGGACTTGGCAGCCATCACACCAGAAATGCTAGTCTTTCCTGAACATACCCTACACTCAGTTTCAGAAAGGGCCTAGGAATGGTTGATGTGGTGTTTATTGCTCAACAACTCCAGGACAAATGCCAGGAGCAGAATAGAGGTCTATATGCAATGTTTGTAGGTCTGACCAAGGCCTATTATCAGTCATGAAGGCCTATCAAAAATTGTGTCAAAATTTGATTGCCCAGAGAAGTTCATCAACATTATATGTCAATTTCATGAAGCCATGCTTACCTGGATTCTAGGTAATGGACCATGCTCTAATGTGTGCCCTATCACCAATGGAGTGAAACAAGGCTGTATTCTTGCTCCCATGCTTGATGTTTTCAGCCAAATTGCCAAATGGTTTCAATGAGCATGAACATGACATCAAGGTCAGCTATGGCTCTGATAATAAATTCTTTTACTTGAAAAGGTTACAAGCCAAGACCATGATGGAGGGAATGTTGGTGCATGATTTTCTGTTTGCAGATGATTATGCACTCAGTGCAGCCTCTGAAGCTGAGATGTAACAAAGTCTCGATCAATTCTCTGCTGCTTGTGCTAATTTTGGCCTAACAATTAACACCAAGAACACCAGGTGCTCCATCAGCCAGCACCATACCATTCATATGGGAACCATCAGTTTCAGAAAAGGGAGAAGTTTTGAATGCTGTGGATAAGTTCATTTACCTTGGTAGTGTACTTTCCAGGGATGTACATGTTGATAATGAGGTCGATGCATGCATTGGCCAGAGCTAGCTCAGCATTTGGGAGGCTCCAAAGTGAAGTGTGGGAGAGAAGAACTATTACACTGACTACCAAACTGAAGATCTATAGAGTAATTGTACTGACCTCCTTGTTATATGCCTATGAAACCTGGACAATATGCCAGCATCATGCTAAGAATGTGAATTGCTTCCATTTGAATTGTATTAGGAAGACTACGAAGATAGCCTGGCCAGGTAAGGTATCAGATACTGAGGTCCTTACTTGAACTAAACAGCCAAGCATTCAAAATCTACTTCAGAGAGAGCAACACTGGTGGGCTTGGCACATCGTTCAAATGCAAAATATATGCTGATCAAAAAGACTATTTTATGGAGAACTCATGCAAGGCAAGCGATCACGTGGTGGTCAGAAGAAGTGGTACAAGGATACTCTCAAGTTTTCTCTTAACTTCGGAATTAATTGTGTGACAGGACAGACACAGGCACAGGACCTCTCAGCATGGCATTCCCACATCAGAGAAGGTGCTATACTTTTATGAGCAAAGCAGAATTGAAACAGCTCAGAGGAAACACAGGATGCACCAATTTAGAGAATGCACCTCCAATGTCCACCTGGACTATTTGTGCCTGACTTGTGGTAGAGCATTCAGAGCTTGTATTGGTCTGATTAGCCACAGCTGGACACACTGTAACTTGACTCCAAAATAGTGCTGTCATTTTGATCTTCTTTGAGAATGGAGGACAACAACCAATCATATGAATCCTTCTGACCTTCCCTAAGTTTTACTTGATGAAAACAGCTAATGCCTAATTTTATTTAGAGATTCAGCTGCTGGTTTATTAAGAAATTTATTTAGAGATTTAGATTATTTATGTAGAGATTCACTGCTAGGTAGTGTGATGGATAGAGTGCTGGCCTCAGGAAGTGCTGGGTTCAAATATAGTCTCAGACACTTACTAGCTGTGTGACCCTGGGCAAGTCACTTAATGTAGGGCTGCCTCAGTTTCCTTGTCATAAAAGGGGGATAATAACACCAACCTTCCAAGGTTATTATGGGAATAAAATGGGATGATACTTGTAAAGTGCTTGCAAACTTAAAAGTACTATAGAAATAGTATTTATTACTATTATGCAGATAACTCGGCCTGAAGTTGAGAAAAGTCATTTATCTCTCTGGGACTGAGCTTAATTGTGGGAAAAATGATGATAAGGTTCCTTTCAGGTCTAGATTCATGATCCATCCCTATTTTTTTACTATATGTGGTACCGAAATGCTGTAATAGGAAATGTTTTTGAAGTCACACATTATGAAATAACAAACAACATCATTACCAGTAGGAGGAGGTGGAAGTGTGCCTGGAACATTTCATACAGCTCTCCAATTTTTGTCTATTAGCATAAAAAGAATATGTCTTATTTACATAGTATGTTAATAATTAATAATTACTAAGTAGTTTTCTAACAGCAATTGTACACAGTGAATAGTGAAAGTTTCATTATTTTTATGTTGCAGATGAGCCAAATAAAGGCCAAAGAGGTTAAATAACTTACCAAGGATGACTCTGCTTGTGCCAAGGGCAGCTTTCAAACTGAGGTCTTTCAACTACAAGATCAATGGTCTTTCTACAGCTTTGTTGGTGTTCAGTCATTTTTTCAGTCATGTCTCACTCTTCATGATCCCATTTTGGGCTCTTTTTTTGGCAGAGATGCTGAAGTGCTTTGCCACTTCTCTAGCTTACTTCACAGATGAGGAAACTGAGGCAAACAGAGCTAAGTGACTTGCCAAAGGTCGCATAGCTAGTGAGTGTCCGAAGTCAGATTTGATCTCAAGAAGATGAGTCTCCCTGACTCCAGGTTCACCACTCTATCCATAGCACCACCTAGCTGCCTTTTCTATGGATGTACCTGGCCACAGTAATTTATATGTGTGTTCAGATTAATATGTCTCAAGTAAGCTGTTAGACTAAGTGGAGTAATGACCAACAGAGAAAGTGTTAAATAATTCCAATGTGCTATTTCACAAAGGCATAACTGATAAATAAGACTTTTTCTGGGTATTACAAGCAGAATCAATGAGAATATATGTGACAATGATGAAAGGAGAGCATTTAGGATTCCATTCACAGTTTTTATCCTGTGTTGCTCTCTGCCCTTGGATAAAGTGACTTAATCCACAGAATTTAAGCTCTCAGCATCATAAATCTAGAACTAGAAGGGGCTTTTTGACATTATCTAATTTCTTAAGTAAATACTATTAATCGTTTTCACTCAATTTTAATTAAGCTACACTTAATTTCTTCAACAATCATTAAAAAAAGAAAAGCCATGTACAATGAGTAATATCTAAAGAAAAATGAAAAGCAGCAAAGGAAGTTCATTATTTGAGTAAATGGAAAATCACATAGAGCTTTGGAGTTTGCAAAACTCTTGAAACGCACCTTCTCATTTCATCTTCCAAACAACCATATCAGGTTAGTGCTATTATTGTCACCAGGTTTTAGATGTGGAAAATGAGTTTTGGAGAGATTCAGTGACTTGGCCTGGGCTAGACAATTATTTAGTCTCTGTAGCAGGATATGAAGCCAGTCTTTCTGACTTCAAGTCCTGGCCTCTATCCACCATACTCTGCTGTGTCTCCTATGAGGCAAGTATGAAAATTAGATGTTAGATAAATAAATCATGCAAAATGGTAAAATTTGATAGGCAGGCAACTCTGGACTAATGCATAACTCATCTTATTCAAGTTGAAGCTCAACAAAAGACTGGAAGAACAAATATTTTAAAAGATAACAATCTTAATTTGAATCCTCCTGCAACAGACAGCATATACGAGAAAAGAGAGTTTATTTTTCCTAGGCTTTGAAGCCCCAATCGCTTCTGTGCAGAGACTTCCAAAACCTGTGTATAGCCCTGCCCTCTCAACTTAATTCAATTCAGCTCAACTGAACTCAATCCAATTCAAATATTTATTAAGCATCTACTACATGCAGAGTACTGTGCTATGTTCTCTGGGGAGGATACAAAATTTACATAAGACAGTTTCTAATCTTATGGAGCTTGCAGTCTATGGAGAAAAAGAATAAAAAAATGATGAATACCACACAATATTATTAGAAGGTTGTCAAGTAATATATTACAGTTACACTTTACACTATGTAAAGTCTAAGGGGAGGCAGGTTGTTTGTTACCCACCAGAGCAGGGAATTACAGAAGACTTCATTACAGAAAAATGTGGCATTTAAATTTGGCTTTTAAAATGGGTGGATATCAAATAGGCAAAGAGAAAAGGTGGACATTTCCATTCTGGGAAACAAAACAAAGACAGAGGTGGGAAAGTTCAGAGTATGATAAGGGGAACATAATAGTCTAATTTAGCTGAAGATTAGTGTTTGTAGGGAAATAACATGAGATCAAGTTAAAAAGGTAAGATGGTGTCATATCACAGTGTTTCAACAATCCATCTAGCTGCTCTTGTGGGAGTAAAAGACCAACACAAGCCCAACAGGAACACTGCCAAAACCCAGGTTCTTTTGATCTGCTTTACTAAGGAAAGCAATGTTTAGGGGTTATCAAGCTTATTTTAATCCAGCATACAAATATCACTCACTTAGTTCAGGGGAAAAAGCCAGCTCCCTGAACTTCAGAGCAAAATACAAAGCACAAACATCGACAGACAGACCAAATAAAATTCATAGTTACAAACATCTAGGTTCAGCCTGGGAGCTCATAACAAGGGCTGGCCCAGAGTCACACGCACCACCATGGCTGTGGGTAAGAGCTCCCCAAAAGAGAAAGCTAACCCCTGGTTTTATATCGTTTTTCTGGGTCAAGGGTGAGTCACACATGCGACTCACCCACATGACCTAGAATCATCATGAAGAGGCTACTTAAACCCACGAGGCAAGGTGGCCACCAAGGACTTCCAAATCTAATCAAGGAAACAAAGGCCAAACTGTTCAAGGGCACTTGGTTGAACTGAGTGCTAAGAGCCCATTTTGTTTACCAACACATAGAGAAAGCCTTAGATGTTAAACAAAGGAGCCATACTTAATTCAGGGGCAATAGAGATTACTGATCTATGATTCCATATCTCAACTTGAATATCTCACTGATAACTCACATTACACTTGTCTAAATTTACACTTGCATTACTCTATAAGCCAACTATTTTTCCTAGTATGCTTCTTTTTGTTGTTGGTATGCCAGATTTCTCAGCCACCTTGGTTCTAAACATTTGATTTATTGATAATTGGCTTCCATTATTCAATTACCATATCTAGGCTGAGACTATAAATAGGAGAATTTTGTGACTAAGATTTTCATATTTACAACTAAGACTTACATAGCTTTAAAACTTTTCCTAACTAGGGCTCCCATATCTATGTATCTAGAAGCAGTTTTTCTCCAGAGCTCCAGTCATATAATCACCAGTTGCCTACTGGACATTTTAAACTAGATGCCCTGAATGCGTTTCAAATTCAACATGACCAATACTAAACCATTATCTTTTCTTCAAAAGTCACCTCTCTTTCAAACTTCCCTGTTTCTGTTGAGGGCATCCCCATCCTCCCAATCACATACATTCTCACCTTCAGAATAATGTTTGGCTCTTAATCTTCCTGCATTTTACAATCCCTCTTCAAGTTCCACTGACTCTACAGCATATTTTGTGGATTCCAGTCTCTCCTCTCACATGGCCACTCCCCAGCTCGGAACCTCATTGCCTCTCACTTAGACTACTGCAGTCTCCTGGTCTCAAGTCTCTCCTTTCTTTGATCTGTACTGCACACTGCTGCCAAAATGATTTTTTTTTTTTTAAAGAACAAGTCTGACCCCACCATTTTCCTTCTCAATAAGCTTGCCCTTCTTTTTAGTCTACTTTTTCCTCAAGGCAAATTACTCTCTTGGCATTTCCAAAACATGCCTTGTACTTTCCTTTCAGTCTTCACTTTTACTCATTCCTTTGCCTGGAGTACCATTCCCTCCCTCCCTCCCTCTGCCTGTCAAAATCTTGCCCTTCCTGCAAAAATCAAGTCAAACTCTACTTTCTTCCTAGAGTCTTCTCTAGTTGCCCTAGGTCATATGATTCTTCTAAACAATGCTACTGCTAACATGGCATGTAACATGGCTGCTTTTTATTATATATTTACACAAATGCCCTCTTCTATACTGTTCTTATAATCTAGTTTTGGCCTCTTAAAAGACAGGAATTATATCTCATACAACACTATGCCTCTTCCCCCATTATGTGAAAAAGAACTTGACATATAGGAAAATTCAATAAACATTTGAGGAAAGAAGGAAAGATAATATGATTACAGATATAGAGCTGTAGAGGACTTTATGAATCTTTTAGACCCTCCCCTTCATTTTATAGATAAAGAACCTGAGGCACAGAGTTTAGGTGATTTGCTCAAAGACACAGACATATAAAAGAAGAGAAATAAGATTTGAATCAGATCATCTAACTCCCAATTCAACCCTTTTCTTACTATACTTACCATAAGAAAAGAAAAGGCAGACAAAATGAAACTAAGCAACAAAGGAGAAAAGTCAAGCATAGAAATTGTGACATCTTTCTGGTAAGGGTCTGAACTTAGATGACTTTTCTGACAGGATACTGGAATACTTATCTCAACATATATTGTCAGCACATGTTAGATAATTGATGTCCATTTCAATTATTATGATTCCTCTTGGTTTCTTCTTCAAGAAAAAGGAGGAACTTATAAGCTCATGTCATCTCACTTACCAATAAGATATGTGCATTCTTTTCCTGAGCCAAAACAAACAACAACAACAAAGAAAAACAAACAAAAAAAAAACCTGGCTTCATAGCATTGAACCATCTTGATATTTGCTTTATTTTCCATTTTGTTTTTTCCCTAATGATGTAAGTCAACGTCTCTGTGAGAAAATGTACTTATCTTTCCCATAGGACAACTCAGCCATATTAAATGATATTTGTAAATTAATTTGAAATCCTATACGCAAAGGAACTGGAACAAAATATAGTTTTATTTTATTTGTAGTGTCTTTCCAAATTAAAAACTATTCATTTTTAAATTTAATCTATCAGTCTTTATGGTTGTGGATACTCATTTTTAAAAGTGTGCAATCATTCAAATAGATTTATTTCCTATTAACTGGTTTTTGTTTTTGCTTATGCTATTATTCTTTCATTCTGGTTGTAGTCTTTCATCAAAGCAGATAAGTTTTTTTGCTCCACACCTTATTTTACGTTTTTGGAATATTGACTTTTGTTCCATGAGATTTTAGAGGAGAAAACAAGCATACATGGCTTTTATAAAGAAAGTTCAGATTGGTTTAATAAACAATTTTCTTACAGATATCATAGATACTATCCATTTGACATTTATTTGTTTTATGAGAATATAAATGATGGTTACTTTCCTCAGAACCCTAGAGGGAATTGGCTTTTATTATAAATTTACTTTTATTCAAGGGAAATAGTTTTTCAAAGTTCAAATGAATGTCATGGAGGTATTTACCTTATCCATGAAAAAGAATATTAAAGATGAGCAAATATTTATGAAACTTCCCCTAAGCCAGTGAACATAAAAAGAAAGAAAAACAAATGTTTCTAGGACTATAAACTCTTAATAACTTGTTTCTAGCATGTACCCAAGTGTCTCATGTAAAAGTATAATGTGATGTGATGTGATATGTGTGTGTGTGTGTGTGTGTGTGTGTGTGTGTGTGTGTGTACAGAGGTGATTTCTGGAGAGATAGATAAATCCGATAGATAGATAGATAGATAGATAGATAGATAGATAGATAGATAGATAGATAGATAGACTTATCTATCTCCCCAGAAATCACCATGAAGCAAATCTTTTAGCCTAAGCTTAGCAACTTCTAGTTTGTTCTCTTTTTATTATGCTGCAAAATGGTCAATGACAAAATATTATTGCTGTTACTTAATGATCTTTAAGATGCTCTCCTTTGACTCTCAGTCCCCTGTTGCACTATGACTTCCTTCTCTGCTGCAGCTAAATAATGAGCATCCCCCTTGGAAGAGGAATCTGTGAAGTTTCCATAACAGAAACTGTACTTTTAAAGACTTCTTTATTGTACATAAGACTGTCTACTTTGTGTTATTTCTTTCCATTATATAATAAATTCCAGCTTTCTACTCTTCTAACCTTTATCATTCAGAACTATTGCCTCCCTTGTTGAAAACTTGTTTCTCCTACTACCTTTTCCACTCCCTTATACATACATCATATATACTTCCATACATCAAAAGATTTGTGATTTCCTAAGCATGACTGTGTCTTCTAATATTACACAATAGCAACTTCTTTACAACTTAGGAGATACTCTTTATGAGTTTGTTGTGGTCAATGTAATACTGGTGACCCAGTGACTAAGCTTTGGGTGGTAAGCCTTTTCGAACTCAACTAAGTTTGCTGATAGATGACAGATATTCAGCTCATCTGCCAGGGAATACACCTTTCTGGCATCACCTTTGAAAAATAATAGCCACTTCCACACTGAAATTGAATTCCTCCATTGAAATTTACTAGAGTCACATAGTATGAGACCAATAAGCATTCTCTAAATAGATATAATCAATGAGTAGAGTTATCAATCTAGTCAAGATTCCATATAAATTAAAAAATCAAGTGATATTTAATTTTTCAAAGGAACCTTCAGTTCATTTAAATTCAACAAACATTCATAAAAACCTACTATGTGTCAAATGCTATAATAGGAGCTGTAAAGATGACAAAAATCAATCAATCTAAAATTTTTTAACAAAAAACTATCAAGAAATCATTTTGACAAAGTGTGATTTATACCAGGATACAAAGATAATTCAACATTAGGAAAATAATATAATTAATCATATTAACCCCCCAAAAAAGATTATTTCAATAAATGTAGAAAAAACCTTGGACAAAATGTAGTGCTCATTTATGCTAGAAAAAAATATAAAGTATAAGCATAGAGAAACTTTTTTGTAGTATCTAAAAAAGTATATCTAAAATTAAAAACAAGCATCATATGTAATAGGAATACATTAGAACCTTTTCTAATAAATGTGGGAGTAGAAAAGGATGCACACCTCCCCACTATTTATTATTTGATATATTTCTGGAAATGCTAGCACCAGCAATGAGACACAAGGAAGAAATTAAAAGCATAAAGATGAGATAGTACTATTCCTGTTTACTTATAATATGATGGTATGCTTAGAAAACACTAGAGAATCAACAAAGATACTAAAAGACAAGAACTCTAGCAAAGTTGCAGTATACAAAATAAGCTCCTAAAATGAATGGCTCTTAGAATAATCTATATATAATAACAAAATCCAAGAAAAGGGTAGGAAAGGAATGTTGTTCAGCCATTTAATCATGTCCAACTCTTTGTGACCCTGTACACCATAACACATCAGGCTCTTCTGTCTTCCATTACCTTTCAAAATCTGTCCAAGCTACTGTCCATGGGGTTTTCTTGGCAAAGACACTGGAGTGATTTGCCATCTTCTTCTCTAGTGGATAATCTTGTGTCAAAACTTGCTACAATAACATGACCATTTTGGATAACCTCACACAGCATATCTTCTAGTTTCATAGAATTATGCAAGCTGCTCTATCATAAGAAGGCATTGATCGAGAAGAGGAATAAAAAAGGAAACCCCCTTGCAAATAACTACAAAATGGATAAAATAGCTGGTGATCATCCTAGTAAGGCACACAAAAGATTTGTGTAGATTCATTTCTAAAATACACCTTAAAGAAATAAAGAACAACTTCAATGGGTAGAGGAATATTTAGCTTCTATGATAAGGCCATGAAATGTAATAATAACTTTTTAAAAACCCACTACTAACAAAGAAAATTTACACTTTTGTTGCTGTATCAGTCAAATTCACTTTATAGAACTTGATAAAATATCAAAATTAATTTAAAAAACCTCAAAGATGCAGAATATCAAGGAACTCTAGGGATAAAGGAGGAATAGCACTTTCAGAAATTCTTACCAGACTAGGATCTAAAGTCAGTAGAGTAATGAGCAAATTCTGTCTAGTCAATCCCATGAACTGCAGAATAGGTGAGATTTCTGTAATATTTGAACCAAGAAAAAAAATTCCACAGCCAGTTAGTCTGGATTATGTGCATTACTGATATCACTACCTTCTTGCCAGGTGAGACCCAGGAGTGCTGAGTAAAGATGTAACCAGGGGGAAGGAGGCTTTGCCCTGGGATTGATGCTGAGAAACTTGAAGAGTTGCCATTTTGATATATGTGTCTATAGCTTACATTTTATCACCCTCCTATCTAATCCAATTAAGCTTCTTACTAAGTTAATGATCTTAACATATAGGCTTGATTAACATAGAACAATGAAAAGGAAGGAAAAGTAGGGGAAAGGGATAAGACAGATTGAATAAATCATATATCTAGATTAGAGAAATAAGATAAGAAAGTATTAATATGGGACAGAGCACTCTTGTGACAGCTATATGCCTAGGTTCCTGATTGTTAGATCAGACTGACATTGATTTTCTTGCACCCCTCCCCAACCTGTTTCATAAGAATCACAGCAAAAATGGTGTTAAGTCTAGCTGTAGTTATAATTTACTATGCCATAACACAGAAACTAGCAAAGATACAAAATATACAACTATGTTATACATACATATGTGTGTGCATATGTATACAAATCTACATTTTGATATCAATATGTTGATATGGAAAAAAGGATTGAGTGCTTGGGAACTTAATCTCATGGGCCCTCTTCTCTCCTTATGTTATTATGTCATTTTGCTCATTGATTTTATCAACTCCAATGGATTAAATTATAAGTTCATGTAGATTATATATATATATATATATGTATATACATACATACACATACATATATATGGATATATAATACACACACAAATGCACACACACATACACACACACATATATATATATATGTATATATATATATACATATATACGTATGCTTTTTTTTTTAGCTCTGAGAGATGATGTGGTATAGTGAACGGGCATTTGGGTCAGAAGACCTGGACTCACATCCAATCTCATACACTAGCTGTGGATCAAAGGTATGTTAGCTAACCTTGTTTACTTCTCCATTTATAAAATGAGTAGAATAGTGCTTGTGCATCTACCTCACAGGATTATTGTGAGGATTAATCTTTACAAAACTTAATGTGCTATGTAAATGTGAATTATCTAGATATTTTAAAATTTGTGCTTTTATTGCTCTTTGATGACATTAAAATTGATATGATTTTAAGGAAAAGGATTAAATTCTCAATCATTTCCCATCTCATGTTGTTGAAGTACAACTTAATTCCTTGAGAAAAATTAGTACAAAAAACAAGTCCATTCTGATATTTTCCATTAATTAATATAAAGCTGCTTTTTAGGTGATTTTTAGCTAATTCAGATTTTGAGCATCTCTCTGATTTACCATTTTAACCAGATCACATGATTATAGATTTAAAGCTAGAAGGGACCTCAGAGGTAATATAATATGCATACCTCATCTTATATATAGGGAGAGCATTAATTTTACTAAAGTTTCTGGGATAAAGGTTGTTAGTTTGCCCTACTCAATCCAGGTTATCTAACTGAAGACTCAAGTAATTTACATGTGCGTATTGTTATCTTCAGATGTATATGGGAGCTCAAAGGAATTTATTCTTTCATTCCAAATAGCAGGTGTCCTAGAGAGAAGTGGTACTTCTGATGAATTCGAACTAATGGACTCTCATAGTGGTAAATACGTGAGGTTATCCTTATGATTCACAAGTGTTAAAATGATTCTAGGACTTTGAGCTCTCAATCTGTAATAAGAGCTGTCAAAATCCCCAAGTGGCACATTGCCTACATTACCAATGGTATAGCTTAATAGAGAAGCAATATATGGCAGCAGAGTGGAGAAAGCAACTCAGCAAATGACATCAGTAACCTAAGGAGGTAACATCAGCAGCTCTGTAATGAATCACCAAGAATTAGTCTCAGAAGCAGAGAAGTGTTACATCAGGGATACAAGTCAATAATGGTTAGGGCCATGAATTTCCTGGAATAAGCATGTTCTTTCTCTCAGTGACAGAATGGCACACTGGAAGAATGCATTCCTTTCTGTATGGGATTTTCTTTGTTCTTTACATTTCCATTCTACTTAATCAGCTGACTTTCTCTTAATGTGTCCTCAGGTTTGGCTTACTATGTTAAAAAAAAGCAGTAGGAGGAGGATTATAAGTCTTGGCATTTTATAGATGCTGACCTTAAACATTAATTGAATTTTGGTTTAGTTTTCAGGGTCTTAGAGTTGAGGGGAGGAAACTCAGGCTTAAAAAGTTAAATGATTATATGGATAGTATGTATCACAGCCAGCATTCAAATCAATAGCGTCTCATTCCAAATCCAGTACTTTTTCACTATATAATAATTATCTTTATATCGTCATTGATGATTTGAAGCCCTGCAATGTCAAATTATATAATAGAGCTTAGCATATAAATCCAGAAATGTTTTAGGGACTTTGAGTAACTTTTAAAAACTCAAGTTTCTCTTCTAAAATTATACCAAAATGTTCTCACTTGATGAAATAGATCTTAGAAATTTCTAGAAAAAATTCCCAAAAATAGATTCTAGAAAAGCATTCAGAAAATTTTATATAATATCATTCTCTTTCTAACTCAATTATTATCTTTTCCCCTTTGTCTTAAAGTCCTAAGAATATGTTTTCTAATCAAGGAATTTTATTTTAGCGTTGTTTTCCCTCTAATCAGTCAATAAACATTTATCAAGCAGCTAATATGTTCTATACACTCTGCTAAGTACTAGTGATATGAAAAGAGGCAAAAGACAGGTCCCTGCTTCTCCCCCTATGTTACTTTACTCATTGATCTCATAAACTCCCCTGAATTCAATTATAAGTTCATATAGATTATATATGTGCACACACATATGTTTAACTTTTTTGGATAGAGAACTGGATATTTGGTTAGTGGATAGAGAACTAGAATTTGTATAAGAAGACCTGGACTCAAATCCAATCCCATACACTATCTGTGGATCAAAGCTATGTTACCTAAAATCTTTATTTCCCCATTTATAAAATGTGTAGAATAAGCCCAATAGCAAGAGATAGAAAGAGAAATTCCATTTAAAATTACCATAGACGTTAAAATAGTTGGGAGTCTACCTGGCAAAATAAACCCAGGAACTATATGAACACAGTTATAAAATGCTTTTTCATACAAATAAAGTTAGATCTAAATAATTAGAAAAAAAAGATTAGTTGCTTGTGGTTGGGCTGAGCAAGTATAACAAAAATGACAATTTTTCCTAAATTAATTTATTTGTTTAATGCCATACCAATTAAAATATCAAAACTTATTTTATAGAGCTAGAAAAAAAAAACAAAATTCATCTGGAAGAACAAAAGGTCCAGAATATCAAAGGAAGTAATGAAAATAAATACTAGGGAAGGTGGCCTAGACACACCAGATCTTAAACTGTATTTTAAAGAAGCACGCATTGAAACTACTTGGTACTGGCTAAGAAATAGAGTGGCAGATCAGTTGAATAGATGAAGTATAGGAGACACAGTAGTCAATGTAGTAATCTACTATTGGATAAAGCCAAAGACTCATCTTCTGGGATAAGAATTCACTATGTGACAAAAACTTCTGGCAAAATTGGAAAATAGTATGGCAGAAACTGGGCAGAGACCTCACGCCGTATACCAAAACAAAATCAAAATGAGTTCACAATTTAGATATAAAGGCTGATACTATGAGCAATCTGGGAGAGCGAGGAGTAGTTTACGTGTCAGATTTATGGAGAAGGGAACAATTTATGAACAAACAAGAGATAGACAGGGCTATGAAATGCAAAATGGATAATTTCGATTGCGCTAAATTGAAAAGTTTGTGTACAAACAAAGCCAATGCACCCAAGATTAGGAGGGAAGCAGACAACTGGGAAATAATTTTTACAACCAGTGTCTCTGATAAAGGCCTCATTTCTAAAATATACAGAGAACTGAGTCAAATTTATAAGAATACAAGTCATTTCTCAATTGATAAATGATCAAAGGATATGAATAGGCAGTTTTCAGAGGAAGAAATTAAAGATATCTGTAGTCCTATGAAAAATGCTCTAAATCATTATTGATTAGAGAAACACAAATGAAAATAACTCACCTGACAGATTGGCTAACATGACCAAACAGGAAAATTATAAATTCTGAAGAGGACTTGGGAAAATTGAAACACTAATGCATTGTTGCTGGAGTTGTGAACTGATCCAACCATTCTGGAGAGCAATTTGAAACTTTGCCCAAAAGGCTACAAAAAATATGCATACCCTGTGACCCAGCAATACTGTTTTTAGGGCCGTATCCCAAAGAAATTTTACAAGTAGGAAAAGGATGTGTACGTTCAAAAATATTTATAGCAGCTCTTTTGGTGGTGGCAAAGAATTGGAAATAAAAGTGTTGCCCATCAGTTGAGGAATGGCTAAACAAGTTGTGGTATATGAAGGTAATGGAATACTATTGTGCTATAAGAAACGAGGAGCAGACAGATTTCATAACAACCTAGAAAGACTTATATGATCTGATGCTGAGTGAGGAGAGTGAGCAGAACCAGGAGAACATTATACACAGTTACAGATACATTGTATCTATGATGACTAACTTTGATAGACTTGGCTATTTTCAGCAATGCAAGGTTCTAAGACAACTCCAAAAGACTCATGATGGAAAAAGCTATCCACATCTAGAGAAAGAAATATGGAGTCTGAATGCAGATTGAAGAAAACTATTTGCTCTCTCTCTCTCTCTCTCTCTCTCTCTCTCTCTCTCTCTTTAGTTTCTGTTTTGTTTTTACTTTCTCATGGTTCATTCCATTGGTTATAGTTCTTCTTTACAACTTGACTGTTGTGAAATGATGTTTACTGTGAAGGTGTATGTAGAACCTATATCGGATTGCATGCTGTCTTGGGTCTGGAGGGGGGAGAAGAGGAAGAGGGAGAAAATTTGAAACTCAAAAACTTGAGGAACTGAATGTTGTAAACTAAAAATAAAAATAAATAAATTAATGTATTCCCTTCAAAAATGTGTAGAATAGTGCTCGTATATCTACCTCAGAAGATAATCATGAGGATTAATCTTTACAAAATATGAATGTGCTTTATAAATGTGAATTATCAGGACATCTTAAATTTGTGCTTTTATTACTTTCTTAATAACATTAAAATTCATATGATTTTATGGGAAAAGATGAAATTCTCAATCATTTTACCTTGTATTATGGGAGTAGGTTCCCTCACGTTTTCTACTTAAAAAAATCTTATGCCTTTAATGCATTTTATATACATATATATACATGTATGTGTATATATATATATATATATATATATATATATATATATATATATATATATGTATTGCAGTATGACCTTATTATATCAGGGAACTTTCTATGAAGTTTCTCCTGAAGTAGCCCAATAAATTGAGAACAAATTTCTTGGTCTAGATAACTAAGAAGATTTTGCAAGAAGCAATTTTCTCCCCAAATGCCCCAAATATTTTTTTAAAATTCTTTTCCATATTAAAGTATGTAATTTTGATTGTCCAGGAGTTTCGACATGAATTTATTTTTTTCTGTATTAGTCTGACTGAAAGACCAGAGGAAAATTTATCATTAGAGCAACAGAAGGGGAAGACATAGTAAAATAATGGTTTTATACATGTGTACTGTATGTGTAGGTATATGCGCACGCGCACACACACACACCCACGCACACGCACACACACACACACACACACACACACACACACACACGCACTGTACTCCCTAAGGTATTATGGACCTTGAATCATTCACTTTTACTAATTAGAGTTTAAAAATGCTATTGTCTCTTCCTGTATTTGATTCTCAAAGTTTGGTAATGATTTCTTCTCTCTGCTTTAGATATTTAAGAAATTACACAGGACCCTGTCTTCTGATCAGTCTGTAGTATTTCATTTTATAACTTTAAACACCTTGGGAAATGTTCTTATGATCAGGAGGTTGCTTGCTGAATTACCTTCTTCTCTAGCATTGCAGACTTATAAAGTAAAGATGAATTGACTACTTCTATATGTACTTCAAGAGATTTTATTCTATTTTATTTTTAATAGTATTTTCCAATTATATATAAAGGTGGTTTATAATATTCACTTTTGTAAGATTTCGACTTCCAATTTTTTTTCTCTCTCTCCCTTTCCCCATCCCCAAGGCAGCAAGTAATATGATATAGGTTATATATGTGCAATCAAGTAAACATATTTCCGCATTAGTCATGTTGTGAAAGAAGAAACAATAAAAGGAAAATCAAAATACAAAACCAAAACTGATCATGGTATACTTTGATCTGCATTCAAACTCCATAGTTCTTTATCTGGATGGGGATAACATTTTTCCTCATGAGTCTTTTGGAACTGACTTAGATAATTGTCTTTCTGAGAAGAGCTAATACTCTCATAGTTGATAATTTCACTATGTTGCTGTTACTGTGTACAATGTTCTCCTGGTTCTGTTCACTTCACTCTACATCAGTTCATGTAAATCTTTTCATGTTTCTCTGAAATCCGCCCGCTCATCATTTCTTATAGCACAATAATATTCCATTAAATTCATATACCACAACTTGTTCAGCCATTCCTCAACTTATGGGCATTCCCTCAATTTCCAATACTTTCTCACTAAAAAGAGATGCTATAAACGTTTTTTCTTATATTTATGTCATTTTCCCAGTTTTATGATCTCTCTGAGATACAGATCTAGTAGTTGTATTGCAGGATTAAAGGATTTTATAGCCCTTTGGGCATAGTTCCAAATTCCTTTCCAAAATGGTTGGATCAATTCACAACTCCACTAGCAATGCATTAGTGTTCCAATTTTCCCACGTCTTCTCTAACATTTATCATTTGCCTTTTATATGATATTAATCGATCTGATAGGTGTAAGGTGGTTAACTCAGAGCTGTTTTAATTTGTATTTCTGTTATCAGTAGTGATTTAGAGCACTTTTTCCCATATGACTATAGAGACCTCTAATATCTTCATCTGAAAACTGCTGTTTATATTCTTTGATCTTTTATCAACTAGAGAATGACTTGTATTCTTACAAATTTGATTCAGTTCTCTGGATAACAATAGTTATAAAGTTTCCTTCCTATCTTTCTGCTTTCATTCTGATCTAGATTGCATTGGTTTTGTTTGTGCAATTTTTTTTTAAATTTAGTGTAATCAGATTTCTCCATTTTGCATTTCATACTTTTCTCTGTCTCTTGTTTGGTCATAAATTCTTCCCTTCTCTACAGATCTGACAGGTAAACTATTCTTTGATCTCCTAATTTGCTTATGGTACCACTCTTTATATCTAAATCATGTACCCATTTTCATTATTTCCCTTGATATTCTTGACTCTTTGTTCTTCTAGATGAATTTTATTATTATTTTTCTAGCTCTATAAAATATTTTTGGTAGTTTGATTAGTACAGCAATGAATAAGTAAATTAATTTAGGTAAAATTGTCATTTTTTATTATATTAGCTCAACCTACCCATGAGCAATTGATCTTTTTTTCCAATTATTTAGCTCTGACGTTATTTGTGTGTAAAGTGTTTTGTAATTGTGTTTATGTAGTTCCTAGATTTTTCTTGGAAAGTAGGCTCCTAAATATTTTATATGATCTACAGTTATTTTAAGTTGAATTTCTCTTTCTATCTCTTGCTGCTGAGCTTCATTTGCAATATATAGAAATGCTCATGAATTATGGGCTTATCCTGGGACTTTGTTAAAGTTTTTAATTATGTCAAGTACTTTTTTTAGTTGATTGTCTAAGTATACCATCGTATCATTAGTGAAGAGTGATAGTTCTGTTTCCTTACTGCCTATTCTAATTCCTTCAATTTTTTTTCTTCTCTTATTTCTAAAGCTAGTTTCTAGTACAACAATGAACAATAGTGGTGATAATGGGCATCTTTGTTTCACCTCTGATCTTATTTAGAAGGTTTCTAGCTTATCCATATTATAGATACTACTTGCTGATGGTTTTAGATAAAAACTTATTAGATAGGAACTTATTTTGAGGAAGCTTCAAGGGATTTTATATGATGCTAATCTCCTTTCCAATTCTAAATATTCTTTTGTTTTGTTTTCCTTCCGTGTTATAGAATGTTCTTTAATTCTCTGATCAAGTAGATTTTAGATGAAGATACTTTCTCCCCTAGCACATAGTCTGAAGCACCTAGGAGGCATTTCTTATTTTAATAAGTCTCTGATGGAGAAATTTTTCATCAAGTAATGCAATCGGAAGACAAATTTCTTTGAAAGATCTAAACTGAATGAGGGAACACTCTTCTTTCTCTACTATAAAATATTTTCTTTACTCTCTGAAACTTAAAGTCATTGAATCAGAATTTTAGTGCTGAGAAAACTAAAATCA
The DNA here is from genome assembly GCA_028646595.1 of Phalanger gymnotis. NCBI lineage: Eukaryota > Metazoa > Chordata > Mammalia > Diprotodontia > Phalangeridae > Phalanger > Phalanger gymnotis. Next base: position 260,431,632 of record CM053622.1, on the reverse strand, counting down.
ACCTGAACAGAATAAAATCTACCATAGAATAGAATAGAATTTTCTCTAACACCACATGACCAAATGGTCATGGGCAATGTGTTTGCTTTATTTTTACCGTAGTCCCATCTTTATTTTAATTTTATTGAGAGTTTTCCCACTAAAAAGTGTTGGTGTTTGATATATAAATGTGTGTGTATGTGTAAAATACAAGGCATTGTTTTGTCAGTCTGTTAACTATCATTTATTAAGCATTTATTATGTGCTAGGCACAATTTTAAGCAAGGGGAGTATAAATACCAGCAGAAAGATAGTTCCTGCCTTCAAGGAGCTTACATTCTAATGGGGGAAGATAAGCATTAAATGAAAAGGGGCAAGAGGAAAAGGCATACAGCTTGAGGCATGGTAGAGAAAGTCCACAATACAGCCTTGGTAGGCAATGAAACATGTCTATCATGGGCCCCTCCTTAAATGGGAGTCCTGAGAGGATTCATCCTCTCAGGACGAGTGGCTCTTCAGGCAGAGGGTACCTCTTCTGTGGGAATTCCAGGGCTAGAGTGAGGCTTCAGAATGAAGAGCTAAGCAGATGTTCCCAAAGTGAGAGATATTGCCCCTGGTCAGGGGGGTCTGAGGAAAGGGAGTGGGGTAGATAGTAGCCTTAGGTGCAATTGGGGGGCATTGAATAAAAATAAGGGAGCAGTGGAAGCATAAGGAAAGAAGGGAACATAAGAAAATTTTTGAATAACTGTTCATACATGTTTCATCTATTGTATAACATAATTGAGGTCGCAGTGATCACATTATTTTCCAAATAAACACACAAAACACAAGATATAACAGATCAGTGTTCAGGTACACTGATAAGTCTTAACAAGCAGGTGTTGACAGGGGAGCATGTCTAGCATTGTTGGAAAGTCCAGCATGTATCAACAGGCATATGTGCATGTAATGACTTGTTCATAATATGATACTATATGGTTAGATGATGCAATGTTGCACCAACAAAATTTCAATGCAGAAACCCCCCACAAATTTATAATAAATTATTAAATTTAAGATGCATCAATTAAAAGTATATTTTATATTTTTTCAATAATGCAAATTAAAAAAAAAAAACTAAATGGTTAAAGAAAGCAGATTTCCAGGGGGCCCCCTTTAAAAAAGGGAGAGCAGTAGGCCAAATAAGTTTGGGCATAGTAGAGGAAGCCATGAGGCTACTCTGGAGAAGAATTTATTACTGATGATGATATTTATAATACTTAAAACCCTTAAATTTTTCTATAATTGTTTTTTTTTAATTTGAAGACCTATCTTTATTCTCTACATGAGAATACCAGTATATAAAAAATGAAGAGTTATCCATATTCTCTCCTGATTTCTTTTGCTTAAGTTCTTTTATTTATAAATATCTTGTCCAAAGGGAAATAATACAAAACCCCAAACAAGGCAAGCCCTGTAGATCCCTGATCAAGCCTAAATTCACTCATTTACTTTGCTTTCATATTTCTGGTTTTGGAGTTACATGTTCAAATTCAGTTTCTGCTATTTAATTAATATAAGATTTTAGGCAAATCACAAATTCTCCAGGGTTCATTTTCTTTATGTACTAGATAGGGATATTGATCTTGGTCTACATTTCTCACATAGGCACTGTTGGGCTTAAATAAGATTATAAATGTAAAAGCCCTTTGAAACCATAAAGCACTGCACTAGTATATGGTACAATTATCATTTCTATTTAACACTGGACAATTATTGGGAATCAGCGGTATTCAAAATGCTATTCAAAAGGTACATGTAGACAAGTTTTGGCTGGTAAGAGTACAATTACAAGTAGACACTATATTCCAGATATCTTTGCTCTGGGGTTGAATAGCTCCATAGACCAAAAAGGCACCTCAAAAAATCATTTGATTCAATTTGATAAAGGGCAGGATATGATTGCTGTTGTGTCCCAGAGTGCTACATGAACATTTATGTCATTTATTGCATTCTTCTCACTGCAAACAGAACTTCCCTTAAGTATCCCTGGGAGATGAGTGTCTAGCCTAGTCCTAAAAATCCCCAAGAAGCAGACATTGTGCTATCCTCTCCTATCCCCATCCTCCATTCCATCCATACAGTGCTATAATTCAAGCCAAGGAAACCTGCCCTTTTCCTGTGAATATCTCTCCAACGTCAACCAGAACTCTAAGAGCAGCCATTAATTAAATCAAACTTCCTGAGTAGATATGGCCTTTGCTTGTAGGAGAAACATTTATCTCTCATGAATCTTTTCTAACTTAAATTCCAAGTATTCCAAGAGTTGGATATTTCCTTCCAGTTATATTAGCTTAGACATGTCTAGGCAGAATCCAATATCATAATTAATGGTCTAAGTATACATAGTTCCCAAGTTGTAAAGGGGTGGGGGGGCATCACAAACAGGACTGTGTATAGTGATCACAGATTTAGAGGTGAAAGGGACCTTATAGGGCATCCAGTACGATTTATCAAGTTTTATAGATGAGAAAACTGATGCCCAGAAAGAAGCAATTGTCCAATGTCACACAGGTGGCAAAGGCAGAATTTGATGACAAGACCTCTGACTTCAAATTTACACTCTTTCCTCTCCATGAAACATCTCCATGCCTTGAACTAATTGCCCCACTCACCCTCCCCCATGAATACTCTCCTTTACTTCATCCTCTTGGAATAACTGGCTTCCTTCAGGAGTAAGCTCCAGTGGTCATCTCAAGAGGGAGGACTTTCCTGTCTCTCCCCTACCCTATCCCACCCCAGTTGTTAATGCTTTCTCCTTTAAAGTTACCATCACAGACATTTTCTAGGAAGTGTCACATGCATATCACACATACTCTACTCTGAACTATCTGGTCAGCTCTTTGGCCTTATCCAACTATGATAAGAATGTACAGGACAGAGATGTGTTGGCTCCTCCTAATGTCCATCTCAGTGCCTTGTTTTCCTCACTACTGCCATAGGTACCCATATAGGCATGATCTCCTGGTTTCAAGCTCCTTGATATCTGCTCCTAGGGCCCTTTTTCTAATTTTTCTTTTGGACGGCATTGTCTTTTGAACTCCTGTGCTCCTGTACTGGGCCACTGTCTTTGGCCTTATGTAAATCATAGATCCTGGCTTGTTTCAAAGGTTACTAAATGGGAAGGTAGTATACAGGGCCCTTCTGGAAGAGACCTTTGATACCATTTAGTCCAATCTATATTCTCATAAGAATTCCCTCTACAACAGACCCAACAGGTGGTAAGCCACTTCTTGAAGACCTCTTCTCAGAACAACCCAGGACCACATTCAACTCTGGGAGAGCTCTCATTGTTAGATTGGTTTCCCCTTATGTCAAGCCCAAATATACCCCTGTGACTTCTACCCCTTATTTCTAGTTTCCTTTTTTTAGAGCCCAGAACCATTCTTTGAAATGCATTTTGAGGGGACACTCAACTGTGGTTTCAGGTATCTAGTGAAAACAAGTTTCCAGGAAACCTAGGCTTTTGTTCAAATCTCAGAGAAATATTTTTCCTCAATTTCCAAGGAACCATTATGACACAGGTAAGTACTAGACACAAAGTGAAGAAGACAAGGGTTCAAATACTTCTTCAAATACTACCACTAGGACGCCATACTAGGCACTTAACCTCTCTGTATTTCAGTATCCTTATCTTTAAATGAAGATATTAAACTAGATGGTCACTAAGAACTCTTCCATCTCTAAATCTATGAACCTATGATCTTCCTTGATAAATTGACGTTCTTTTCCTCAAATAGCTATGATTGCAGAGAAAAAATGCCATCATTCTGTTGTCTTTAAAACAGCATAAACATATACAAATCCTTGTTCAATTTACCAAAAGATATACAACAGAATTTCACATCATCAATTTTTACTTCAATTCATCTTCAAACCATCTAATCATGTCCTCCTTCCTCTACCTTTTCCTCTCTATCTTCATTTGTTTGCTATTCACTATGCCTTTTTTTCAGATAGTATTTGGTGGGAAAAGGGTAATCTTTCAGATAGAGATTTGGACACTTCTGCCCTGTTAAGAAATAGCAATCAAAAGTGACATAAGCCCAAAACAATTTCTCCAAGATTAACAATATTTGGTGAGATAGGCAGATGTAATTTTAGTCACATCCAGTCTCTGAAGAGATTAGAGAGACCACCCTCAAGGGATTCAATCACCCCTGGAGGAAGGTGGGTGGAAGAGACATGAGAAATATCTTTTTGCACCTTCCCATAAGGCCCATTTAGACAAAGCCATGTCAACATATGAATAACCTACATGAGCAATAAACACATGTTATACAGACAAAAGAAAACATCAACAATAAGGAAGGAAAATGAAATATATCCAAATCTTCAGTTAAAAAAAATCAAGAATCAATAGGCAACATAGACATTTTCTTGAGATTTATATAGCAGTGTATAAAATGCTATCACTTACTTTTAATTATCAAATCTCAATTATTTTAAAGTTTCTATGCTCAGCTCAGCTTTTACATTATTAACTCAATTAACAAACTTTTATTAAATATCTAATATGTGCAATACACCATACTGAGAGATACAAAAATACTACTTTCATTTTTGTCTTTCACATAGAAAGGACTTTGATAATTGTTGAATTTAATGTTTCACAACTAATTTGTCTGAAATTGTAAAACTATGTCCTCTTAGGCTTCCTGACTAAATATTAGTTTCTCCATAATTCTGAATATACTATCTCTGAGAATTTCTACAAAATAAACGTATCACAAAGAATAAATTACATGATAATTTGCAGACTAATAATTATAAGAGCTAATAGTTACATAGTACTTTAAGGTCTGTGGTGCTTTTACATATATTATCTCATTTGACCTTCACAACTTTGTAAGATTAGTGCTATTATTATCTTGATTTTATCAATATTAATATTAATAAACATTTATTAAGTGCCTAGTATCTGCCAAGTACTGTGATAAGCATTTGGGAACAGAAAGAGGGAAAAGACAGCCCCTGCTCCCATGGAGCTTATAATCTAATGGTGAGACAACATGCAAACAAATAGATAAATGCATGTATATGTGTGTGTGTATATATAGCTCTCTCTCTCTCTCTCTCTCTCTCTCTCTCTCTCTCTCTCTCTCTCCACACACACACACACAGGCACTTATATGTGGGATGAATAAAACACAATTTAAACAAGGAAGGGCATGGAATTAAGAAGGGTTGGGGAGGGCTTCCTGTAAAAGAGGGGATTTTAGTTAAGACCTAAAAAAAGACAGAGAAGTCACTAGTTGGAACCAGGTAGGTGGACTAGTCCAGGAATGGTGGGCAGCCAGAGAAAATGTCTAGAGGTAAGGGGAGTGTCTTGTTTGTGGAACAACCAGGAGGTGAGTGTCAGTGAAGATTGTGTGTCAGGAAATGAGACATAAGATGGTTGTAAAGGTGGGATGCAATAGATTATGAATTATGAAATGTCAAACAACATTTTTGTATTTGCTCCTGGAGTCAATGGGAAGCCATCAAAGTTTATTGAGTAGGAGAGTAACGTGATTGGAGCTACATGTTAGGAAAATCACTTTAGTGGATTAATGGAGGATAGATTGTAGTGGGGGAGAAACTTGAGGCAGAAAGAGCCACCAGTAGACTTTTGCAATAGTTCAGGCATGAAGTGTTTGGGACAGCACTAGAATGGTGGCAGTTTTAGAGGAGAACAGGGAGAATAAAGAGATATTGTAAAGGGGAAATTGACAGGCCTTAGCAACACCTTGGATATAGGGGATGACAGAATGAGGATGACTCCTAAGTTCTCAGCCTAAGGAACAGGGAGGATCGTGTTACCCTCTTTGGTAAATGGGAAGGTTGTGGGGTAGGGGTTAGGAGGGGAAATAATGAATCCTGTTTTGCACATATTGTTTAGAAAACCTATTGGATGGCCAGTTTGAGATGTCTGAAAAGCAGTTGAAGAAGCAGTATTGGAGGTCATCAGAGTTGGGGGAGGATAGGCCAATCTGAGAATACCTAGTATAGAGATGGTAATTAAATTCATGGGAGCTGAAGAAATCACCAACTAGTGTAGATAGAGAAGACAAAAGGGCCTAAGACAGAACCCTGAGAGACACCTATGGTTATATAGTATTATCTAGAAGAAGATCCAGCAGGGACAGAGAAGGAATGATTAGATAAGTAGGAGAAAAATCATGAGAGAGTGGTGTCCCAAAAATCTAGAGAGAAGAGAATATCAAGAAAGAGATGGTAATCACCAGTGTCAATGACTACAGAGAAGTCAAGGAGAGTGAGAATTGCTAAAAGGCCATTGAATTGGGCAACTAAGAAATCATTAGTAAATTTGGAAAAAAAGATTTAGTGGAATAATAATTTGGTGGAATAACAATTCGGGATGCCATATTGTAAGGGGCTAAGAAAAGCAAAAGTTGAAGGAGAGAATATGTAGGCATTTGTTGTGTATGGTCTTTGAGGAGTTTATATAAAAAAAGACTGAGGTTCAATGTTTTGTCCAGGGTCACCTAACTTTTAAGTGTCTGAGGAGAGATCCAAACCCAGATTGTCCTGATTCAAAGGATCCAATCTGATAGCTATGAAATGATATCTCAAAGTTTTTTAATTTCCTTTTCTCTTATCGAGAGTGATTTACAACATTTTTATATGACTATGTAATTTTTGATCTCTTTATCAAAAAACTTTTTGTTTGTATCCTTTGATAATTTATCAATTACAGAATGACTCATATTCTTATAAATTGGACAAAATTCTCTATATATTTGAGATGAGACTTTTATCTGAGAAACTATCTATAAATTTTTCCCTTAACTTTCTTTCATCCTTTTAATCTTGGCTACATTGGTTTTATTTGTACAAAGCCTTTTTAATTTAATATAATTAAAATTGCTCATTTTATGCATCACAATGCTCTCTATCTCTTGTTTATCCATAAATTGTTCTCCTGTCCGTACTGATAGGTCATATGCTCGATGTTCTTCTAATTTTCTTGTGATATTTCCCTTTATATCTAGAATAAATATCAATTTTGATCATATCTTGTAAATGGTGTAAGTTGTTGGTCTATACATAATTTCTGCCAGACTGCCTTCCAGTCTTCCCATGTTTTTTAACCAGATAATGAATTCTTATTGCCAAATCTAATATCTTTGCATTTATCAAGTACAAGGTTACTATTATCACTTATTACTTCGATTTGTATGTCTACTCTGTTCCACCAATCTACCTTTCTAATTTCTCAGGCCATGCTAAATAGTTTTGTTAATTGCTGCCTTATAGTTTAAGACTTTTCTGCTAAACCTATTTCCTTTACATTTTTCTTCATTAATTCCTTTGATATTCTTGACTTTTTATTCCTCCAACTATATTTTGTTATTTTTTCTAGTTCAGTGAAATAATTTTTTGATAAATTAATTGGGATGCATTGAATAAGTAGATTAATTTAGATAGAATTGTCATTTTTTGTTATATTGGTTCAGCCTACCCATGAACAATTAGTATTTCTTCAATTATTTAAATCTGTCTTTATTTGCACAAAAATATGCTTTGTAATTTTGTTCATACAATTCCTGGGTTTGTTTTTGTAGATATATTATTTTATACTCTTTGTATGGTTTTTAAATGAAGTATGTCTTACTCTATCTTCTTGCAGGGTTTTGTTGGTGATATATAGAAATGCTAATAAATGATAATTTATGAGAGTTTATTTTATAGCCTGTTACTTTGCTAAAATTATTCATCATTTTAACTAAACTTTTTACTTGAATCTCTAGGATTTTCCAAGTATATTTTCATATCATCTGCAAAAGAGATAGTTTTATTACCTCATTGAGCATTATGATTCATTCAATTTCTATTTTGTTTTCTCTTATTACTATTGCTAGCATTTCCATCACAACATTGAATGATATTGGTGATAATGGGAATCCTTGTTTCTCTCTTGATCTTATTGAATTCTAGCTTTTCCCCACTACAGATAATGCTTGCTGATGGCTTTAGGTAGATGCTTCTTATCATGCTAAGGGATAATGAATTTATATATATGATATATATATATATATATATATGTACACATATATATATATGCTTTAAATTATTTTTAAATAGGAATGAGTATTGCAGTTTATCAAAAGTTTTTCCTGCATCTATCGACATAATCATAAGATTTTTGTTAAGTTTTGTTATTGATATATCAATTATATTAATAATTTTCCTTATATTAAAAAATCTCTGCATTCTTGGTATTTTTGTACTTCCTGATTTAGATACCAGTATCACATTTGCTTCATAAAAGGGATTTATCCTTCTTGCTTATTATTTCAAATTATTTAATATTGGGATTAGTTGATCTACAAACATTTGGCAGAATTCACTTATAAATCTGTTTGGTCTTAATTTTTTTTTTCTTTAGGAAGCTCATTTATGGCTCTTTCAATTTATTTTTCTATAATAGGTTTATATAGATATTCTATTTCCTCCTTTGTTAATTTAGACAGTTTATATTTTTGTCAGTATTCTTCCATTTCAGTTAAATTATTAAATTTCTGGGCATATAATTGAGCAAAACAATGCCTTATAATTGTTTTGATTTCATCTCCGATAGTGGTATATTCACCCTTTTCATTTTTGGTACTAGTAATTTGTTTTTCTTCTCTCTTTTTAAAACATCATATTAAGCAATGTTTATATATTTTATTGGTGTTTTTATAAAGCCAACTTTTAGTTTTATTTATTAATTCAATAGTTTTTCACTCAATTTTCTTAATCTCACCTTTAATTTTTGGGATTTCAAATTTGGTGTTTAATTGGGGATTTTTAATTTCCTCTTTTTCTAGTGTTTTAATTGCATACAAAATCAATTGGTCTGTACTTTCTCTATTTTTAATATAAATATTTTGAGAGATAATTTTCCTCTCATGACTGCTTTTGCTGTATCTTATAGATTTTGGTATATTGTTTCATCATTGTGATTATTTTTAATGAAATTATTGATTACCTCTACAATTTGTTCTTTAACCCATACATTCTTTCAGATTAAGTTGCTTAGTCTCCAATTAATTTTTAAACTGTTTCCATGGTCCCTTTTGGGATATAATTTTTTATGGCATTGGGAACCTAAAAGGACACATTTAATAATTCTGCTTTAATTCAAGGCAAGGATTCTTAAAGTTTCTTTTATAACATGGATCCTTTTAGCAGCCTGGTAACAGCCTTGGAGTTCTGAGAATAGTGATTTTTAAATACATCATTTCACAAAGGAAACCAAAGGTCAGTGTATTTTTCATGCAAAGTCATATATCTGCTGAAATTTAACCATACATTTAACCACATATCCCTCAGGGATCTGTATCTGGTGTATCTGTATCTGGTGAAGAACCTCTGCCCTGGGCCTTACTAAGATATAGGTCAGCATTGATGGAAAGCATTACCTTTGTTGATAACATAACAGACATGATGAATGTAAGAGAAAAATGAAAACCGAAACAAGGGTCAGCTTATACAGTCTACTATTGTTGAGGTTTTGTTCGAACAATGAAATACAGGTTTTTGCTGTTGATGTTTTATGATTTTTTCTTTACAAAGCAAAGAATATATTAATACTTATTTGGAGTTTGGGGCAGCTAATGGAGTCATGAAGAGTCAGACCTGACTGAAATGACTCCACAACAATTGTGGATTTTTATCAAGGCTTTTTATTCTCTCTCTCTCTCTCTCTCTCTCTCTCTCTCTCTCTCTCTCTCTCTCTCTCTTTCTCTCTCTCTCTCTCTCT